>OVBL01000456.1:600000-1179937 GCA_900406555.1 Pseudoturritis turrita | reverse complement strand
TTGTCAAATATTTAGTCATTCATGAAAAATGTGAATCATTAAATTAAGCAGTAAATTTTTTTTTTTGAAAATAAATATTTTATGAGTTTGTATATATATTATAAGTTGATGTTGCAGGAAACTATGATGCAACAAAAATTGTTATACTTTTATCACTATTGTAAATTTAAATATTTGAGATAAGTAGTTAAACATAATCAATTTAAGGGTAAAGTAGTCATTTTGACTTGTAAGTTGTAATGTATAATAATTATGAAATTGTTATGAATTCAGAGATATTTTGTATCATAAATAATATTTTTTACACGTGTTAGACATGGGGACAATTATTTTCTCCTTTAGGTAAGTTTTATTTTCTTTGACTCTCAAATGTATCAGCCCCAAAAAAGTATGAAAGCACAAGTTGTTGAAAAATTATGCAAAACCCTAGAAAGAGAAATATTCAAAATTTGGAGAAACTAAGACAATTATGATGAATTAATAGAAATATTGTAGTCTTTAAAAACTAATTTGAAGAAAGATAAAGGTAAAAAGCAATTTAAAAGATGAAAATATTATTATATAAATAAATAGTAGAAATCGAGAATAGAGGAAATTGACTTGTCAAATATTTAGTCATTCATAAAAATTGCGAGTCACTAAATTAAGCAATCATTTTGCTTAATATTTTTCTTTTTTTTTACAAATAAATGTTTAATGCGTTTTTTATAGATATTATAAGCTGAACAGAAAACTATGGCACAAAAAAATGATTGCTTAGATGCAATAAATATAATGTACTCTGATTTTTATTGTAAATTTTTTTTTTTAGATAAATGGTTAACCATTTTCAACTTAAAGGTAAGCTAGTCATTTTTACTAGTATGTTCTAATGTATAATAATTATGAAACTGTATTGACTCTTGTGATAGTATGTCTAAAATAACAATATTGTTTTACACGTGTTAGACATATAAACAATTATTTTCTTCTTTGCATAAATTTTTTTATTGCCTCTCACATGTATCAGACGAAAGAAGATTATGACACCTACAAGTGAATGAACAATTATGCAAAATCCTAGAAAGAGAAATAATCAAAATATAGAAAAACTAAGATAGTTATGAAAATTAATAGACATATTGTATTGTTTAAAAGGTAATTTGGACAAAGAAAAAGGTAGAAAGCAGTTTAAAAGGTGAAAGTTAAATAGTAGAAATTGAGAATGGAGAACTAGGGCTTGTCAATTATTTATTTATTCACGAAAAGTTTGAGTCATTAAATCAAGCAGTAATTTTGTTGTTTTTTGCAAATAAATGTTTAATGCCTTTTATAGATTTTTATAAGTTAATGATATAAGAACTATGGCGCAATAAGAAATATGATACTTTTGTTTTTATTGTAATTTTAAAATTTTGAGGAAACAGTTAAACATAACAAGCTTATGGATAAACTAGTCATTTTTCACTTCTAAGTTATAATATATAATAGTTATAAAGTTGTTATGACTTCAGATAGTTTGTGTCATACATAAAAAATTTCATATTTTTATGTAAACTATTATTTTAGGTAAATTTTATTTCCTTCACCTCTCATATGTTATGCAAAACAAAAATGGATGAAAATTATGTTAAACCCTGAAAAAAAATCGAAATTCGAAGAAACTACGACTATTATGATAGATTGATAGAAATATTATATTTTTTAGAAAGGTAATTGGACCAAAGAAAAAGGAAAAAACAAATTTCTTTTTTTGAATAGATATTAATTGATTAAAATGGTTCAGAAATTCAAAACGGAGAAGAAGAGCTTACAGAGTTAATGTTATACGGATAGTTTCTAACACTACGCGCTAGATTGTCTACCTTTGAATTTAAATTACGATGAATGAGAGAAAGAAAGAAAAAAACACATCATCGACCCTCAAGAACTCTTCTAGAAGCATGGAAATGCTCGGTGTTGTCGTCATCTTCACCAGCTCGGAGCAATTTGTTGCAAAAACTATAGTTGTCATCTGCTGCTCGCGCATATATGTTATTACTTAGATAAGAGTTTACAATTCGGAGTGCAAAGGGGACATGCTCGTACGAACGTTCTTTTCCCCCATAATAGGTTCTTCAACATCTTCTTGAGAGTAGTACCAGTCTAAATATGTAAAAATATATGCCTCCTTCCAAAATCCGTTAATAAAGCAGTTATAACTCAAAAGAAGCCAAGGTTGAAGATGAGAGAAAAAGTGTGTCCGTATTATGTTCTGCTGTCTCGCCTAATTCCCATGTCCGTACATGGATTTACAAACCTCTGTAAAATAATTCTCCCATGAAAATATTGCTGGCTCCGGAACATAATTTGATGATGAAGACGCACCTTCCAATGATTCAATGGACTTTCTTGTAGCATTCATGCTCAAATTCATCTCCCCATCACAAATACCCTCATAGTCATCATCATCCTTAGTGTTTACGGTTTCAGTGGTCTTGGGATGATCATTGTTGATTGCGACATACATTATGTAGTTTTCGAGGATGCTGTGGGGCGAGTTTGCATTTTCATCTCTTCCCTTATTTTTCATCAAATGCATTCGACGCTTTGTGGTGTTCCAATGGTTCTTAATAGTATTTGCGCTTCGTCCTGGGAGTTGCTGAGCGATCTCGATCCATTTGTTGCCAGCAACCTTGTGGGCTTCAACCAATATTTGATCTTCTTCTTCACTCCAAGCACCTTTCTGAAATCATATATTACTTATATATAATGGATATATACATACACACATATGACTTGCGACTGTGCTTATATACGCGTACACATTCCACACATACAAATATATATTTGAAAACAAGAAGGATTGAAATATCAAAAAACGAGATCACCTTGATATTAAGACGAAGATGGTTGTGCCACCTCTCTCTACATTGTTTTCCTACTCGTCCTTCGAGCATTTTTGATATCATTCCCCAGTTTTTGGTTCCATAAAGCTCCACTTTTTCTACCAACTTTCTATATATTTACATGTCCCAACACATAAATATATTATAACATCCTCAAAAATATCATACAATATAAAAAAATATTGATAATTTCACGATGGGATAGAAAATTAGTTTTAATTTCTAGTTTTTATACTTATGGAAAAAAAATATGAAGACTTGCCTGTCTTCCTCAGGAGTCCATTTCTCTTTGATGATGTTGGCTTTTCTCAAAGGTTTACATCTCGTAACCATTTTCTTATCTTTCTTCTGATCTGTTTTTATCATTACATGATATTGACGCTGATTAGCTACCTCTCTAGTTGTGCTTTTTATTCCCTCTCGCACTGGAAGATCAAATGGATGAGATTCAACCATGATATTATTAAGGGATGACTCATAACCACTAGGCATAAGCCCCTCGTTGTGTATAGTATCAAACCACATAGTAGTCCTTCCAAAATCATGAAAATCGTTGAATAGATCCTTAGGTTTCAGAGAGATTGGGGTGTTATAGGTCGTATAGTTTTGATTGTTGTTGGCTATGTTATTCATAGATTCCCCAAAAGTATCAGATCCCGAGTAGGAATTGATGCCCATGAATGGATATCTTAAAGGTATTTCAGTTGTGTGAATATTGAAAACAGAGGATTTTGAGTAGTAACAAAATTCCGATTTAGAGGATCATAATTTTGGTTTGGGATCAAAGGTACCAGATTTTTCTGATAGTGATCAGAAATATCGGTAAGAATTGGTGGAGGAGTCCATCCATTGAGAGAACATGGACCTAAAGTATCATTGAAAAAATTAAAATGATTTTTTTGTATACTAGATACATCCTCATCGGAAAGAGGCCGTTGATTGTTATTTATGATGAAATCTTCGTTGGAGATATTCAACGAGAATTCCATTTGAAAACGAAATCGAATTCTGACGATGATGACAATGATTTGATAAAAAGAAAACGGAAAATATTAGATCTGGATACGAAACCAAGTAATACTTTGATTAGATTCAGAAATACGGAAAAGATATTGAAAATCACAAATGGATGGAAATTTCACAAAATCCTAGAAAGAGATATAATCAAAACTCAGAGAAACAAAGACGATTATGATGAATTGATAGAAGATTGTGTTCTTTAAAAGGTAATTTGAACAAATAAAAAGGCAAAAAGCAAATTAAAAGGTGAAAAAGTTTTATTATAAATACTAGAAATCGAGAGTAGAGAACTGTGACTTGTCAAATATTTAGTCATTCATGAAAAATGTGAATCATTAAATTAAGCAGTAAATTTTTTTTTTTGAAAATAAATATTTTATGAGTTTGTATATATATTATAAGTTGATGTTGCAGGAAACTATGATGCAACAAAAATTGTTATACTTTTATCACTATTGTAAATTTAAATATTTGAGATAAGTAGTTAAACATAATCAATTTAAGGGTAAAGTAGTCATTTTGACTTGTAAGTTGTAATGTATAATAATTATGAAATTGTTATGAATTCAGAGATATTTTGTATCATAAATAATATTTTTTACACGTGTTAGACATGGGGACAATTATTTTCTCCTTTAGGTAAGTTTTATTTTCTTTGACTCTCAAATGTATCAGCCCCAAAAAAGTATGAAAGCACAAGTTGTTGAAAAATTATGCAAAATCCTAGAAAGAGAAATATTCAAAATTTGGAGAAACTAAGACAATTATGATGAATTAATAGAAATATTGTAGTCTTTAAAAACTAATTTGAAGAAAGATAAAGGTAAAAAGCAATTTAAAAGATGAAAATATTATTATATAAATAAATAGTAGAAATCGAGAATAGAGGAAATTGACTTGTCAAATATTTAGTCATTCATAAAAATTGCGAGTCACTAAATTAAGCAATCATTTTGCTTAATATTTTTGCTTTTTTTTTACAAATAAATGTTTAATGCGTTTTTTATAGATATTATAAGCTGATAATACAGAAAACTATGGCACAAAAAAAAATGATTGCTTAGATGCAATAAATATAATGTAATACTCTGATTTTTATTGTAAATTTTTTTTTTAGATAAATGGTTAACCATTTTCAACTTAAAGGTAAGCTAGTCATTTTTACTAGTATGTTCTAATGTATAATAATTATGAAACTGTATTGACTCTTGTGATAGTATGTCTAAAATAACAATATTGTTTTACACGTGTTAGACATATAAACAATTATTTTCTTCTTTGCATAAATTTTTTTTATTGCCTCTCACATGTATCAGACGAAAGAAGATTATGACACCTACAAGTGAATGAACAATTATGCAAAATCCTAGAAAGAGAAATAATCAAAATATAGAAAAACTAAGATAGTTATGAAAAATTAATAGACATATTGTATTGTTTAAAAGGTAATTTGGACAAAGAAAAAGGTAGAAAGCAGTTTAAAAGGTGAAAGTTAAATAGTAGAAATTGAGAATGGAGAACTAGGCTTGTCAATTATTTATTTATTCATGAAAAGTTTGAGTCATTAAATCAAGCAGTAATTTTGTTGTTTTTTGCAAATAAATGTTTAATGCCTTTTATAGATTTTTATAAGTTAATGATATAAGAACTATGGCGCAATAAGAAATATGATACTTTTGTTTTTATTGTAATTTTAAAATTTTGAGGAAACAGTTAAACATAACAAGCTTATGGATAAACTAGTCATTTTTCACTTCTAAGTTATAATATATAATAGTTATAAAGTTGTTATGACTTCAGATAGTTTGTGTCATACATAAAAAATTTCATATTTTTATGTAAACTATTATTTTAGGTAAATTTTATTTCCTTCACCTCTCATATGTTATGCAAAACAAAAATGGATGAAAAATTATGTTAAACCCTGAAAAAAAATCGAAATTCGAAGAAACTACGACTATTATGATAGATTGATAGAAATATTATATTTTTTAGAAAGGTAATTGGACCAAAGAAAAAGGAAAAACACAATTTCTTTTTTTGAATAGATATTAATTGATTAAAATGGTTCAGAAATTCAAAACGAGAAGAAGAGCTTACAGAGTTAATGTTATACGGATAGTTTCTAACACTACGCGCTAGATTGTCTACCTTTGAATTTAAATTACGATGAATGAGAGAAAGGAAAAAGAAAAAAACACATCATCGACCCTCAAGAACTCTTCTAGAAGCATGGAAATGCTCGGTGTTGTCGTCATCTTCACCAGCTCGGAGCAATTTGTTGCAAAAACTATAGTTGTCATCTGCTGCTCGCGCATATATGTTATTACTTAGATAAGAGTTTACGATTCGGAGTGCAAAGGGGACATGCTCGTATGAACGTTCTTTTCCCCCATAATAGGTTCTTCAACATCTCCTTGAGAGTAGTACCAGTCTAAACATGTAAAAATATATGCCTCCTTCCAAAATCCGTTAATTAAGCAGTTATAACTCAAAAGAAGCCAAGGTTAAAGATGAGAGAAAAAGTGTGTCCGTATTATGTTCTGCTGTCTCGCCTAATTCCCATGTTATAGCCTCACTCTCTGCGGATTTGAGAACCTCTTGAGGGTGTCTGTCCATATATTTAAAGATTTTTTCATTTCTTGTTTTTCAAATGTACCAGACAATCTATGGAAACATGTGATTTCGGTAGTCCTCTAGTATTCTACTAAATAGATCATCCATATTTGAAAAAATTGAGCCTTCCAGGAAAAGATCCACCGCCGATGGCATGTTCGACAACACTAAGTTTGTAGTGCTGGGGAATATTCGAAAAGGAAATGATTAATCACATTATCGAAACACATAACGTTATTCCTCTACTCCACAACGTGCACAGTGACAATCACAACTAATTCTGCAGTTCCTCAAATTCGAAGTAATCGAAACACATCACGTTAAAACTTGCCATATGAAATGTCTTAATTTTGGAGGACTCTTTAGCTTCCATGTGTAATCTAGGTTTGGTTTCATATCTTATCCAAATAATGGTTTAGCGATAGTAGGTGTAAGTCCATTATGGGTGATATAATAACCTAATTTAATCTTATATTTACCCGATTTTGTGCAATGCAAACCTAGCAAATCTGCCTTAAAAGTTCGACTAATCGGTATCCCCGTATTATTGGATTCTAAAAAGGATCAATGATTGCGTTAATAAACTCCATATTCCAAAATTTGTAAACTAGATCCACTAAGTTGTTCACTGTCATGGTAGGGAAATAGTTATATCCTTTGCATTGTGATGGCCTCTCATGGGTATCCGGTATCCTGGGATCATTCCAAACTGATATAGAAGACACAGATTCTACCTATTTAATCATTTATTTTCTAATCAAATGTGTTGCGAAATTATACTTCTCCATCCATAGGAAGGGCAATAGGTCTTGATTGAGTCCATCGGGTTATTTTCCTATGGTAACAACCTTTGAAAACCTTGTTAAGTGAATTCGAAAATTCAATTAATCGCCAGCATTTTTTTGCCAACAGGGCCGTATAATACTCGTCCATCGTTCTGAAACCAATTCCACCCTCTGCTTTAGTCCGACAAAATTTCTTCCAGGCCAACCAATGTAACTTTTTTTGTTGGCCAATTGTACTCCACCAAAACCTTGCCACTGCAGTTGTAAGCGTTGTTGTAATAGTTTTAGGGAGTTGAAAGCTTGACATTACATACGTTGGTAATGTCGTCGCCACTGATTCGATCATAACTTCTTTTCCTCCCTTGGATAAAAATTTTGTCAACCATCTATTGATGCGATCCTGAATTCTTTCCCGAACAAAGGCAAAAAATTTACACTTTGATCCTCCAAGGCTCTCATATAGTCCCAAGTAAGAACCCATTCCACGGATATTCGAAATCCCTTAATAATTTCTTAAAATTTGATTAGTTACGTGTTTTGAAATTTAACACTGTTTCTAAAAAAACCTATCGGTTCGGTTCGCTCGGTTTGATTTTAAATCCCATGGCTACTATTAAACGTCCGCATTTTTAGAATCCGAATAAAATACCACATACTAGTAGGGATGGGATGGATCCGGATATCCTAGAATTTTAGGGTATCCGGATCCGTGGCTTCCGAATATCCGATCAAAAATCAGGATACCCGCGGATATCCGGATCCGGATCCGAAAAAATAATAAAAAATAAATAGTTAAAAAATTAAAAAGAAATTATAAATTAAAATTTTGAATAATATTTTGCAAAATAAATATGATATATTAGAAAAAGAATTAAAATCAATTTTTAAAAATATATATTTATATAAAATAGCTTAATATATGTAAAAATATATGTTTTTAATATATTTAATTCGAAGAAACTACGACTATTATGATAGATTGATAGAAATATTATATTTTTTAGAAAGGTAATTGGACCAAAGAAAAAGGAAAAAACACAATTTCTTTTTTTGAATAGATATTAATTGATTAAAATGGTTCAGAAATTCAAAACGGAGAAGAAGAGCTTACAGAGTTAATGTTATACGGATAGTTTCTAACACTACGCGCTAGATTTTCTACCTTTGAATTTAAATTACGATGAATGAGAGAAAGGAAGAAAGAAAAAAACACATCATCGACCCTCAAGAACTCTTCTAGAAGCATGGAAATGCTCGGTGTTGTCGTCATCTTCACCAGCTCGGAGCAATTTGTTGCAAAAACTATAGTTGTCATCTGCTGCTCGCGCATATATGTTATTACTTAGATAAGAGTTTACAATTCGGAGTGCAAAGGGGACATGCTCGTACGAACGTTCTTTTCTCCCATAATAGGTTCTTCAACATCTTCTTGAGAGTAGTACCAGTCTAAATATGTAAAAATATATGCCTCCTTCCAAAATCCGTTAATAAAGCAGTTATAACTCAAAAGAAGCCAAGGTTGAAGATGAGAGAAAAAGTGTGTCCGTATTATGTTCTGCTGTCTCGCCTAATTCCCATGTCCGTACATGGATTTACAAACCTCTGTAAAATAATTCTCCCATGAAAATATTGCTGGCTCCGAACATAATTTGATGATGAAGACGCACCTTCCAATGATTCAATGGACTTTCTTGTAGCATTCATGCTCAAATTCATCTCCCCATCACAAATACCCTCATAGTCATCATCATCCTTAGTGTTTACGGTTTCAGTGGTCTTGGGATGATCATTGTTGATTGCGACATACATTATGTAGTTTTCGAGGATGTTGTGGGGCGAGTTTGCATTTTCATCTCTTCCCTTATTTTTCATCAAATGCATTCGACGCTTTGTGGTGTTCCAATGGTTCTTAATAGTATTTGCGCTTCGTCCTGGGAGTTGCTGAGCGATCTCGATCCATTTGTTGCCAGCAACCTTGTGGGCTTCAACCAATATTTGATCTTCTTCTTCACTCCAAGCACCTTTCTGAAATCATATATTACTTATATATAATGGATATATACATACACACATATGACTTGCGACTGTGCTTATATACGCGTACACATTCCACACATACAAATATATATTTGAAAACAAGAAGGATTGAAATATCAAAAAACGAGATCACCTTGATATTAAGACGAAGATGGTTGTGCCACCTCTCTCTACATTGTTTTCCTACTCGTCCTTCGAGCATTTTTGATATCATTCCCCAGTTTTTGGTTCCATAAAGCTCCACTTTTTCTACCAACTTTCTATATATTTACATGTCCCAACACATAAATATATTATAACATCCTCAAAAATATCATACAATATAAAAAATATTGATAATTTCACGATGGGATAGAAAATTAGTTTTAATTTCTAGTTTTATACTTATGGAAAAAAAATATGAAGACTTGCCTGTCTTCCTCAGGAGTCCATTTCTCTTTGATGATGTTGGCTTTCTCAAAGGTTTACATCTCGTAACCATTTTCTTATCTTTCTTCTGATCTGTTTTTATCATTACATGATATTGACGCTGATTAGCTACCTCTCTAGTTGTGCTTTTTATTCCCTCTCGCACTGGAAGATCAAATGGATGAGATTCAACCATGATATTATTAAGGGATGACTCATAACCACTAGGCATAAGCCCCTCGTTGTGTATAGTATCAAACCACATAGTAGTCCTTCCAAAATCATGAAAATCGTTGAATAGACCTTAGGTTTCAGAGAGATTGGGGTGTTATAGGTCGTATAGTTTTGATTGTTGTTGGCTATGTTATTCATAGATTCCCCAAAAGTATCAGATCCCGAGTAGGAATTGATGCCCATGAATGGATATCTTAAAGGTATTTCAGTTGTGTGAATATTGGAAAACAGAGGATTTTGAGTAGTAACAAAATTCCGATTTAGAGGATCATAATTTTGGTTTGGGATCAAAGGTACCAGATTTTTCTGATAGTGATCAGAAATATCGGTAAGAATTGGTGGAGGAGTCCATCCATTGAGAGAACATGGACCTAAAGTATCATTGAAAAAATTAAAATGATTTTTTTGTATACTAGATACATCCTCATCGGAAAGAGGCCGTTGATTGTTATTTATGATGAAATCTTCGTTGGAGATATTCAACGAGAATTCCATTTGAAAACGAAATCGAATTCTGACGATGATGACAATGATTTGATAAAAAGAAAACGGAAAAATTAGATCTGGATACGAAACCAAGTAATACTTTGATTAGATTCAGAAATACGGAAAAGATATTGAAAATCACAAATGGATGGAAATTTCACAAAATCCTAGAAAGAGATATAATCAAAACTCAGAGAAACAAAGACGATTATGATGAATTGATAGAAGATTGTGTTCTTTAAAAGGTAATTTGAACAAATAAAAAGGCAAAAAGCAAATTAAAAGGTGAAAAAGTTTTATTATAAATACTAGAAATCGAGAGTAGAGAACTGTGACTTGTCAAATATTTAGTCATTCATGAAAAATGTGAATCATTAAATTAAGCAGTAAATTTTTTTTTTTGAAAATAAATATTTTATGAGTTTGTATATATATTATAAGTTGATGTTGCAGGAAACTATGATGCAACAAAAATTGTTATACTTTTATCACTATTGTAAATTTAAATATTTGAGATAAGTAGTTAAACATAATCAATTTAAGGGTAAAGTAGTCATTTTGACTTGTAAGTTGTAATGTATAATAATTATGAAATTGTTATGAATTCAGAGATATTTTGTATCATAAATAATATTTTTTACACGTGTTAGACATGGGGACAATTATTTTCTCCTTTAGGTAAGTTTTATTTTCTTTGACTCTCAAATGTATCAGCCCCAAAAAAGTATGAAAGCACAAGTTGTTGAAAAATTATGCAAAACCTAGAAAGAGAAATATTCAAAATTTGGAGAAACTAAGACAATTATGATGAATTAATAGAAATATTGTAGTCTTTAAAAACTAATTTGAAGAAAGATAAAGGTAAAAAGCAATTTAAAAGATGAAAATATTATTATATAAATAAATAGTAGAAATCGAGAATAGAGGAAATTGACTTGTCAAATATTTAGTCATTCATAAAAATTGCGAGTCACTAAATTAAGCAATCATTTTGCTTAATATTTTTCTTTTTTTTTACAAATAAATGTTTAATGCGTTTTTTATAGATATTATAAGCTGATAATACAGAAAACTATGGCACAAAAAAAATGATTGCTTAGATGCAATAAATATAATGTAATACTCTGATTTTTATTGTAAATTTTTTTTTTAGATAAATGGTTAACCATTTTCAACTTAAAGGTAAGCTAGTCATTTTTACTAGTATGTTCTAATGTATAATAATTATGAAACTGTATTGACTCTTGTGATAGTATGTCTAAAATAACAATATTGTTTTACACGTGTTAGACATATAAACAATTATTTTCTTCTTTGCATAAATTTTTTTTATTGCCTCTCACATGTATCAGACGAAAGAAGATTATGACACCTACAAGTGAATGAACAATTATGCAAAATCCTAGAAAGAGAAATAATCAAAATATAGAAAAACTAAGATAGTTATGAAAAATTAATAGACATATTGTATTGTTTAAAAGGTAATTTGGACAAAGAAAAAGGTAGAAAGCAGTTTAAAAGGTGAAAGTTAAATAGTAGAAATTGAGAATGGAGAACTAGGGCTTGTCAATTATTTATTTATTCACGAAAAGTTTGAGTCATTAAATCAAGCAGTAATTTTGTTGTTTTTTGCAAATAAATGTTTAATGCCTTTTATAGATTTTTATAAGTTAATGATATAAGAACTATGGCGCAATAAGAAATATGATACTTTTGTTTTTATTGTAATTTTAAAATTTTGAGGAAACAGTTAAACATAACAAGCTTATGGATAAACTAGTCATTTTTCACTTCTAAGTTATAATATATAATAGTTATAAAGTTGTTATGACTTCAGATAGTTTGTGTCATACATAAAAAATTTCATATTTTTATGTAAACTATTATTTTAGGTAAATTTTATTTCCTTCACCTCTCATATGTTATGCAAAACAAAATGGATGAAAAATTATGTTAAACCCTGAAAAAAAATCGAAATTCGAAGAAACTACGACTATTATGATAGATTGATAGAAATATTATATTTTTTAGAAAGGTAATTGGACCAAAGAAAAAGGAAAAAACACAATTTCTTTTTTTGAATAGATATTAATTGATTAAAATGGTTCAGAAATTCAAAACGGAGAAGAAGAGCTTACAGAGTTAATGTTATACGGATAGTTTCTAACACTACGCGCTAGATTGTCTACCTTTGAATTTAAATTACGATGAATGAGAGAAAGGAAGAAAGAAAAAAACACATCATCGACCCTCAAGAACTCTTCTAGAAGCATGGAAATGCTCGGTGTTGTCGTCATCTTCACCAGCTCGGAGCAATTTGTTGCAAAAACTATAGTTGTCATCTGCTGCTCGCGCATATATGTTATTACTTAGATAAGAGTTTACAATTCGGAGTGCAAAGGGGACATGCTCGTACGAACGTTCTTTTCCCCCATAATAGGTTCTTCAACATCTTCTTGAGAGTAGTACCAGTCTAAATATGTAAAAATATATGCCTCCTTCCAAAATCCGTTAATAAAGCAGTTATAACTCAAAAGAAGCCAAGGTTGAAGATGAGAGAAAAAGTGTGTCCGTATTATGTTCTGCTGTCTCGCCTAATTCCCATGTCCGTACATGGATTTACAAACCTCTGTAAAATAATTCTCCCATGAAAATATTGCTGGCTCCGGAACATAATTTGATGATGAAGACGCACCTTCCAATGATTCAATGGACTTTCTTGTAGCATTCATGCTCAAATTCATCTCCCCATCACAAATACCCTCATAGTCATCATCATCCTTAGTGTTTACGGTTTCAGTGGTCTTGGGATGATCATTGTTGATTGCGACATACATTATGTAGTTTTCGAGGATGCTGTGGGGCGAGTTTGCATTTTCATCTCTTCCCTTATTTTTCATCAAATGCATTCGACGCTTTGTGGTGTTCCAATGGTTCTTAATAGTATTTGCGCTTCGTCCTGGGAGTTGCTGAGCGATCTCGATCCATTTGTTGCCAGCAACCTTGTGGGCTTCAACCAATATTTGATCTTCTTCTTCACTCCAAGCACCTTTCTGAAATCATATATTACTTATATATAATGGATATACATACACACATATGACTTGCGACTGTGCTTATATACGCGTACACATTCCACACATACAAATATATATTTGAAAACAAGAAGGATTGAAATATCAAAAAACGAGATCACCTTGATATTAAGACGAAGATGGTTGTGCCACCTCTCTCTACATTGTTTTCCTACTCGTCCTTCGAGCATTTTTGATATCATTCCCCAGTTTTTGGTTCCATAAAGCTCCACTTTTTCTACCAACTTTCTATATATTTACATGTCCCAACACATAAATATATTATAACATCCTCAAAAATATCATACAATATAAAAAACAATATTGATAATTTCACGATGGGATAGAAAATTAGTTTTAATTTCTAGTTTTTATACTTATGGAAAAAAAATATGAAGACTTGCCTGTCTTCCTCAGGAGTCCATTTCTCTTTGATGATGTTGGCTTTTCTCAAAGGTTTACATCTCGTAACCATTTTCTTATCTTTCTTCTGATCTGTTTTTATCATTACATGATATTGACGCTGATTAGCTACCTCTCTAGTTGTGCTTTTTATTCCCTCTCGCACTGGAAGATCAAATGGATGAGATTCAACCATGATATTATTAAGGGATGACTCATAACCACTAGGCATAAGCCCCTCGTTGTGTATAGTATCAAACCACATAGTAGTCCTTCCAAAATCATGAAAATCGTTGAATAGATCCTTAGGTTTCAGAGAGATTGGGGTGTTATAGGTCGTATAGTTTTGATTGTTGTTGGCTATGTTATTCATAGATTCCCCAAAAGTATCAGATCCCGAGTAGGAATTGATGCCCATGAATGGATATCTTAAAGGTATTTCAGTTGTGTGAATATTGAAAACAGAGGATTTTGAGTAGTAACAAAATTCCGATTTAGAGGATCATAATTTTGGTTTGGGATCAAAGGTACCAGATTTTTCTGATAGTGATCAGAAATATCGGTAAGAATTGGTGGAGGAGTCCATCCATTGAGAGAACATGGACCTAAAGTATCATTGAAAAAATTAAAATGATTTTTTTGTATACTAGATACATCCTCATCGGAAAGAGGCCGTTGATTGTTATTTATGATGAAATCTTCGTTGGAGATATTCAACGAGAATTCCATTTGAAAACGAAATCGAATTCTGACGATGATGACAATGATTTGATAAAAAGAAACGGAAAATATTAGATCTGGATACGAAACCAAGTAATACTTTGATTAGATTCAGAAATACGGAAAAGATATTGAAAATCACAAATGGATGGAAATTTCACAAAATCCTAGAAAGAGATATAATCAAAACTCAGAGAAACAAAGACGATTATGATGAATTGATAGAAGATTGTGTTCTTTAAAAGGTAATTTGAACAAATAAAAAGGCAAAAAGCAAATTAAAAGTGAAAAAGTTTTATTATAAATACTAGAAATCGAGAGTAGAGAACTGTGACTTGTCAAATATTTAGTCATTCATGAAAAATGTGAATCATTAAATTAAGCAGTAAATTTTTTTTTTTGAAAATAAATATTTATGAGTTTGTATATATATTATAAGTTGATGTTGCAGGAAACTATGATGCAACAAAAATTGTTATACTTTTATCACTATTGTAAATTTAAATATTTGAGATAAGTAGTTAAACATAATCAATTTAAGGGTAAAGTAGTCATTTTGACTTGTAAGTTGTAATGTATAATAATTATGAAATTGTTATGAATTCAGAGATATTTTGTATCATAAATAATATTTTTTACACGTGTTAGACATGGGGACAATTATTTTCTCCTTTAGGTAAGTTTTATTTTCTTTGACTCTCAAATGTATCAGCCCCAAAAAGTATGAAAGCACAAGTTGTTGAAAATTATGCAAAATCCTAGAAAGAGAAATATTCAAAATTTGGAGAAACTAAGACAATTATGATGAATTAATAGAAATATTGTAGTCTTTAAAAACTAATTTGAAGAAAGATAAAGGTAAAAAGCAATTTAAAAGATGAAAATATTATTATATAAATAAATAGTAGAAATCGAGAATAGAGGAAATTGACTTGTCAAATATTTAGTCATTCATAAAAATTGCGAGTCACTAAATTAAGCAATCATTTTGCTTAATATTTTTGCTTTTTTTTACAAATAAATGTTTAATGCGTTTTTTATAGATATTATAAGCTGATAATACAGAAAACTATGGCACAAAAAAAAATGATTGCTTAGATGCAATAAATATAATGTAATACTCTGATTTTTATTGTAAATTTTTTTTTTAGATAAATGGTTAACCATTTTCAACTTAAAGGTAAGCTAGTCATTTTTACTAGTATGTTCTAATGTATAATAATTATGAAACTGTATTGACTCTTGTGATAGTATGTCTAAAATAACAATATTGTTTTACACGTGTTAGACATATAAACAATTATTTTCTTCTTTGCATAAATTTTTTTTATTGCCTCTCACATGTATCAGACGAAAGAAGATTATGACACCTACAAGTGAATGAACAATTATGCAAAATCCTAGAAAGAGAAATAATCAAAATATAGAAAAACTAAGATAGTTATGAAAATTAATAGACATATTGTATTGTTTAAAAGGTAATTTGGACAAAGAAAAAGGTAGAAAGCAGTTTAAAAGGTGAAACTAGGGCTTGTCAATTATTTATTTATTCACGAAAAGTTTGAGTCATTAAATCAAGCAGTAATTTTGTTGTTTTTTGCAAATAAATGTTTAATGCCTTTTATAGATTTTTATAAGTTAATGATATAAGAACTATGGCGCAATAAGAAATATGATACTTTTGTTTTATTGTAATTTTAAAATTTTGAGGAAACAGTTAAACATAACAAGCTTATGGATAAACTAGTCATTTTCACTTCTAAGTTATAATATATAATAGTTATAAGTTGTTATGACTTCAGATAGTTTGTGTCATACATAAAAAATTTCATATTTTTATGTAAACTATTATTTTAGGTAAATTTTATTTCCTTCAATTCTCATATGTTATGCAAAACAAAATGGATGAAAATTATGTTAAACCCTGAAAAAAATCGAAATTCGAAGAAACTACGACTATTATGATAGATTGATAGAAATATTATATTTTTAGAAAGGTAATTGGACCAAAGAAAAAGGAAAAAAACACAATTTCTTTTTTTGAATAGATATTAATTGATTAAAATGGTTCAGAAATTCAAAACGGAGAAGAAGAGCTTACAGAGTTAATGTATATACGGATAGTTTCTAACACTACGCGCTAGATTGTCTACCTTTGAATTTAAATTACGATGAATGAGAGAAAGGAAGAAAGAAAAAAACACATCATCGACCCTCAAGAACTCTTCTAGAAGCATGGAAATGCTCGGTGTTGTCGTCATCTTCACCAGCTCGGAGCAATTTGTTGCAAAAACTATAGTTGTCATCTGCTGCTCGCGCATATATGTTATTACTTAGATAAGAGTTTACAATTCGGAGTGCAAAGGGGACATGCTCGTACGAACGTTCTTTTCCCCCATAATAGGTTCTTCAACATCTTCTTGAGAGTAGTACCAGTCTAAATATGTAAAAATATATGCCTCCTTCCAAATCCGTTAATAAAGCAGTTATAACTCAAAAGAAGCCAAGGTTGAAGATGAGAGAAAAAGTGTGTCCGTATTATGTTCTGCTGTCTCGCCTAATTCCCATGTCCGTACATGGATTTACAAACCTCTGTAAATAATTCTCCATGAAAATATTGCTGGCTCCGGAACATAATTTGATGATGAAGACGCACCTTCCAATGATTCAATGGACTTTCTTGTAGCATTCATGCTCAAATTCATCTCCCCATCACAAATACCCTCATAGTCATCATCATCCTTAGTGTTTACGGTTTCAGTGGTCTTGGGATGATCATTGTTGATTGCGACATACATTATGTAGTTTTCGAGGATGCTGTGGGGCGAGTTTGCATTTTCATCTCTTCCCTTATTTTTCATCAAATGCATTCGACGCTTTGTGGTGTTCCAATGGTTCTTAATAGTATTTGCGCTTCGTCCTGGGAGTTGCTGAGCGATCTCGATCCATTGTTGCCAGCAACCTTGTGGGCTTCAACCAATATTGATCTTCTCTTCACTCCAAGTACCTTCCGAAATCATATATTACTTATATATAATGGATATATACATACACACATATGACTTGCGACTGTGCTTATATACGCGTACAACATTCCACACATACAAATATATATTTGAAAACAAGAAGGATTGAAATATCAAAAATGAGATCACCTTGATATTAAGACGAAGATGGTTGTGCCACCTCTCTCTACATTGTTTTCCTACTCGTCCTTCGAGCATTTTTGATATCATTCCCAGTTTTTGGTTCCATAAAGCTCCACTTTTTCTACCACTTCTATATATTTACATGTCCAACACATAAATATATTATACATCTCAAAAATATCATACAATATAAAAAAAAATATTGATAATTTCACGATGGGATAGAAAATTAGTTTTTAATTTCTAGTTCTTCCTCAGGAGTCCATTTCTCTTTGATGATGTTGGCTTTTCAAAGGTTTACATCTCGTAACCATTTTCTTATCTTTCTTCTGATCTGTTTTTATCATTACATGATATTGACGCTGATTAGCTACTCTCTAGTTGTGCTTTTTTTTCCCTCCCGCACTGGAAGATCAAATGGATGAGATTCAAACCATGATATTATTAAGGGATGACTCATACACTAGGCATAAGCCCTCGTTGTGTATAGTATCAAAACATAGTAGTCCTTCCAAAATCATGAAAATCGTTGAATAGATCTTAGGTTTCAGAGAGATTGGGGTGTTATAGGTCGTATAGTTTTGATTGTTGTTGGCTATGTTATTCATAGATTCCCCAAAGTATCAGATCCCGAGAGGAATGATGCCATGAATGGATATCTTAAAGGTATTCAGTTGTGTGAATATTGGAAAACAGAGGATTTGAGTAGTAACAAAATTCCGATTTAGAGGATCATAATTTTGGTTTGGGATCAAAGGTACCAGATTTTTCTGATAGTGATCAGAAATATCGATAAGAATTGGTGGAGGAGTCCATCCATTGAGAGAACATGGACCTAAATATCATTGAAAAATTAAAATGATTTTTTTGTATACTAGATACATCCTCATCGGAAAGAGGCCGTTGATTGTTATTTATGATGAAATCTTCGTTGGAGATATTCAACGAGAATTCATTTGAAAACGAAATCGAATTCTGACGATGATGACAATGATTTGATCAAAAGAAAACGGAAAATATTAGATCTGGATACAAAACCAAGTAATATTTTGATTAGATTCAGAAATACGGAAAAGATATTGAAAATCACAAATGGATGGAAATTTACAAAATCCTAGAAAGAGATATAATCAAAACTCAGAGAAACAAAGACGATTTGATGAATTGATAGAAGATTGTGTTCTTTAAAAGGTAATTTGAACAAATAAAAAGGCAAAAAGCAAATTAAAAGGTGAAAAAAGTTTATTATAAATACTAGAAATCGAGAGTAGAGAACTGTGACTTGTCAAATATTTAGTCATTCATGAAAAATGTGAATCATTAAATTAAGCAGTAAATTTTTTTTTTTGAAAATAAATATTTTATGAGTTTGTATATATATTATAAGTTGATGTTGCAGGAAACTATGATGCAACAAAAATTGTTATACTTTTATCACTATTGTAAATTTAAATATTTGAGATAAGTAGTTAAACATAATCAATTTAAGGGTAAAGTAGTCATTTTGACTTGTAAGTTGTAATGTATAATAATTATGAAATTGTTATGAATTCAGAGATATTTTGTATCATAAATAATATTTTTTACACGTGTTAGACATGGGGACAATTATTTTCTCCTTTAGGTAAGTTTTATTTTCTTTGACTCTCAATGTATCAGCCCCAAAAAAGTATGAAAGCACAAGTTGTTGAAAAATTATGCAAAACCCTAGAAAGAGAAATATTCAAAATTTGGAGAAACTAAGACAATTATGATGAATTAATAGAAATATTGTAGTCTTTAAAAACTAATTTGAAGAAAGATAAAGGTAAAAAGCAATTTAAAAGATGAAAATATTATTATATAAATAAATAGTAGAAATCGAGAATAGAGGAAATTGACTTGTCAAATATTTAGTCATTCATAAAAATTGCGAGTCACTAAATTAAGCAATCATTTTGCTTAATATTTTTCCTTTTTTTTTACAAATAAATGTTTAATGCGTTTTTATAGATATTATAAGCTGATAATACAGAAAACTGTGGCACAAAAAAAATGATTGCTTAGATGCAATAAATATAATGTAATACTCTGATTTTTATTGTAAATTTTTTTTTTTAGATAAATGGTTAACATTTTCAACTTAAAGGTAAGCTAGTCATTTTTACTAGTATGTTCTAATGTATAATAATTATAAAAACTGTATTGACTCTTGTGATAGTATTTCTAAAATAACAATATTGTTTTACACGTGTTAGACATATAAACAATTATTTTCTTCTTTGCATAAATTTTCTTTATTGCCTCTCACATGTATCAGACGAAAGAAGATTAGGACACCTACAAGTGAATGAACAATTATGCAAAATCCTAGAAAGAGAAATAATCAAAATATAGAAAAACTAAGATAGTTATGAAAAATTAATAGACATATTGTATTGTTTAAAAGGTAATTTGGACAAAGAAAAAAGTAGAAAGCAGTTTAAAAGGTGAAAGTTAAATAGTAGAAATTGAGAATGGAGAACTAGGGCTTGTCAATTATTTATTTATTCACGAAAAGTTTGAGTCATTAAATCAAGCAGTAATTTTGTTGTTTTTTGCAAATAAATGTTTAATGCTTTTATAGATTTTTATAAGTTAATGATATAAGAACTATGGCGCAATAAGAAATATGATACTTTTGTTTTTATTGTAATTTTAAAATTTTGAGGAAACAGTTAAACATAACAAGCTTATGGATAAACTAGTCATTTTTCACTTCTAAGTTATAATATATAATAGTTATAAAGTTGTTATGACTTCAGATAGTTTGTGTCATACATAAAAAATTTCATATTTTTATGTAAACTATTATTTAGGTAAATTTATTTCCTTCACCTCTCATATGTTATGCAAAACAAAAATGGATGAAAAATTATGTTAAACCCTGAAAAAAAATCGAAATTCGAAGAAGAAACTACGACTATTATGATAGATTGATAGAAATATTATATTTTTTAGAAAGGTATTGGACCAAAGAAAAGGAAAAACACAATTTCTTTTTTTGAATAGATATTAATTGATTAAAATGGTTCAGAAATTCAAAACGGAGAAGAAGAGCTTACAGAGTTAATGTTATACGGATAGTTTCTAACACTACGCGCTAGATTGTCTACCTTTGAATTTAAATTACGATGAATGAGAGAAAGGAAGAAAGAAAAAAAACACATCATCGACCTCAAGAACTCTTCTAAAAGCATGGAAATGCTCGGTGTTGTCGTCATCTCACCAGCTCGGAGCAATTTGTTGCAAAAACTATAGTTGTCATCTGCTGCTCGTGCATATATGTTATTACTTAGATAAGAGTTTACAATTCGGAGTGCAAAGGGGACATGCTCGTATGAACGTTCTTTTCCCCATAATAGGTTCTTCAACATCTTCTTGAGAGTAGTACCAGTCTAAATATGTAAAAATATATGCCTCCTTCCAAAATCCGTTAATAAAGCAGTTATAACTCAAAAGAAGCCAAGGTTGAAGATGAGAGAAAAAGTGTGTCCGTATTATGTTCTGCTGTCTCGCCTAATTCCCATGTCCGTACATGGATTTACAAACCTCTGTAAAATAATTCTCCCATGAAAATATTGCTGGCTCCGGAACATAATTGATGATGAAGACGCACCTTCCAATGATTCAATGGACTTTCTTGTAGCATTCATGCTCAAATTCATCTCCCATCACAAATACCTCATAGTCATCATCATCCTTAGTGTTTACGGTTTCAGTGGTCTTGGGATGATCATTGTTGATTGCGACATACATTATGTAGTTTTCGAGGATGCTGTGGGGCGAGTTTGCATTTTCATCTCTTCCCTTATTTTCATCAAATGCATTCGACGCTTTGTGGTGTTCCAATGGTTCTTAATAGTATTTGCGCTTCGTCCTGGGAGTTGCTGAGCGATCTCGATCCATTTGTTGCCAGCAACCTTGTGGGCTTCAACCAATATTTGATCTTCTTCTTCACTCCAAGCACCTTTCTGAAATCATATATTACTTATATATAATGGATATATACATACACACATATGACTTGAGACTGTGCTTATATACGCGTACACATTCCACACATACAAATATATATTTGAAAACAAGAAGGATTGAAATATCAAAAAACGAGATCACCTTGATATTAAGACGAAGATGGTTGTGCCACCTCTCTCTACATTGTTTTCCTACTCGTCCTTCGAGCATTTTTGATATCATTCCCCAGTTTTTGGTTCCATAAAGCTCCACTTTTTCTACCAACTTTCTATATATTTACATGTCCCAACACATAAATATATTATAACATCCTCAAAAATATCATACAATATAAAAAACAATATTGATAATTTCATGATGGGATAGAAAATTAGTTTTAATTTCTAGTTTTTATACTTATGGAAAAAAAATATGAAGACTTGCCTGTCTTCCTCAGGAGTCCATTTCTCTTTGATGATGTTGACTTTTCTCAAAGGTTTACATCTCGTAACCATTTTCTTATCTTTCTTCTGATCTGTTTTTATCATTACATGATATTGACGCTGATTAGCTACCTCTCTAGTTGTGCTTTTTATTCCCTCTCGCACTGGAAGATCAAATGGATGAGATTCAACCATGATATTATTAAGGGATGACTCATAACCACTAGGCATAAGCCCCTCGTTGTGTATAGTATCAAACCACATAGTAGTCCTTCCAAAATCATGAAAATCGTTGAATAGATCCTTAGGTTTCAGAGAGATTGGGGTGTTATAGGTCGTATAGTTTTGATTGTTGTTGGCTATGTTATTCATAGATTCCCCAAAAGTATCAGATCCCGAGTAGGAATTGATGCCCATGAATGGATATCTTAAAGGTATTTCAGTTGTGTGAATATTGGAAAACAGAGGATTTTGAGTAGTAACAAAATTCTGATTTAGAGGATCATAATTTTGGTTTGGGATCAAAGGTACCAGATTTTTCTGATAGTGATCAGAAATATCGGAAAGAATTGGTGGAGGAGTCCATCCACTGAGAGAACATGGACCTAAAGTATCATTGAAAAAATTAAAATGATTTTTTTGTATACTAGATACATCCTCATCGGAAAGAGGCCGTTGATTGTTATTTATGATGAAATCTTCGTTGGAGATATTCAACGAGAATTCCATTTAAAAACGAAATCGAATTCTGACGATGATGACAATGATTTGATAAAAAGAAAACGGAAAATATTAGATCTGGATACGAAACCAAGTAATACTTTGATTAGATTCAGAAATACGGAAAAGATATTGAAAATCACAAATGGATAGAAATTTCACAAAATCCTAGAAAGAGATATAATCAAAACTCAGAGAAACAAAGACGATTATGATGAATTGATAGAAGATTGTGTTCTTTAAAAGGTAATTTGAACAAATAAAAAGGCAAAAAGCAAATTAAAAGGTGAAAAAGTTTTATTATAAATACTAGAAATCGAGAGTAGAGAACTGTGACTTGTCAAATATTTAGTCATTCATGAAAAATGTGAATCATTAAATTAAGCAGTAAATTTTTTTTTTTTGAAAATAAATATTTTATGAGTTTGTATATATATTATAAGTTGATGTTGCAGGAAACTATGATGCAACAAAAATTGTTATACTTTTATCACTATTGTAAATTTAAATATTTGAGATAAGTAGTTAAACATAATCAATTTAAGGGTAAAGTAGTCATTTTGACTTGTAAGTTGTAATGTATAATAATTATGAAATTGTTATGAATTCAGAGATATTTTGTATCATAAATAATATTTTTTACACGTGTTAGACATGGGGACAATTATTTTCTCCTTTAGGTAAGTTTTATTTTCTTTGACTCTCAAATGTATCAGCCCCAAAAAAGTATGAAAGCACAAGTTGTTGAAAAATTATGCAAAATCCTAGAAAGAGAAATATTCAAAATTTGGAGAAACTAAGACAATTATGATGAATTAATAGAAATATTGTAGTCTTTAAAAACTAATTTGAAGAAAGATAAAGGTAAAAAGCAATTTAAAAGATGAAAATATTATTATATAAATAAATAGTAGATATCGAGAATAGAGGAAATTGACTTGTCAAATATTTAGTCATTCATAAAAATTGCGAGTCACTAAATTAAGCAATTATTTTGCTTAATATTTTTGCTTTTTTTTTAGAAATAAATGTTTAATGCATTTTTTATAGATATTATAAGCTGATAATACAGAAAACTATGGCACAAAAAAAAATGATTGCTTAGATGCAATAAATATAATGTAATACTCTGATTTTTATTGTAAATTTTTTTTTTTAGATAAATGGTTAACCATTTTCAACTTAAAGGTAAGCTAGTCATTTTTACTAGTATGTTCTAATGTATAATAATTATGAAACTGTATTGACTCTTGTGATAGTATGTCTAAAATAACAATATTGTTTTACACGTGTTAGACATATAAACAATTATTTTCTTCTTTGCATAAATTTTTTTTTATTGCCTCTCACATGTATCAGAAGAAAGAAGATTATGACACCTACAAGTGAATGAACAATTATGCAAAATCCTAGAAAGAGAAATAATCAAAATATAGAAAAACTAAGATAGTTATGAAAAATTAATAGACATATTGTATTGTTTAAAAGGTAATTTGGACAAAGAAAAAGGTAAAAAGCAGTTTAAAAGGTGAAAGTTAAATAGTAGAAATTGAGAATGGAGAACTAGGGCTTGTCAATTATTTATTTATTCATGAAAAGTTTGAGTCATTAAATCAAGCAGTAATTTTGTTGTTTTTTGCAAATAAATGTTTAATGCCTTTTATAGATTTTTATAAGTTAATGATATAAGAACTATGGCGCAATAAGAAATATGATACTTTTGTTTTTATTGTAATTTTAAAATTTTGAGGAAACAGTTAAACATAACAAGCTTATGGATAAACTAGTCATTTTTCACTTCTAAGTTATAATATATAATAGTTATAAAGTTGTTATGACTTCAGATAGTTTGTGTCATACATACAAAATTTCATATTTTTATGTAAACTATTATTTTAGGTAAATTTTATTTCCTTCACCTCTCATATGTTATGCAAAACAAAAATGGATGAAAAATTATGTTAACCCTTAAAAAAAATCGAAATTCGAAGAAACTACGACTATTATGATAGATTGATAGAAATATTATATTTTTTAGAAAGTTAATTGGACCAAAGAAAAAGGAAAAAAACACAATTTCTTTTTTTGAATAGATATTAATTGATTAAAATGGTTCAGAAATTCAAAACAGAGAAGAAGAACTTACAGAGTTAATGTTATACGGATAGTTTCTAACACTACGCGCTAGATTGTCTACCTTTGAATTTAAATTACGATGAATGAGAGAAAGGAAGAAAGAAAAAAACACATCATCGACCCTCAAGAACTCTTCTAGAAGCATGGAAATGCTCGGTGTTGTCGTCATCTTCACCAGCTCGGAGCAATTTGTTGCAAAAACTATAGTTGTCATCTGCTGCTCGCGCATATATGTTATTACTTAGATAAGAGTTTACGATTCGGAGTGCAAAGGGGACATGCTCGTATGAACGTTCTTTTCCCCCATAATAGGTTCTTCAACATCTCCTTGAGAGTAGTACCAGTCTAAACATGTAAAAATATATGCCTCCTTCCAAAATCCGTTAATTAAGCAGTTATAACTCAAAAGAAGCCAAGGTTAAAGATGAGAGAAAAAGTGTGTCCGTATTATGTTCTGCTGTCTCGCCTAATTCCCATGTTATAGCCTCACTCTCTGCGGATTTGAGAACCTCTTGAGGGTGTCTGTCCATATATTTAAAGATTTTTTCATTTCTTGTTTTTCAAATGTACCAGACAATCTATGGAAACATGTGATTTCGGTAGTCCTCTAGTATTCTACTAAATAGATCATCCATATTTGAAAAAATTGAGCCTTCCAGGAAAAGATCCACCGCCGATGGCATGTTCGACAACACTAAGTTTGTAGTGCTGGGGAATATTCGAAAAGGAAATGATTAATCACATTATCGAAACACATAACGTTATTCCTCTACTCCACAACGTGCACAGTGACAATCACAACTAATTCTGCAGTTCCTCAAATTCGAAGTAATCGAAACACATCACGTTAAAACTTGCCATATGAAATGTCTTAATTTTGGAGGACTCTTTAGCTTCCATGTGTAATCTAGGTTTGGTTTCATATCTTATCCAAATAATGGTTTAGCGATAGTAGGTGTAAGTCCATTATGGGTGATATAATAACCTAATTTAATCTTATATTTACCCGATTTTGTGCAATGCAAACCTAGCAAATCTGCCTTAAAAGTTCGACTAATCGGTATCCCCGTATTATTGGATTCTAAAAAGGATCAATGATTGCGTTAATAAACTCCATATTCCAAAATTTGTAAACTAGATCCACTAAGTTGTTCACTGTCATGGTAGGGAAATAGTTATATCCTTTGCATTGTGATGGCCTCTCATGGGTATCCGGTATCCTGGGATCATTCCAAACTGATATAGAAGACACAGATTCTACCTATTTAATCATTTATTTTCTAATCAAATGTGTTGCGAAATTATACTTCTCCATCCATAGGAAGGGCAATAGGTCTTGATTGAGTCCATCGGGTTATTTTCCTATGGTAACAACCTTTGAAAACCTTGTTAAGTGAATTCGAAAATTCAATTAATCGCCAGCATTTTTTTGCCAACAGGGCCGTATAATACTCGTCCATCGTTCTGAAACCAATTCCACCCTCTGCTTTAGTCCGACAAAATTTCTTCCAGGCCAACCAATGTAACTTTTTTTGTTGGCCAATTGTACTCCACCAAAACCTTGCCACTGCAGTTGTAAGCGTTGTTGTAATAGTTTTAGGGAGTTGAAAGCTTGACATTACATACGTTGGTAATGTCGTCGCCACTGATTCGATCATAACTTCTTTTCCTCCCTTGGATAAAAATTTTGTCAACCATCTATTGATGCGATCCTGAATTCTTTCCCGAACAAAGGCAAAAAATTTACACTTTGATCCTCCAAGGCTCTCATATAGTCCCAAGTAAGAACCCATTCCACGGATATTCGAAATCCCTTAATAATTTCTTAAAATTTGATTAGTTACGTGTTTTGAAATTTAACACTGTTTCTAAAAAAACCTATCGGTTCGGTTCGCTCGGTTTGATTTTAAATCCCATGGCTACTATTAAACGTCCGCATTTTTAGAATCCGAATAAAATACCACATACTAGTAGGGATGGGATGGATCCGGATATCCTAGAATTTTAGGGTATCCGGATCCGTGGCTTCCGAATATCCGATCAAAAATCAGGATACCCGCGGATATCCGGATCCGGATCCGAAAATAATAATAAAAATAAATAGTTAAAAAATTAAAAAGAAATTATAAATTAAAATTTTGAATAATATTTTGCAAAATAAATATGATATATTAGAAAAAGAATTAAAATCAATTTTTAAAATATATATTTATATAAAATAGCTTAATATATGTAAAAATATATGTTTTTAATATATTTAATTCGAAGAAACTACGACTATTATGATAGATTGATAGAAATATTATATTTTTTAGAAAGGTAATTGGACCAAAGAAAAAGGAAAAAACACAATTTCTTTTTTTGAATAGATATTAATTGATTAAAATGGTTCAGAAATTCAAAACGGAGAAGAAGAGCTTACAGAGTTAATGTTATACGGATAGTTTCTAACACTACGCGCTAGATTTTCTACCTTTGAATTTAAATTACGATGAATGAGAGAAAGGAAGAAAGAAAAAAACACATCATCGACCCTCAAGAACTCTTCTAGAAGCATGGAAATGCTCGGTGTTGTCGTCATCTTCACCAGCTCGGAGCAATTTGTTGCAAAAACTATAGTTGTCATCTGCTGCTCGCGCATATATGTTATTACTTAGATAAGAGTTTACAATTCGGAGTGCAAAGGGGACATGCTCGTACGAACGTTCTTTTCTCCCATAATAGGTTCTTCAACATCTTCTTGAGAGTAGTACCAGTCTAAATATGTAAAAATATATGCCTCCTTCCAAAATCCGTTAATAAAGCAGTTATAACTCAAAAGAAGCCAAGGTTGAAGATGAGAGAAAAAGTGTGTCCGTATTATGTTCTGCTGTCTCGCCTAATTCCCATGTCCGTACATGGATTTACAAACCTCTGTAAAATAATTCTCCCATGAAAATATTGCTGGCTCCGGAACATAATTTGATGATGAAGACGCACCTTCCAATGATTCAATGGACTTTCTTGTAGCATTCATGCTCAAATTCATCTCCCCATCACAAATACCCTCATAGTCATCATCATCCTTAGTGTTTACGGTTTCAGTGGTCTTGGGATGATCATTGTTGATTGCGACATACATTATGTAGTTTTCGAGGATGTTGTGGGGCGAGTTTGCATTTTCATCTCTTCCCTTATTTTTCATCAAATGCATTCGACGCTTTGTGGTGTTCCAATGGTTCTTAATAGTATTTGCGCTTCGTCCTGGGAGTTGCTGAGCGATCTCGATCCATTTGTTGCCAGCAACCTTGTGGGCTTCAACCAATATTTGATCTTCTTCTTCACTCCAAGCACCTTTCTGAAATCATATATTACTTATATATAATGGATATATACATACACACATATGACTTGCGACTGTGCTTATATACGCGTACACATTCCACACATACAAATATATATTTGAAAACAAGAAGGATTGAAATATCAAAAAACGAGATCACCTTGATATTAAGACGAAGATGGTTGTGCCACCTCTCTCTACATTGTTTTCCTACTCGTCCTTCGAGCATTTTTGATATCATTCCCCAGTTTTTGGTTCCATAAAGCTCCACTTTTTCTACCAACTTTCTATATATTTACATGTCCCAACACATAAATATATTATAACATCCTCAAAAATATCATACAATATAAAAAACAATATTGATAATTTCACGATGGGATAGAAAATTAGTTTTAATTTCTAGTTTTTATACTTATGGAAAAAAAATATGAAGACTTGCCTGTCTTCCTCAGGAGTCCATTTCTCTTTGATGATGTTGGCTTTTCTCAAAGGTTTACATCTCGTAACCATTTTCTTATCTTTCTTCTGATCTGTTTTTATCATTACATGATATTGACGCTGATTAGCTACCTCTCTAGTTGTGCTTTTTATTCCCTCTCGCACTGGAAGATCAAATGCATGAGATTCAACCATGATATTATTAAGGGATGACTCATAACCACTAGGCATAAGCCCCTCGTTGTGTATAGTCCTTCCAAAATCATGAAAATCGTTGAATAGATCCTTAGGTTTCAGAGAGATTGGGGTGTTATAGGTCGTATAGTTTTGATTGTTGTTGGCTATGTTATTCATAGATTCCCCAAAAGTATCAGATCCCGAGTAGGAATTGATGCCCATGAATGGATATCTTAAAGGTATTTCAGTTGTGTGAATATTGGAAAACAGAGGATTTTGAGTAGTAACAAAATTCTGATTTAGAGGATCATAATTTTGGTTTGGGATCAAAGGTACCAGATTTTTCTGATAGTGATCAGAAATATCGGTAAGAATTGGTGGAGGAGTCCATCCATTGAGAGAACATGGACCTAAAGTATCATTGAAAAAATTAAAATGATTTTTTTGTATACTAGATACATCCTCATCGGAAAGAGGCCGTTGATTGTTATTTATGATGAAATCTTCGTTGGAGATATTCAACGAGAATTCCATTTGAAAACGAAATCGAATTCTGACGATGATGACAATGATTTGATAAAAAGAAAACGGAAAATATTAGATCTGGATACGAAACCAAGTAATACTTTGATTAGATTCAGAAATACGGAAAAGATATTGAAAATCACAAATGGATGGAAATTTCACAAAATCCTAGAAAGAGATATAATCAAAACTCAGAGAAACAAAGACGATTATGATGAATTGATAGAAGATTGTGTTCTTTAAAAGGTAATTTGAACAAATAAAAAGGCAAAAAGCAAATTAAAAGGTGAAAAAGTTTTATTATAAATACTAGAAATCGAGAGTAGAGAACTGTGACTTGTCAAATATTTAGTCATTCATGAAAAATGTGAATCATTAAATTAAGCAGTAAATTTTTTTTTTTTGAAAATAAATATTTTATGAGTTTGTATATATATTATAAGTTGATGTTGCAGGAAACTATGATGCAACAAAAATTGTTATACTTTTATCACTATTGTAAATTTAAATATTTGAGATAAGTAGTTAAACATAATCAATTTAAGGGTAAAGTAGTCATTTTGACTTGTAAGTTGTAATGTATAATAATTATGAAATTGTTATGAATTCAGAGATATTTTGTATCATAAATAATATTTTTTACACGTGTTAGACATGGGGACAATTATTTTCTCCTTTAGGTAAGTTTTATTTTCTTTGACTCTCAAATGTATCAGCCCCAAAAAAGTATGAAAGCACAAGTTGTTGAAAAATTATGCAAAATCCTAGAAAGAGAAATATTCAAAATTTGGAGAAACTAAGACAATTATGATGAATTAATAGAAATATTGTAGTCTTTAAAAACTAATTTGAAGAAAGATAAAGGTAAAAAGCAATTTAAAAGATGAAAATATTATTATATAAATAAATAGTAGAAATCGAGAATAGAGGAAATTGACTTGTCAAATATTTAGTCATTCATAAAAATTGCGAGTCACTAAATTAAGCAATCATTTTGCTTAATATTTTTGCTTTTGTTTTACAAATAAATGTTTAATGCGTTTTTTATAGATATTATAAGCTGATAATACAGAAAACTATGGCACAAAAAAAAATGATTGCTTAGATGCAATAAATATAATGTAATACTCTGATTTTTATTGTAAATTTTTTTTTTAGATAAATGGTTAACCATTTTCAACTTAAAGGTAAGCTAGTCATTTTTACTAGTATGTTCTAATGTATAATAATTATGAAACTGTATTGACTCTTGTGATAGTATGTCTAAAATAACAATATTGTTTTACACGTGTTAGACATATAAACAATTATTTTCTTCTTTGCATAAATTTTTTTTATTGCCTCTCACATGTATCAGACGAAAGAAGATTATGACACCTACAAGTGAATGAACAATTATGCAAAATCTTAGAAAGAGAAATAATCAAAATATAGAAAAACTAAGATAGTTATGACGAATTAATAGACATATTGTATTGTTTAAAAGGTAATTTGGACAAAGAAAAAGGTAGAAAGCAGTTTAAAAGGTGAAAGTTAAATAGTAGAAATTAAGAATGGAGAACTATGGCTTGTCAATTATTTATTTATTCATGAAAAGTTTGAGTCATTAAATCAAGCAGTAATTTTGTTGTTTTTTGCAAATAAATGTTTAATGCCTTTTATAGATTTTTATAAGTTAATGATATAAGAACTATGGCGCAATAAGAAATATGATACTTTTGTTTTTATTGTAATTTTAAAATTTTGAGAAAACAGTTAAACATAACAAGCTTACGGATAAACTAGTCATTTTTCACTTCTAAGTTATAATATATAATTGTTATGAAGTTGTTATGGCTTCAGATAGTTTGTGTCATACATAAAAAATTTCATATTTTTATGTAAACTATTATTTTAGGTAAATTTTATTTCCTTCACCTCTCATATGTTATGCAAAACAAAAATGGATGAAAATTATGTTAAACCCTGGAAAAAAAAATCGAAATTCGAAGAAACTACGACTATTATGATAGATTGATAGAAATATTATATTTTTTAGAAAGGTAATTGGACCAAAGAAAAAGGAAAAAACACAATTTCTTTTTTTGAATAGATATTAATTGATTAAAATGGTTCAGAAATTCAAAACGGAGAAGAAGAGCTTACAGAGTTAATGTTATACGGATAGTTTCTAACACTACGCGCTAGATTTTCTACCTTTGAATTTAAATTACGATGAATGAGAGAAAGGAAGAAAGAAAAAAACACATCATCGACCCTCAAGAACTCTTCTAGAAGCATGGAAAATGCTCGGTGTTGTCATCATCTTCACCAGCTCGGAGCAATTTGTTGCAAAAACTATAGTTGTCCTCTGCTGCTCGCCCATATATGTTATTAGTTAGATAAGAGTTTACGATTCGGAGTGCAAAGGGGACATGCTCGTATGAACGTTCTTTTCCCCCATAATAGGTTCTTCAACATCTCCTTGAGAGTAATACCAGTCTAAACATGTAAACATATATGCCTCCTTCCAAAATCCGTTAATAAAGCAGTTATAACTCAAAAGAAGCCAAGGTTAAAGATGAGAGAAAAAGTGTGTCCGTATTATGTTCTGCTGTCTCGCCTAATTCCCATGTTATAGCCTCACTCTCTGCGGATTTGAGAACCTCTTGAGGGTCTCTGTCCATATATTTAAAGATTTTTTCATTTCTTGTTTTCCAAATGTACCAGACAATCTATGGAAACATGTGATTTCGGTAGTCCTCTAGTATTCTACTAAATAGATCATCCATATTTGAAAAAATTGAGCCTTCCAGGAAAAGATCCACCGCCGATGGCATGTTCGACAACACTAAGTTTGTAGTGCTGGGGAATATTCGAAAAGGAAATGATTAATCACATTATCGAAACACATAACGTTATTCCTCTACTCCACAACGTGCACAGTGACAATCACAACTAATTCTGCAGTTCCTCAAATTCGAAGTAATCGAAACACATCACGTTAAAACTTGCCATATGAAATGTCTTAATTTTGGAGGACTCTTTAGCTTCCATGTGTAATCTAGGTTTGGTTTCATATCTTATCCAAATAATGGTTTAGCGATAGTAGGTGTAAGTCCATTATGGGTGATATAATAACCTAATTTAATCTTATATTTACCCGATTTTGTGCAATGCAAACCTAGCAAATCTGCCTTAAAAGTTCGACTAATCGGTATCCCCGTATTATTGGATTCTAAAAAGGATCAATGATTGCGTTAATAAACTCCATATTCCAAAATTTGTAAACTAGATCCACTAAGTTGTTCACTGTCATGGTAGGGAAATAGTTATATCCTTTGCATTGTGATGGCCTCTCATGGGTATCCGGTATCCTGGGATCATTCCAAACTGATATAGAAGACACAGATTCTACCTATTTAATCATTTATTTTCTAATCAAATGTGTTGCGAAATTATACTTCTCCATCCATAGGAAGGGCAATAGGTCTTGATTGAGTCCATCGGGTTATTTTCCTATGGTAACAACCTTTGAAAACCTTGTTAAGTGAATTCGAAAATTCAATTAATCGCCAGCATTTTTTTGCCAACAGGGCCGTATAATACTCGTCCATCGTTCTGAAACCAATTCCACCCTCTGCTTTAGTCCGACAAAATTTCTTCCAGGCCAACCAATGTAACTTTTTTTGTTGGCCAATTGTACTCCACCAAAACCTTGCCACTGCAGTTGTAAGCGTTGTTGTAATAGTTTTAGGGAGTTGAAAGCTTGACATTACATACGTTGGTAATGTCGTCGCCACTGATTCGATCATAACTTCTTTTCCTCCCTTGGATAAAAATTTTGTCAACCATCTATTGATGCGATCCTGAATTCTTTCCCGAACAAAGGCAAAAAATTTACACTTTGATCCTCCAAGGCTCTCATATAGTCCCAAGTAAGAACCCATTCCACGGATATTCGAAATCCCTTAATAATTTCTTAAAATTTGATTAGTTACGTGTTTTGAAATTTAACACTGTTTCTAAAAAAACCTATCGGTTCGGTTCGCTCGGTTTGATTTTAAATCCCATGGCTACTATTAAACGTCCGCATTTTTAGAATCCGAATAAAATACCACATACTAGTAGGGATGGGATGGATCCGGATATCCTAGAATTTTAGGGTATCCGGATCCGTGGCTTCCGAATATCCGATCAAAAATCAGGATACCCGCGGATATCCGGATCCGGATCCGAAAATAATAATAAAAATAAATAGTTAAAAAATTAAAAAGAAATGATAAATTAAAATTTTGAATAATATTTTGCAAAATAAATATGATATATTAGAAAAAGAATTAAAATCAATTTTTAAAATATATATTTATATAAAATAGCTTAATATATGTAAAAATATATGTTTTTAATATATTTAATGCATCCGGATCCGGGTATCTGAACCTTAAAATTTTACTATCCGGATCCAAGATTTTACTCTCCTTATCCGGATCCAGCCACCCCGGATATACTAATTTTTGGAGCAAATAGGAGCGAATCCTGGATTCCGGATAATAATTCCACCCCTACTTACAAATACTAGTACAAAACGGGCGTCCATCACTGCTTAAACAGCCACCTAAACCGGAATAGACGGTGTTTCGGCTTATTCGTGCCCGAACTCCGGGGTAGTGCAAAAATTCCTGCTTACAATGTAAGAGCGTGTTTAAACATACCCGAACTCATTAAAATTCAATTTTTCCTACCCAAATTTTTAAAATTAGGTGTACACATACCTAACGGGTTACGGTGTTAGTTTGTCCGTTAAATGTGCTGACTGGGATGCTGAGTCATTTGACAAGTCAGATGAGTTTTCGGCTTATTCGTATCCCAACTTTAGGAATTTGTGAAAATACCTTCCCAAAGTCTGATTTTTTTTTTTGCTTGATTATTTTGTATTTATTATGGTAAATCCCTTGACATTATTTATGAAGTGATTTTGGAGAAAATGTTCGTGTGTCAATTCCACAATCACTCTCACCAATTTCATTATAACATGACAACTTATTAAACGTAATCACAATTTTTATATAAAACTACTCCTCAATACTATTTAAAATCAAATATATATATATTTATTAATCATTTAGAATTATGTTTATGAAAACTAAACAATTATGTAAAAAAATTATTAATTACGTGTTTAGAATCTAAAAAAATATTAAAGATCGCTATTTACAAAATTGAACATATTGAGCATCCGGTATTGAAAATAAAAATAACATATTATGATTTTAAGAATAAAATAACATATTAAATATATACATATAATATGTACATATTATCATGGTATGTATAGTTTTAAATCACACATTTCAATATATTATATAAAAAAAAATATTGTCGAAAGAATATCTTCTAATTCTACTAACTATATTTACATACCCGATTTTTAATGTAATATTCTTATATTGATATTTTTTTAAACAAAATAAAACTATTTTCAAAACTAATACATTAGATACTTTTGTTAACTTTAAAAAAAAAAAAGTCCACAATCCCTAACCAATACTTGCACTACTTAGTCCCACCAAATATTGATCATAAATACTCATATAATTATCAATCATGCATACTTATGATACAATTTATAAGCATAAATTGTTATAATATTTAATTAAACTTATAAGTATCATTTATTAGAATAATTTATCTTTCATATATTAAAAGTTATAATAAATGATAAAATATCAACGCAACATTATTGTATTTTATTAAATATTAAAAATTAATATTTAGTAAAAACAAATTCGAAATTAAATTTAATTGGAAAAATTAAAAATTAATATAAAACTTAAATTCATTTGAAAAGATAAGATAAATTTGATCAAATTCGATATTAAATCGTCTTGATATATGTTTTATTTTAAATATTATTATTCGCAAATCGAAAATTTTTAAAATCGAAAAATATTCAAAATATTTAAATGGGAAGGTATTTGCACAAATGCCTAGAGTTGGGGCACGAATAAGCCGAAAGCCCATCTGACTTGTCAAATGACTCAGCATCCTAGTCAGCATTTAATGGATAAACTAACACCGTAATCCGTTAGATATGTGTACGCCTACTTTTAAAAGTTTAGGTAGAAAAATTTGAATTTTAATGAATTCAGGTATGTTTAAGCACTCTCTCACATTGTAGGAAGTAATTTTCGTACTAACCAGGAATTTGAACACGAATAAGCCGAAACGCCCCGGAATAGACAGACGGGCATTAAATAAAAAAAGAGCTCCGACGAGAAAGTCAAAACTTTCAAAATCTCTTGCTCGCGCTCAGGAAGGATCATAAACGAGGTAGCAATCTCTTTTATATCTCTTTAGTGATTTTCTTTTAATTCTTTCAATTCATTATTTGCTTGTTTAAAATCTTAAATGTTTATGAGTTTTGGTGCTTAAATTCCATATCATTCTTAGGGTCTATAGAAAGATTAGGTTTTTTCATATCGAAATGCTTAAAAATATTTACTTGATTCGTGCTGATAGAGTTTCTGGGTTTTACTTTTTGTGTGTTTAATATTCAAGTTTTGAAACAAATATAAATGTAACCACACCACTTCATTCTGCAATTTGTTGAAAATGGAAACAAACCCAACAAACAAATCTGTAATATTCACAAAAACCAATCAAAATAATCAACAAACCCAAAAAAAAAAAAACATTATAAAGATTTTTTTTTCCCCTTCTCTCATTGTGGTGATGAAGGCTTTGTTGTGTGAGAAGATTTACCAGTGAGCACTTTCTTCACCTTGGAAATGGAATGCTTTACCTTTGAACCAACACCAAAGAGAATGCCTTGTGATTTCTTATGTTGAGTCTTGATAATGCTAACTGTGTCTTTAGCTTCAACCATCACAATAGAATCTGGACTTGTTTTGTCATCTTTATGTTCATCTTCATTCTCATCTTCTTCCTCTGTTTTAGCCTCTTCTTTGATATGAGGTTTCGTCGTTGTATCTTCGATCTTGTTTGTTCCTTCCACTTTTTCGATGAGACTGGATAGCGATTTTCTTGCTGGTTCTTTCACTGTTTCTTCAGATTCTTTAATTTCTGAAAACAAATCTTTGGTGTTGTCAGATTCTCCATCTTTTTGCTGCAGTTCTTCTCCAATCTTTAGGTTCTCTAGCTTTGGAACTGGAACTTCATCTTTTTGCTGCAAAAAATGAAGATAAACTTTTGTTTGTAGGAATTACTTGTGACTTTGAAAGAATTTGTCTCCATTACTTATGAAAAAAGCAAGATGATGATACCAAAGTAGCTTTTATACCTTTGATTTGTCTTGTGTGTTGCTGACAGAAGACAATTTTTCGATCTCACGAATCACGGGTTTTGTTTTCTCTGTCGTATCATCGGTGTTCTTCACACTATTGAAACATACATGTGTTGTTTCCTTCTGCAAAAATAGTTTCTTCAATATTATTTTTCTGCAAGTATCTCTTAGGTATAGATGATTGTGAAAACAAAAACAAAAAACTACTGAATGATTTCTCTTTCAGACCTGTTCTTCTTCGATCTCTTCTTTGATAGCAGTTACGGTATCTGTTTGCTTACTCTCCTCTTGATAGATCTCCTTTGTTGCTTCAACATCAATCTTTTCAGGCGCGTTGTTCTTCTGCATTGCCAATATCACGTTAAAAAAATTGGTTAGAAACAAAAGATGATTAGTAAAGCCATAGTATATAAGTTAACTAAAATACTATTACCTCTTCTACGGAAACTCCATGTTTGATTGCATCTTCCAGCTCTGTCTTCACATATTCAACTTCCCTCTTCTCCTCTATTAAGCCCGTTTCTTCCTTTTGTGTTGGAACTGAATCATGGACATCTTCCAGTTTAACATTTGTACGATTATCTTCCTGGACATATGTGAGATCATTCGACTTCTGCTCTTGTCCAGATGTCTCTTTATCTTTCGTATGAGCTTCAACCTCTTCCCTTTGATCCTTTGCTGTTTGTTCTGTTGGAAAATCCCTATCATTATTGTTCTTTGTATCATCTGATATCGCTTCAGTTTCAACATGTTCTTCATTTGATTCTTTCTCAGCTTCACTTGGTGGCTCTGTAATTTGCTTTGCTGATGTGGCTACCTCGTTGATCTCTTCTTCATTCTCCAACACACTGTCAGGTTCTTTCTCTTTTTCTACTTCCGGCGAAGCGAAATCATGACCAACTCCAAGCTCACTCGAATCTTCTTTATCCTTCTTCACTTCCGATGAAATTTCTTCGCTTTCCCTTGTGACATAAAGACCCCTAAGCTTCTCATCTTGCACCTCCTCATTTTTCTTGTCCTCTTTGATATCAACAATTTGGTATTTTTCTTTAACAGTTTCATGAGTCTCTGCCTTCTGCTCGGTCTGAGGCGGGTCTGCTGGTAGCTCGGACTCTATGACCTGATCATAACTATCTCCAATTTTCTTAGAAATTTCAAAATCTCTAAGACTTATCTTCTCTGCTGTTGAAGCATTTGCATCATCTTGTGGTGCCTTGCGTTCTTCTTGCTTTTCAGCAGAAACCACATTCTCTGGCTCTGCAATTTCTCTGGTTTCTTCTTTTCGTAATTTCTCTTCGACACTAACTTCAAACTCTCTGCTTATGACATCTTGCACCTTTCCTTCTTCTTTATGTTCCTCTTGCAAATTGAGTTCTTCTATCGGGAGTGATTTCCCTGCGAGACCGTTTTCTTCATGGATTTTTTCAGTTTCTCCACTTTCATCATGTTGTAACTTGTTTGCTTCTATGATCTCAGAAGCTGGGGCTTCCTCTGTGACTTTTGTATACTGCTTTTCGTTAGCTACCGGCTCGCTTATATCTGTAGCAAGATGCTTTTTCAGGGTTTCTGGCTCTTCCTTGATTGAATGCAAATCATTCCCACTTGATTCAGCCTCAGCATCACCTGTCTCTTGTACTTGTTCTGCTGGCTCTATTATCAGGTTTTCCTCCGATGATGCAGAATCATTGATTGCTCTCTCATTCTCCAATGTAGACTGAAGTTGTGTCAAGATTCCAACAACCGGAAGAGTTGAGCTAGTCTCATCTCCATGCTCTGGCTCTCCTGTTTCCTTTGAGAAAGTAAAGTCATCTGAATTTTCATCTTGTTCTTCGATAATTTCACCAGGTTTTAGCGTTTCTGCAGAAGCATGTTGTTCCTCTTGTGTGTCACCTGCACAATTACCTTCTTGCACTTGATCATCTTCCTTAGAAGCCAACATGGAAACTGGAGTTTCAGGGAATGATTCTCTTGGAACAATTTCGGTAGGGAGGATTTCTTCATCTTGTAACTTCTGTGCCTTTGTTTCTTCTTCATGAATCTCTTCAATCTGCTTTGGAGTTTTGTCATCTAGTCCTGAAACTAATTCAGAGGACGGACTCTGATGTTCCTGTGATGTTTCGACCGGATGATTCTGATCACTCGTAGCTTCGACCTTGGACGTCTCCTTTGTTTCTTCTTCTTCATGAATCTCCTCGACTTGCTTTGAAGTCTGATCTTCATGTGATGCTTCAACTGGAAGATTCTGATCACTCGCAGCTTCTTCCTTGTGTTCTTCCTTTGTTTCTTCTTCATGAATCTCCTCAACTTGCTTCGGAATTTTGTCTTCTAGTTCTGAAATAAAGGATGGAGTGTGATCACCCGTAGCTTCTATTGCTCCGATGGTCTCAGAAATTTCCTGGCTCTTCTTGTCTTCTTTTGACTCCTCTAGCTTTGGAGCTTCAAGATTCTCAAACTCTTCTTGTTTAATGCATACATTTTCTGATGTCTTTGAGGTATCTGAACCATCTAAACCCACTGTTATATCTTCATCTTCTTTCTTTGTCTCTGCAATCAGAGTCTCATTATCATTTTTCTCTGAAGAATCAACATGTTCATCTTTAGGCTCTTTTGTTTTTGTTTCTCTGACCTCTTCCTGCTTATCTCTGCAGCATTCCTCGTTCACTTGTTCATCCGGTTGAGTCTGATCCATAGAGCATTTTTCAGTCAGAGAAGTTCCAATATCTCTTGTCTGCTCTTCTTGTGCAACCGTTGTTTCTTTCGCCTCTACAGCTTTAGAAACTTCATCTTGTCTCTCGTGGCTTTCTGTTGCATCGTCTTCTCTTTTTATTTGGACCGCCACAACATCAAAGAGAGTCTCTTGTGGAATTGTTTCTGCTTTTGTCTCATCTCCTTCCTTTATTTCCCCAATCTCTTTGACTTGCTTCGGCTTCTGTTCTTCAGATTCCGCAACCAATTCAGAAGATTCTGTTCCATCTGATCTAGATGCTTCAAGTGGAAGACTCCAATCTTTTGTTTCAGAAAGTTCAAGATCTTTCTCGCTCATATCTCCAATCAGTTCTGTCTCCTTCACTTTTTCGTCATCTATCTTCTCGGCGTCAGCAACAGTCCCGTGTTCCTCTGGAGGTGAGGGAAAGGAACTATGAGGCTCAACTGTTTCGACAGTCTCAAGATTTCTCTGGATCTTGTCTGTTACTTGTTCTTCCTCATTTGCTTTTATGTTTTCAATCTTTTCGGCTTCAACAACGGTCTCGCCTTCCCGTTCCTCTGAAGGTGATGCAGATGAAACTTGTATAACTTCATCATATTTTTCTTCCACATGAGTCTTCTGTGCATTAGTATCTTCTTCACTTGTTGATTCATGCTTCTCCATTTGCTCTTTATGTAACTTTGTTTCTTTCTCTTGCTCATTTGGCTGGCATGACTCTTCTTCCTGGGATTTTACTCCAAGCTCACTACTTTCTGGTACTGAAATTGTCTCTTCTTTTGTCTCTAACCCATAAGAACCTTCCTCTTGACTTTCTTGATGCAGTGTTACTTCTTCTTCTGTTTTTTCTTCGATCTTCTCATCTACGGTTTTGCTTGATACCGCTGATAGTTCAGAAGGAGATTCAAGGGATGGCTTCTCCATCTTCTCAGCTGAATCTCCAGATGGTACATCAAGAAGATTATCATCCTTCTCCTGAATGCTCTCGTCTTGAACAATCTCCTTAGGTTTGACCTCAACAGATTCTCCTCTTCCCTGGCTCTCATCTTTGATCTCCGAGCTACAATGTTCACCAAATTCTTTTGCTTGAACATCAACTTGATCGGAAGGTCTCACCTGTTGATTAAAATAAAAAAAGTTCAAGGATTGCAGAGAATTCAAAGACGTGGACAGGCAAAAAGGTAAAGAATTTTTCCATTATAAGATATGAAAGAAGCAACAGAATCAGAAGCTCTCTGTAGTGACAAAAGTAGGTTTGGCTTTCGTGGTGTTCATCGTGTCTTAGTGCTAACCTCATCATCAATATGTACCAACACATGAGAAAATCAATATGTATGGAGATTATATCCTTACCTCATCAGATGAAATGACTGTCTTTACCGTCTCTGTTTCTACTTTTTCTTTATTCTCTTTCAGGTCCAGACACAGTTCTGTGTCTTCTTTCGTCTCTTGGCCTGCCTCTGTTTCATTATTTGTGGTCTCCCAAGTCTTCAAGGTTACAGCTTCTTGGACTGTTGAAGTATTTACAGCCTCAGCTTCAGTTACAAGGGTCTCAACTTGTGGCAAGTCTCTCACCAACACATGTTCATGTTGCTCAGTATCCTCTGAAGCTTTAGATCCAATGTTCTCTCCTTGTATTGTCGGCGTTTCGATTACTGTAGGAATTTCTTGCACCTTCACAGAAAAGGATAAATAGTTAATAATCTTGGTTGAAACATGTTTTGCTCAAATCTGATCTTTGAGGAATTAAGACAAAACCTCTTCTGTTTTTCGGGTTATGTCATCTTCCTTTTCTCTGTATCCAGTCACCTCATGTGAGATTTTCTCTGCATCATCTAAGTTTCTGATTGCTTCCACTGGTTCTGCTTTCTCGCCCTGGTGATCATCTTCTGGAGCTTTTTCATTCACAATGTTCCTCGAGATTTCTTCTACTGGAACCGTTGCATTGTGCTCAGCCTCTGTTCCATTTACAGTGGTCTCAGCAGTTCTTGAATCTTTTTCTTCATTTACTTCATCACTCTCATCTATTGGTACATTCTCTTTATCCCTGCTCTTGATCTGTATCTCTTCACGGGTCTGCGTAAGAGTACGCTTTATTAGCTCCACTGATAGAGAACGCAGAAAAATCAGAGAATGATGTGAAACTGAAAACTTACCGAGTTTAAGCTCTCCTCTATATCATCTTCGTTGGATTTTACAGGTTCGGTATCAACTGTTTCAACAGTCTCAAGACTTCCCTGGATCTTGTCTGCTACTTGTTTTTCCTCATCCGCTTTTATGTCTTCAATCTTTTTGGCTTCTACAGCTATCCCACCTTCCCGTTCCTCTGAATGTGATGCAGATGAAACTAGTATAACTTCATCAGATTTTTGTTCCACATGACTCTGCTGGTCAGTAAGAACATGTTCATTTGGTGGTTCATGCTTCTCTATTTGTTCTAGCTGAATATTTGATTCTTCTTCCTGAGATTTTACTCCAAGCTCGCTACTTTCTGGTTCTGAAACTGTCTCTTCTTTTCTCTCTAATCCATAAGAACCTTCCCCTTGACCTTCTTGATGCTGTGTTACTTCTTCTGGATTTTCTTCGATCTTCTCAGCTACTGTTTTGCTTGTCTCAGGTTCCTTTTCTTGATGCTTATCTGATTCTCCGGATTGTTCATCAAGCGGACAGTCATGCTTCTCGCTGCTTTCATCTTGAATGATTTCCTTAGATTTGACCTCAACAAATTCTTCTCTTCTCAGGTTCTCATCTTTGATCTCTGAGATACAAGGGTCGGTATGTTCACCAAAGTCTTCAGCTTGAACATTAGAAGATCTCACCTGTTGATTATAAAAGAAACAAATTCTTAAGGAATGCAGAGAATCCAAATACGGGCACATGCGAAAAGGTAAAAAAATTCCATTACAAGATGTGAAAGAACCAACAGAATCAGAAGCTTGTAAAGTAAACTTGAGCTAGCTCTATAGTGACAAAAATAGTTTTGACCTTAAAACAATTTAATAAACTCATCCCATTCAATATCAATTTTAGAATTTTCAGGTTTTTCGTAGTGATCATTTTATCTTAGTTCTAACCTCGTCATCAATATCACACACACACAAAGAACCAACGCATGAGAAAATCAACATCTATGGAATGGAAATCATATCCTTACCTCATCAGAAAAAATGACGGTCTTTACTGTCTCTGCTTCTTTTTGTTCTTTATCCTCTTTCAAGGCCATACTTGTTTCTGTGTCTTCTTTTGTCTCTTTGACTTCTTCTTCTTCTTCTCCACCCATTGCACTATGCACTGCCTCTGTTTCATTAATATTGGTCTCCAAAGTCTTCAAGATTTCAGCTTCTTGGACTGTTGAAGTATCTACAGCCTCAGGTACAAGGGTCTCACACTGTGGTATGTCTCTCCCCAACACATGTTCATGTTCCTCAGTACCCTTTGTGCTTTGATCTACCTCTTCCTTGAGTTCTAGTGAGTCTTTCGATTCAATGTCCTCTGCTTGTATTGTCGGCATTTCGATTACCCTAGGACTTTCTTGCACCTGCATAGAGAAGGATAAATAGTGTTAATAAAGTTGTCTGAGATTTTTTTTGCTCAAATCTGATTTTTTAGATTTGAGGAATTAAGACAAAACCTCTTCTGTTTTTTGGGTTATGTCCTCCTTTTCTCTGTCTCCAGTCACCTCATGTGAGATTTCCTCCTGATGATTATCTCCCTTCAAGCTTTTAGATTCATGGGCTGTAGTTTCTTCATTATTAACAGTCTTAGGGTCTTCTAAAACTGTCTTTGCAGTCCCTGTTTCCTCTTTCTCTATTGCTTCCACCCTCGGTTCTTCTTCTTTTTCCGCGTCAATAAGGACACTCTTTGTAGTTTCAACATCATGTAGTGATTCACCATATGTTGCAGTTTCTTCTTCTGTAGCTTCTGCGCTATGCAACGCATATGTTTCATTTACAATGTTCTCACTGTTCCTCGAGATTTCCTTTTTCTGTTCATCTTTGAAGCATGCCTCTTTGACTTGCTCCTCCTGCTGAGTCTGATCCAGTGAGGATTTTTCAGTCAGAGAAGGTTCAATATCTCTTGTGTGCTCCGCTTGGACAACCATTGTTTCTCTAGTCTTAGAAATATCCTCTTGTCTCTCATGGCTTTTGGTTTCATCGTCCTCACTCTTTCTTTGGACCATCGGTTCTTCCTCCTTCACATTTTCATCCTCTATCTTCTCAGAGACAGTCACATGTTCTTGCTCCAGACTTTTCTGGATCTTGTCTGCTGCTTGATCTGCTTCATTCGTTTTTATGTCTTCAATCTTTTCGGCTTCAACAACGGTCTCACCTTCCAGTTCCTCTGAATGTGATGAAGATGAAACTTGAATAACTTCATCAGATTTAACTTCTTCATTTGTTGGTTCATGCTTCTCTATTTGTTCTTTTTGTAACTTTGTTTCCTTTTCTTGCTCATTTGACAGGCATAGTTCTTCTTGCACAGGATTCAGATCAATCACACTCCTTTCTTCCAGGACATTTCCTCCAAGCTCACTACTTCTTGGTACTGAAACTGTCTCTTCTTTTGTCTCTAATCCATAGGGACCTTCCTCTTGACCTTCTTGATGCAGTGTTACTTCTTCTTTTGGTTTTCCTTCGATCTTCTCATCTACGGTTTTGCTTGTTTCCTCTGATACTTCAGAAGGAGAGACGAGAGATGGTTTCTGCATCTGCTCAACGGATTCTACATCCGGAAGAGCAACCAACTTTTCTACTGGGCTTATCTCTGTTTCGTCAGTTCTGTCTAGGCCTCTCTGTTGCTCTATATTTTGAGTTTCATCAACGTGATCTACCTTTATCTCGTTATCCTTCAGCTCCTCTTTATCTACTTTCAACACAAGATCTGATGGACTGTCTTCAGATTTCTCCTGGCTTTCTGTATTGGCGACTAGAGCTGTCTCGGGCTTCTTGTCTTGATACTTCTCTGATTCTGTAGATGATACATCAAGAAGATTCTCATGCTTCTCCTCGGTGATTTCGTCTTGAACAGTCTCCTTAGATTCGAACTCAACAGGTTCTTCTTTTCCCTGGCTCTCATATTTGATCTCTGAGCTACAAGGTTCGGTATGTTTACCAAATTCTTCTGCTTGAACATCAGAAGATAAAATTACGCTCTTTACCGTGTCTGTTTCCTCTTGTTCTTTATCCTCTTTCAGGTCCATAATCGGCTCTGTGTCTTTTTTTGTCTCCAAAGTCTCGGCTTCAGTTACAAAGATGTCACACTGTGGCATGTTTCTCCCCAAAACATGTTCATCTTCATTAGTATCTTTGTAGCTTTGATCTACTTCTTCCTTAAAAACTGGTGAGGTTTTCGATTTGATTGCCTCTCCTTGAATTGTTGGTGGCTCGATTTCCGTAATACTTTCTTGCACCTGCACAAAAAATGGATAAATAGCGTTTAATTAAGTTTTCTGAAGCATGTTTTGCTTAAATCTGATCTTTAGATAAATTAAGACAAAACCTCTTCTGTTTTTTCAGGTTTGATAAATTAAGACAAAAGTGGTTTTGGCCTTAACAAATGTAACAAGCTCAAGCCATTTATACTTGACTTCCAATTTAAGGTTCTTAATATCTATGAAGATCATATCCTTACCTCATCAGATGATATGACGGTCTTTGCCGTCTGTGCTTCCTCTTGTTCTTTATCCTCTTTCAGGTCCAGACTCGGTTCTGCATCTGTTTCATCAGCTTTCGTCTCCAAAGTCTTCAAGATTGCAGATTCTTGGACTGTTGAAGTATCTGCAGTCTCAGCTTTAGTTACAAGGGTCTCACTTTGTGGTATGTCTCTCACCAACATCTGTTCTTGCTCCTCAGCAACCTTTGAAACTTTCGATTCAATGTCCTCTCCTTGTATTGTCGGCTTTTCGATAACGGTTAGACTTTCTTGCACCTGCATAGAAAAGAATAAACTTAAGTTGTCATGAACATATTTTGGTGAAATCTGATCTTTAGCTTTTAGGAATTAAGACAAAACCTCTTCCATTTTTCGGGTTATGTCCTCTTCCTCTTCTCGGTCTACAGTCACTTCCCGTGAGAATTGCTCTGCATCATCTGATTTTTTTATTGCTTCCACTGGTTCTGCACTCTCCTTCAAGCTTTCAGATTCATGAACTGTAGTTTCTTCATTATTAACGATCTTAGGGTCTTCTACAACTGTCTTTACAGTATCTGTTTCGTCGTTTTCTTTCGCATCCAGCCTCGATTCTGCATCTTTTTCCGCTTCAAGGACTGTTTTTGTAGTTTCAACATCATGTAGTGATTCACCATTTGTTGCGGTTTCTTCTTCTGGAACTGTTTCTTTCACAATGTTCTCACTGTTCCTCGAGATTTCTTCTACTGAAACTGTTGCATTGTGCTCAGCCTCTGTTCCATCTACAGAGGTCTCAACAGTTCTTGAATCTTTTTCTTCTTTTGCTTCATCACTCTTTATCGGTATCTCTTCACGGGTCTGCAATAAGAGTACGGTTTCATATTTCCGCAGATAGAGAACACGGAAAAAGGAAGGAACGACGTAAAAACATGAAACATACCGAGTTTAAGCTCTTCTCTATGTTGTCTTCATCAACTTTAACAGGTCCAGTATCAATCAATACCTTAGAGATGTTACCTATCTGCTCCTCTTGTTCTGATGAGTGTTTGGTTTCTGTTTGATCTTCTTCTATTACAGGTTTTTCGACAATTACCTGCATAAAACAGAACACAAAAATTTGCTCTCCATCTCAGTGAACTTTGAGCATCCCTCATATTTAAACTTCAAGGAAGATAAACAAATACCTCTTCTGGTTTTCGGATAATATCGTCTTCTTTCTCCTTCTCAGAATCATCTATGTTTTTGTTGAAGCTTTCAGGTTCATGAACTAATGTAGAGCCTTGTTCATCCTTTTCTGTCTCACTAGCTTTCTCTTTAACGATCTTACTGTCTTCTACAACCGAAACAGTCTTCGTCGCTTCTCCTTTTTCGCGTTCTGATTCTTCGGTTTCTTTATTACCTGATCATATAGAACAGTTTTTTAGTTCAAAATTTGATGCTTTTGAAGAAGTTTGAAACAATTCTGAATGTGTGGCAGTTTCTGCATCATTTACCTGAACCATTTACAACCTCTGCAACATCTGCTTCTCCCGGAATAATACTGTTTCTGAAATCGTGACTTGTGATCTCATCATCAAGAACAGTACTCAAGTTTACCTTATCTACTTCCATGGATGAGTGGTCAAGTGTTACTCCTGCAGGAGCTTCTTCAACACTTGTCTGTATATAAGAAACATGTTAGTATCTCAAAACCTGATTCGAGCTATTCCGGATTCTGCTCTATACAGAGCTTTAACCCGAAAACTCGAAACAAAACTAATGATCAGACTTATCCCAAATTATTGGTTCTTCTTAAGTCAGAAAAGTTTGTATTGAAACTTATCAACTTTTAGATGTAATTCTCAGACATAAGTTCTTGTACGATCTACCTTTTATGTGTGTTTGGATTAAAAGAGGTTCTAAAATACAGAATCTATAGCTAGAGAGTAAAACAGATAACAGATTTACAAAATCTAGTTTTCAAGATCTCTAACATAATTTTAAAGTTTTCAATCATGAGTTTGCAAAAAGGAAAAAAGGAGAAAAAAAAACATACTTTTTCATTTTAATTAAGCTTACTGATCTTTACAAAGCAATCTAGTCTACTTGCAAAATCAAAATTCTGAAAGATGGAGACATATATGTGTATATATGTATCATAATCATCATCATCAACATACCTTTGTAAAGACTGGTTCTTGGATTATGACAACTCCAGTTTCCATCTTTCATGCAGAAAAGAAATGATCTGGAGGTTTAGGGTTTGAAAAGTTGTTTTCTCTGCAAGAAACCTAGTTTAAGTACTGATTCTGAATCACCGAGACCATTAGATACATAGAAAAAAAAAAGAATATATGTGATATATGATCACTTGATATATAAAAAAGATTTGAAGTCAGTGAGAAGACAGGTATATGATGAATAGTGACAAAACTAAGCACATTTGTTCAATGGGGTTGGCTGAGTTGGCTTTTAGATTAATCTTTTGTGGGCCTTTTGATTTGATCATTCCACATGCAATTGGTAGGATCCTCAATTACAGCTTTATTATTCTCTTAAAGGCAATCACAAAAAATAGAACAAAATCACAAAATAGCTAGCACAATGTATTATAGGACAAAATACAAAAAATATCATTTTTGAAGAAAAGTTATCGTAACTAGCGTAATAACTATCATAAAAAAATATATACTATCTAATTTTGTATTTTTTACTATAATATATTCCTTCCGTCCTATTAAAAATGATTTTCTAGCCCTTATTTTTGTTTCATTGACTTTTTCTTTTCTATATATTTTAGAATAATTCTCAAAAATACCATAAAAATAAATTTTTTTCCAAATATACCATCACTTAGTTTTTTTTCCAAAAATACCACTAAAGTTTTTTTGCCAAAAATATCACAAAATTAAACTTTAAACCCTCAAAATTAAATCTTAAACCCTAACCCCTAAAAACTAAACCCTAAATCCAAACCCAAAAATTTAAATTATAAACCATTAAAACTCATTTTTAGTGTTTGTGGGATTTTTGGAAAAACAAAAGTTTTAGTGGTATTTTTAGAAAAAAAAACTAAATGATGGTATGTTTAGAACAAAAACATATTTTAGAAGTATTTAAAGGAATTCCTCTATATTTTATGTTAATTAAGATCGAGAAAATATAAATTTTTCTATTTGGAATTTTCACTATAACCGAAATCGCATAAAAAACATAGAGAGTTACATCATTTTGTTTTATTTTTGTTCTTAATATGTTCGAGAATAAATTTAAAAAAAAAATTATGTGACATAAAAAAACATATTTAAAATATATGAAATATCTTTAGTTGAAATCTCTAGTTATAATTTTCACCTCGACACTTGCCGGAAAAATATAAATTTTGCCTCGAAATCTCTGTCTTTTATAATTCCTGGAAAAGATAGTTTACCATTCCCGTCCAATTTTCACACCGATTCAACCGCCGATGTTGGTTTATGTGAACTTTTCATAAATTTTCACAGCACCAGAAAATTAAGTTACATATTTTAATATTGTAATTATTGATTTTTATGTCGTATTTTTTAATCACAAATCTGATCAAAGTTTATAAAATTTCAGACCACAATATTCAAATGAGTGTCTAAATTGAACTTTTTTTTACATAAATTTCTCTTTTCTTTTTCAAATTAAATTTCTACTATTTCAAATATAATTTAGGACACTATCTACAATTTTAACTAAGGGGAGATAGACATAATACTCATAATAAATATCCAATTCGATTATACATCAGTCTCGTTCTATTTCGAATTTTTTGGATATTCAGAATTCGAATAAGGATACATACAAACACAAACATTTACTCGTGGGTATGAATATAAGTGTATATATTATAAATTTTGGATTTAGGCAAGGCCGTGCCTACCTCATAAAAATTGAGGCATTGGCCTTAGGCCCCCCAATTATATTGTGAAATTTTGGGGCCCCAAATTATAGATAAATATTTAGGTAAAAAAATAAATATTATACATTATATTATTTTTATAATAATTTTAGTTCAACACCATCAAAAATCTTATATTTTTATTTTGGACAGTGATTTTTTATTTATTTCAGTTGATTTTCTTTATATTTTTCAAGTTTTAAAACTTTTCCTTAAAAGACTTTTTATATAATATTTTATATTACTCATATAATTGTAAAAAACAAAATTATACATTTTATAATATAAAATTAAGTTTTATAATTTAATGGTTTATGTTAGTGATGTTGTTGCGTCACAATCCGTTTTCAATTCTGCAAAATACATATTATTGAAATTTTTTTTTTAATTTAAACGGTAATTATTTATTAAAATATTATTAAAATAAATTTTTTTTTTTTCGCCTTAAAACTTTAGGCACGGCATTAGATTTAGGTACTCGTTATCTATCTGAAATATAAATTATTGTGTATTTATTTAGATTACTATTTTATATATATCCTTATAATATGTAACATTTTCATGATAGTATTTTTCATGGCTTATACATAATTATTATAACATATCATGCTTGTCACTAATTTTAAGGGTAATCTATGGCATTACTAATGCCGCATATATATATATATATATATATATATTTTTTTTTTTTTTTTTTTTTTTTTTTTTTTTTTTTTTGGTCAACATTAGAGAAAAAAATAGTTAAAAATGTATATTTATCTTGTGATTAATCTAAAACGCAATCAGTTCAAATTTAGAACTTTGAGAGGAATAAAGTATTTTGTGATTGACCATTAGGTTCTGCATAAAAATATATTCTACATGGTAATAATAAAAATTAAGTTGGTTATGATCATGCTTTCTTTTCGAAAAGAAATTGTGAGTTAGCAATAATAATTAATTAAATCACATCATTATCATCATTGATCATAACGCTAGTGGAATCTTCTTCAAATGTTAATAAGACATTGTTCATTTCAATTTCAAAAAAAGCTGGCCGCCATTAGGAGGACCGACCCATCATCCCCAACTTGTATAATATATGCTTTTCTATTTAAATAATATATGTTCACTGCTATATATTTATCAATGTTTTCAGGGTCCATACAAAAATTTAACATCTACCTAAATCTAATACTACTAAAACTTAGAATTTGCCGACAAAATAACTGATTAGTATGCAAATGATATTAAGCAGTTTTAAAACCGGTTATGTAATTAAGAAGATATTGTTTACAAATTTCAAGGTGTTTGTATGTCACTTCGCCATAAATTTTCAGTAATTGTTATTAAAAGACTGAAAACTACAACAACCCGATTATATATATATATATATATATATATATATATATAAATTTGTCTCTAATGTTGTGTTTTAAACATCTAATCCAAATATTATATAATTCGGTTAGTTTAGTAGATCACGTTTAATTTTATTTAACCAGCTAATCCAAATATTATAATAATTCATATTTCTCAAAAACAATATTCCAAATTTGAATATATATATATATATATATATATATATATAATAAATAGTTATTTTATTTCTAGGAATTCATACTTCAAGCACAAATAAAAACAATATTTTAACGTATGTTTAAGAGAATCACAAAGCATAATTAATTTAAGAAGCAACAATTTTTTAATGTTTCTTTTTCAATTAGTTATGCTAAAAAGGCTACATTACTTCTTTTTTTTAAGTTTTTTATGTTAATGAATTTTTTTATAATTATCACAACAGATAAAAAGATTTTAAAGTTTCAAATCATTGTGAGATCTTGAATCATAAAGAAATGAAAATAATAACCTCTTATACGATTTAATATTTACTATGTGTAAAATAGTTCAAATTTTGAAGTAAGATATTTTTTTGTTATTCGTGACAATTTTATTTGTCTCTCATTTTTTAAAATTTTTGTCACGAAATACAATAAGTTCAGCCGGTTTTGAAACATAAATTCACATTTTTTTTATCAACTATCTATTAGGCCATTTTCTCAAATTTTTATGGAGAAATGGAATCAAACAGAGATGGATTTTTAACCATTTAACTAAATTCATTTTTTTCATTTTTAATATTTTATTGTGGATTTTTAATTTCTAAAAATTATGTTTTTATGATAAACTAAAATGAATATCTGGAATATTTGACCATTGTTGGATTGGTGCAATCGGACACTTGGGCTCAGTCTTAAGAATGTTGATTTAAAGCAATGTTCTGTTTATTTTTGTCATTTTGTGTTTGTTTGGTCAGTACCCAATAATGATTTTAATAAAAAAGTAATGACACCAAAATTATAGTTGTTTTTTTTGGCAACACACCGAAATTATTTATATTAGTTGTAGGTTTATTTTCCTTTAAACAAATTAATTAAGGATTAGGGGTGTCCAATCCGGGTTTTAGATCGGTTTCGGTTCAGTTTATTCGGGTTTTGGGTTATGCGATAAAAAAAATAGTTATCAAACAAAAACCATATCTATATCGGTTCGGTTTATTTCGGAATCACTCGATTTTCAGAGTTTTTGGTTTAAACTGAACAAAATATAATTAAGATATTTGATTTAAAATTGTATAAATTCGAATTTTGGTTTTGAACTTTTAACTTTATAACTTAAAGCATACGAAAACGAAAACTTAAGAAGACTTAATATATAATAAGTAACCATGAAAAAAAAAATTAGAGTAAAGAACATCTATATTCGTCAGAGTATCGTCGAATAATATAGAAATATAAACTTTTATTAAATAAAAAAAGTTTTAGGTTTATTGTGACATATATATATAGCAAAAATAATTAAATGGACTAGATTTTGTTTTTTATGAGGCTTATGGACATTATACACAAATTTTTATTAATTATATATAATATATAGTATACATACTGCTATATGTGATTATTCGGATTACTCGGATAAGTTGGTATTATCCGAACCAAACCAATACCCAACGGATTTTTAACACTATACACAAAAATTTATTTAGGATACCAATTATCTAACCATATTACTCTATTTTGATTTGTATCGGTTCGGATTTACCGGATTGAACACCCCTACTAAGGATCATTTCAATTATTTGGGGCCTGACCAGCCTGCAAACTAATACCTTAGTGAAAACAATTTGGTATACCGAGATGTTTCTTCCTTTGTTCAAATCGGTTTTAGATGCGATGTAATATTATTCTCAACGTTTAAAAATGGCTCCTAATTTTAATACAGAGTTTTAAACTCAAAAGTTTTAGGTCTCATACCTTATATAAAATAATGAAACTATAAAAAATCATACTCTATAGTTATGAAACTCATGTAAAATTTTAAAAATATATATATATATATATGTATATTTAAAAAAAATAAAAAAATTAAAAAAATAAATAAATATATATATATATCCTTTAAAACACCATTTAAAAAAAAATTGAATGGATAATTATTGTTGGTGTGAAATGTTCAAAACTCAAGATTTAAAAACAAATTTTGGTTTAAAGATCCGGTTTGTCTTTATATGGCAAGAAATCGAGTGATAGACAAAAGAGCAAATGAAATGATGAAAGGATATATATATATATATATATATATATATATATATTATTACTTTTTATTTTTTTGATTAAAGAATTTGAGTCTCGAATGAAAGAAAGACAATAAGAATACAAAGAATTCACTTCGGAGAACAAAAATAAAAAATATTTTAGTGATAAGTGCAAGTGTATTGCCGTGTATAGAGAATTGTGTCCTTCATCTTGTCTCCTTCCTCTTTTATATCCTTCATTTGTCTCATTTATTCTCTATTATTCAGTCCGATTTGCCGATGATCCACATTCAATTTCCTTGATCTCGTTTCTCTTCAGTTACAATTTTTTTTAGCTAAAAATTCTCTTTTTCAAAGTTATGTTCTGAACCTTTTGTTATGAATTATAACAGGGCCTTTGTTTACTGTTTAATGGGCCGGAATTTGGACACCAACAATTAGCCACCCAATCTCCTAAGTGGTTTTACTCATTTAGAGGATTAATTTTTTTTTCTTTTGCGTTAAATCCCGGGAATTTCCGATCCTTCGCATTTCCATCTTTTTTTTATTAACTCAACTATCCACTTCTGGTGTTTGCGAAGTTTTCGCTCTTCTTCTTCCTCCAATTCTTACCATTTTCTTCTTTCATTCGTGAAAAAATGGATCCCCCATCAACACAATTTTGTGTGTGGCAACTCAGCAGAGACGTTATATGACTTTCGCGCGTCTTGCAACTTTTCTAACGAGGTGGATTTCGTTGTTCCATCCGCGGAGGAAGATTCCGAAAAGGTTTCTTCGGGGTTTTGATGCGCCTATACTAGTTATTTTACTAGTTGTGGGCTCCATCTCCCTTCCAAAGCTTTTGGTATAATACTTTTCTAAAGCCGGGCTTTGTCTCTCCCAATTTTCCCCTAATTTCCTTTGTAAAATTCTCGGCTTGATTAAGTTGGCGTTTGACTCCGGATGTTCCCTTCAAGTGGGGGATCTCTTTCGTGTTGGGTCATGATAAAGAATTCTCGTCCCCCTGGTACAATATCCTTTACCACCCAATCCAATCGGTGGATTATCTCGGGTTTGCCCCTGGAGAACAGTTCTTTTGGACCTCTTATTTTTTCTTTTGGGTGGATGTGGTTTCCATGGGTTCAATTTTGACCCAGCTTCTCTCTTCCTGGACAAAGTCCACAGGTAAAGAAACTCGTCCTTATTCCTACGATGTTTTTGCTCCTTACTTCTTCTAGGTCTGTTTGGACTGAATTTGGTTATCCAACAGTGGTGAACAAGTCGCTTCCTAAGCCTTATGGATATGCTTCGATATAAAGCGACGCGCTAGTCCGCATATACCCATGAGGATATTGTCACGTCTATCCTCCCCATTTAGGATCAAGAAACACAAGATTTTCCCGAGAGTACATCTTTTCTTTTTCAGTGCTTCTCTCGTTTCCCTTAGGCTCTCGTCCTTCCTTTTACTAATTATATTTTTTTTTTATGTATATCCTCCTTCTGATGAGGAAGTTCTTTAGGGGACAGAAGAACGCATGCGCCTCAGAAAGGTAAACTCGTGTGTTTTAATCTGATCCTGCTAATGACAGATTTCTGATTCTATTGCCCATCTTTTTGTATAGCATCCTCCCATGTTCCAACAGTTGATCTGAAGGATTCTATTAATCTTAGGGGTTTTTCCAAAGGAGTTCGGAAGCAAAGCCCCTATCATCCCTCTTTCCCGAGTTCCAGAGAATGCCCTTATCTCTGCTTTTCAGCCCGTCTGTCACTTCGATCCAAGCGATGGGGAATATGATGAGGAGGTGGTGCCTCTTCAGCGGCGGATGTTGAGTTTACAGAGACATCTCATGTTGTTGACACCTCTGAGTTATGAGGAGATGAATCCAGAAGTGATGCCTGATGCGAGTCTGGTTTTACCCTAAAACTACAATGGAAAAACTGCAAGTGCACAGTAAATCGGTTGCAGTATTTTAGGAAACGGTCGCACATATACTTAGAGTGCACAATAATGGACAATAAAATAAGAATTAAGCTAAGTGAAAATCAGACTTGTTTGGTTTTTGCAAATAACTAAAAAGCAGAAAATTCAAGCGATTGTAAGCAATAAGATTAAAATGTTGGACATTCAGGCCATTCGTAGGGATTCATGGGTCTGATTATTCATATTTTATTCTTAGAGACAATTGACATCGTTTTTCTTTCGTTCTAGAACTCAAATCACTAACTTATGACTAACTCATTCTCGTGGCAGACAACTAAGTCTAAACTATCCTATTAATCAATTCTCGCAGGTTAAAACGCTAGACCCATCAAACATCATATCAGAACAATAACTCAAGTAGTGTGCAAGCCAAAATCATTCTAAGATCAAGTTCTAAATTATCAATAAATAAACATGCATTAATAGATAGGTCTATATGAAGAACTACTCTAACTTATCAAGAGAGCCACTCTATTCCTAAAAACCTATCTATCAAACCATGAAAACCGCCTTGAATTCCGTTGATAGTTCTTTCTCAAGATCATACATGTCTCGAAGTGAATTTAGGCCTTTGACTGTCCCTACTCATCTCGGGGTTGGGAACTTGATGGATTATTGATATGTTGATGGAATTGCTCTCATTACGTACAACCAAGTGGTCCCATGGATTGCATTATAGGGCACTGATTGATCCACAATGGTGAAATCGACTAGCTTTATCACTCTGGAGGCCGACACCAAAAGTTCTATCATTCCATACGAAGTGGATGCATCTTTGGTGAATATGAACTAGGAGGTGGCTTGATTCCGAAGTATGTACGTAGAAAACTTGCAATATCAAGTATATCTACTAATCTAAACCAAAAATAAAGAATACCTAAGCTCAACCCGGGAGAGATAAACTAGAAGTTACAAAGGGGCTCCCCGGAACAAAAAAAAAAGGCATCGCGTCATTAAGAAAAATAGCCAAACCAATCGCATTTCCAAATACAAGCACACATTGTCTAAAAAATGGAGATTGTGAAAATGGCTGAAGGGTACTTAGTGTTTAAAAAAAACGGGAGTTGGTTATTAGGCTAATCTTGTCAAACAATGGGAATATAAGTAGCGTTTCAAAACTCAAAAGGAGAAGAGTAAAAGGAGAAAAATGCACATATAAATACAAAGTATCGTTGAATTCTTCTAGCCACATTTAGTTTGCTTCAGTGAACGGAATTTCTTTTTCATAAAAGAACAGACTCTGGAATGATTTACTTAGATCAGCACGGTGTTGAATTCTTTTAATCGAATTGATTGACTCTCCTTCGAATTTGGATCCTCTGATGATAACGTTTATTATTTTTGTTTTAGGGGTTTGCTCATCAGGGTAATCTTGCTTCTAGAGAGATTTTTTCTTTTTCTCCGATTCTGACTCGATATTGAACTAAATCCCGTTCAATTCTCCAGCTATAAATTTTGCAGCTAACCAGTCGTTGAGTTTATAACACTTTTCAATTGCTTGTCCAAAAAGCTTATGGAATTCAAAATATGCGTCCTTGTCTCTACCCATCAGTCTATGGCCGTCATCATCTTTCTTTTGTGAGCTTTCCACTCCCTTTTTTTCGAGGAATCCTTCTGAACATTCTAGGTGTGTAGACCCCCCGGAGTAGTTTGTGGTATCCCTTGACTCCTTGCTTTTTGGTTTAGTGGACTGCGAAGTGCCTCCACTTGTCTTCTTAGTGGTTTTATACCGTTCGGCGAGGAAAACTTGTTCTTCTTCCGATTTGGCCCAATTTGAACCTCGGTGTAATGCGTCTTGAATTGTGGCCGATGGAGCTATCGTCAAATCCTCTCGGAATCGAGATTTGTGCAATAGTTCACACTTTAAGGCTGCAAGGGCAGTGAGGTCATTCACGGAAGACATTTTGCTAAGGTTTCTTTGAACTTCTTCAGGTAATCGCAGAGTGAATCTTTTTGTCTTTGGGATAATGCCCAAAGATCTGCATTTGAAGTGACTTTTTCCGTAAACATGGAATATTGCTTTACAAAAGCAGTCGACAATTGGGTGAAGCTGTCGATCGATCTTTCTTCTAATTTTGAAAACCAATCTAGAGCAGATCCGACAAGGTGTTCTGCGAATAGCTTGCACAAACTTGCTTCTTTTTCTTGAAAAGTGAGCTCTTCCGACCGTGATTTTAAAAGCGGTCAAATGAGCCCGAGGGTTGGTATTTCCCTTGTAAATCGGGAGTTGGAGTTTTCCGACATCCCTTACTTGGGTATTTTCTATTCTCTTCGTGAATGAAGTTCGCTTTGTTTCTTCGACTACACGGTCGATTTCGAGTGCAGCGCTAACTGCTTGATGAACTCTAGAATTCATCGTCCTGAGATCCACATTAGTCTTTTCAATTGACCTTTAGAGGAATTCCAGATCCGAGCTTCTGGAGTGGATTTCTCCATTTGTACCCCAGCAACCCAGTTCAAGTTTTGTGTTAGCCGTGCTCCAAACTAAGTATTTCCATTTTCACCACCTGATCCAAATGAACCCCAAGTTTTGAATTATGATAAGAATGGGGGAAAATAGATGGAACGAATGGTAGCAGAGAAAAGAAAGGAGTGACGTACATATTAATTTATTTTTTTATTTGTATATTTGTATATGCTATAACTGGAAAATGAATTAATATGTATTAAAAAAAAAAAAAAAAAAAGCTCCAATCAAACCGACCAAAACGATAATTATTGTCCTTATGTCGCCGTCCCAAAGTTGATTATCAAAGATAATTCTAATTTTGCTTTTGCCACTCTATATCAATAATAAATTTAAGGTTGTGATAACATTTGGGATCATAAAGACAAATTAATATACAATGGAATATGCTTTGGTGTGATGTATCTATCTTTTCGTATAAACTTTTTTGCGTAGACGATTGGATCACTTATTAGTCTTATTTGTTTTGATAAAATATTGAAAAGAGAATGATCCGAATTGGTTTAAATAGGATCCTAATCGTAACAAAAATCATAATAAGTAAATCAAAAGATATCTGCATAGATATAGAATATAAATAAAATCACGAATGAAGATCAAGTAGTTTTCATTTTTAACATACAATGATGTTATTAATTTTGAAATATGAAAGTCTTTCTACACGAGAGAACGGAAATTTGTTAAAAATGAGATCGTCGAAACAAAAATAAACAAGAAAAAGCGAAATGTCACATGAAAATAATCAAAACTTTATAAATCATTCTAATCTAAACACGTTTCAGATTCGATTTTATATATTTTAATATGAAAATTTCATATATCAAAATAACCAAATTAAATACAATGTTAGACGAAAACAAATAAGCTCTCTCTTTTATCTCTTTCATATCTTTCAGAGAGAGGGAGACGATTTTCGGTTAATCGGAAATCTCTATTCCGGCGTCGCCGAATCTTTTTGTTTATATTTCTGATTATGATCGGTTTCTCTCCGATTATGATCAGATTTTTTTTTCGTTTAAACGAATAAAAGTTCCGACTTGTTCGGATTTTGAGTTTAACTCCCTTCCAGATCTGATCATGACGGTGGTGAATTTAAGATCCGCCGGAACTGTTTCGTTTTCCTTCCATGACTCGGTATCATCTTTTCTCTGGCGGGGAGTTAATCACTCCTTGGATCCTCATTCATGGACTTTGTTAAGGTTGGGAGGTGTTGTCATGAGATTCGCGATGGTCGGAGGCTATTTTAGTGAAGGTAAGCAGTTTTTTTCTGGTTGATTGCTCAGTTTGGATCCTGGTTGTCTAAGGAGTTTGCTCCGGAGAATTGGAGATGAAGGCAGAAGGCCGGCGTCGGAAAGTTGCAGCGGCGGAGGTTTCTACCTCAACCTAGAAGATAGAAGTCTTTCCACGTGTCAAATATCCTTCTGTTATTATATTTTCGATAGAGTTCGTTAATTGGGCTTTATTATTTCTGGGTTGTACTCCAAATCTCTGTAATCAGTCCATTGGGCTTAGTAATGAAATGTCGACCAAAAAAAAAATACAATGTCAGACGAGAGATGATCGAGAATTGGCAAGTTATGTATAATATTTTGGATTAGTATAATAGAATTAGCCAAGAGTTCTCATAGCACTCCCATTAAGGGTTTTTCAATAGGATTTTCATAATAAAAAATTATTAAAATCCAAAAAAAAAGAGGAAAGAGAAAAATGAGGTGTTCTCATTTGAGAAACTCTAAAAAAAAGTTGAGAGACTCTCTTAATACATATACAAATATAATTGGTTCAACTAAATTATAATTTGAAATTTTATTATTTAATTGAACTAAATTAAAAAAAATTAGAAGGCTGGTTGGCCAAAAGGGTCCCATTTCTTTCACACTAAAATAGATAAGGGTCGGCTCTTTTGTGGGTCCATTATGATCTACGTTACTTTCAATTTCAGTTTCAGTTTTTATATATTTCAAAGTTTTTACATTGATTTTATAACGATTTGAATGCGAATAAATCTAATGCATATGTGACACCATGTCAGACCTAAGCTAGTCCCAACCTTCAACTTGCCTCTTTCACCATTCACATCTCTCAAGGGCCATTCATCATATCGCCTAATAATTGAATATTGATCACTTTTAACATAAAAGAAATAAAGAATGGATCAATTCTATATACAATAGCAAATAGCAAACCTAAAAGATTGATTTGATTACATCATTGTTTGTTTCTAAGATAAGAAATTAGGATGCACCTTTTGTTTATACATCTTCATCGTATAATCTGAAAAACAACCGGTTTAGAAATTAATTTATAATTTTGATTTTTCTTTGTTTCAAAAATAGTAACATCATTTCTTGGTCTCGTAAAAAATTGGAGTACGATCCCACATATGAGAAATAATAGCTTAAGAGACTAAAATCATCGTATACCACTCCACAATGAGTGGTGTGATAACTTAGAGCCCATTAAAGTGATAGCCTTATCTTCCAAATTCGACCTTCTTTATGAAGGTAGAGGCGATGGAAAACGAGATTATACTCTTAATCTTCACCAGTCTTCCATATTTTTTAACTCTTTTATTTAGATTTTTTTTTTTTTTGGCCATCTAGAATTTTATATTGAAATTTTTGAAAAAACAAAGCTAACGGAGCTAATTAAACTCTCCAGAAACAAAATCGACATAACACAAATGTTCTCTGGAGACTAAACCCTAAAAGAGAGAAACATACGAAGCTACAAATACAAAAAAAACTAGAAACCGTAAGGAATTGAAACCCGTATATGAGACAAACCAACAACCAGCTTAAACCTGAAACAAGGCGAACAAAACAAAACCTACAAGCAATCTAAACTTTCGGAGACCCTTAGACACTGACAAACTGAAGAAGCCAAAACAGGCGACCGGTAAAAGAATCATCCTATAGAGATGAAATTCTACCTCTCTTATAAAAACTTAGGCTTCATAACCCGACAAGAAGGCAGCACTAACCATACCACAAACAATCTTCAAGATGCGGTGATGTCCGGAAAAAAAATTTCCATGCTTCGATAGAAACCAACGAGCATAAACGAAACTTGAACATATCCGATAAGTAAAGAAAATGAGCGCTCCAATCTACACTGGTTGAAACCGAAGATAGCATGCTGAAGACGACAACAGAACAACACCAGATAGAAATAAAAGACACGATCACCGGAGAAGAGATAACACCTGCAAAAAATAATAACGGAACCAGAGAACGGAAACAAACCTTCATTTAAATATATCTTTATAGATATATCTCTTATTATGTATGTGAGACAATCTTTGTAGACATTTGTGCGGCTAAAAGTCAACATTTGACCACATTTTTTTAATGTTGCTATTTATTTAATTTTGGGTCGACGATCTATTTCTCCACGAGAACTATCGTATAACTACATATGCAGTCCAAATTAAGACCTCTTTATATATGTTCCCGAAAATAAAGTTCGAAACATATATCTCCCCGAAATAAAAGTTTGAAATCTGTAAACCCATAGATGTTGATTTCAATTGGTTTGAATGGTTTAAGATCTAAACCCGATACAAACCATCAAACCTGATAGTAAATCGAATCAAAAACTGATTCGAACTAAACCCCAACCCGTATACCCAAATAAAAAAAACCCGAGGGACTAAAGAAGAAGAAATCAAAGCTGCTTCTTCTTCTTCCTTTTGAAACTTTTTCAATTTTGACTTTCAAAGAAAAGAACCAATGGTGACAACATCTTCTCGAACCAAGTCAAGCAGATATATGCTTCGTTTCGAATCATCGTCGACCCAAAATCTCCAAATCAAAAATTTGAAATTCTAAGAACCCTAATAATTTCATCAGAAGCTTGAGTTATGTATGTGTTTATCATGTCGAACTGACGTTGACAAAGGCAGTCTCAACTGATAAGAACAAAGCTATGGAAATCCGTTGGCTTCGTACCTACCTCCTTAATCGAATCAGTCGCCAGAAACAATTTCGTCTCCCGATTCGCCGTTGTGTCTTGAATCACATGAGTCTCCTCTCAAAGCGATGATGATGTGTCAATCGGTTATGTTGCGTAGAACGATTCAACCTCTAGATTCCCCTTTTTTCTTGAAACGATTTCATCAATGGAATTGGTTCATGTGGCTTCATTGATGTATCATAAATCGATTCCCTCTGCAAACTCGATAATTTATCTGGTCGTTGTATCATCGTAGAATCTATCTGCTTCCGCTATGGACGATGATTTTGCAGAAGTTCTAAACATTATTGCAATTCTCGATCATGCTTGTCGTGCAACGCGATCCTCTATGGGTCATAATATTAACCAAACCTCATCCACAACGCATCCTTCATCTCTTCCCAATTCTAAAAAATCCACATCGTTTGTCTCTCGTTGATGTAAGATTCTGATTCGCGTTTAATAAAACCATGAGCCATCGCTATCTTCTACATATCAGTAAAATTATCATACCCAGCAAATTAATTCTCCATCCATGAAATACATGGTCGCAAATCAACACTACTCTGTAAAACTCCATTGCCATGCTCGATTCAGCACTTATGTTCTGCGAATCTCCATTTGACATCATCGTGATGAGCTGATCAAGTTTCGATCCCACCAGCTTCATTTCTCCTCGTATGGGTTTAATTCGGTTTAGTAATCATTAGGTGGGTAACAAAAGTTTGGTAAACAATATACCGATTAAATCCAACGTTTGTGGGTTCTGAGGTTTCGAACTATTATTTCGGGAAAACTTAGATTTCAAACTTTTAATTCGGAGAGATTTAGGTTTCAAACTTTATTTTCGGGGACATATATAAATAGGTTTTAATTTGGGTTACATATGTAGTTATAGGATAGTTCTCGTGGGGAAATAGATCATCGACCTTTTAATTTTACAGCATTTAGTTTAATAATGTTAATGAATAAACTCGTGTGTGATATAAATTTGAAACGTCTTACAATTTCAGTTCTAGGCAGCCACTGTGAAACCCCTTTTTCAAAAGATCTCACTATATTTTCTTTTCTAAAAATTCCATGATTATAAATCTGATCAACAAAAAATAGTAACTAAGTTAAGCTCTTAATTCACGTTATTGCAAATTTATTTTTATATATATTTATGATAATTCTGTTATCGTCTTATAAATTTGATATTGTCACATTTAAATAGATATTACTTGTGAGATACTATTCTACAAATATTATGTTTAAGAGAACAAAGTTTCACTCCAAAGATAATATAAAATAGATAAAAATACGATCAAACATATCTAGTGATAGTTTCGCCGACAAAAGCGATAAGGTTGGATGACCGTTGGAACTATCGCAGGCGATAGTTCATACAATCATTCAACAAATTTGGTTTCCTGCAATATTTTCAATTGTCATCCAATTTTGTCGCTTTTGTATGCGAACGCCAAATCAATTTATAAAACAAAACTTTTTTATTCTTACCATAATTCTTTTCCATTGTTCTTAAGAGAATTTTCAGAGAGTTTCTAGAGAGAGAGAGAGAAATGAGACAACGAAGAGTAAAGATAACAATTTTCTTATTTTGTTGCATAACACTATATTTGTCATTTTCTTATTTTGTTTTAAGCATAACACTATATTTAACGATTTATTCAGTGTTTTTAAACAATAAAGTTGATATAACCTTGAACTTGATTCCAAACTAAAATTAAAACAAACCTTTCTCATTGACTCCCTTCTTTCTCTCTAGAAGACAAAAGACGGTAGTTGTTGGATTCCAACGGTAGGTGCGCCTTCGGTGCCGCCGTCAGAATCGTCTTGTAGTCGTAGTCGTTTTTCCCTCTTGTCACATGTTGTCCTTGTCGGATTTTTTTAGTTCGTGGAGTGGCTGAAAGCGCATATTTAAAATGACGAGGTAGTCTTGGAGTAGCTTGAAGCGCCGGCCATGTTTCCTCGTCTTTGTACTTCGATGTTGCGGTTGGCTTATGTCTATGGAAGCCATCAGGTCCTTCGAGATCTTAGTAAGATCTAGATCTGATATGAAAGGTCTCTCTTTTCTGGTTTACGTTTGCTCGTTCGGACTGGTTTTGGAGCTTAGGTTTAGGGATATGGTCTCCTTTTTTGAGGCTTAGATTTCTCCTCTTCAGCAAAGATCTTTGATTTATGTTGAGGATAAAGCTTTTGGATATGGTTTATGTCCATCTTTGTGTCTTTTTAGGTTGTATATTGCTTAGTTCTGCTTTTGCTTGCTATTTGGTTTGCGTTTTGCAGCACAATTTGTTCGACGGTTTATAGATTTTGCTTCCCTCTCTTCCGGAACAATATTGACCAAGGCAATCACTGAAGGAACCCTAGCATTTTCTAGAGAATTGTTGTCGTGTTATCGTCAAAAGTGTTTGAAGTTGTTCGTGAATGCCTTTTGGTTGATCGGTCCTAGATTCAGTGCAAGTCCGCTAATGTGTCGTAAAAAAAATCGTTCATTAAAATGTCGATGTGGGTTTAGCCGTTGGTTTCTTTTTGTGGTTTAATTGGGGTCTTTTTATGATGTAATCCCAATTCTAAATCAATAAAATTTGAGATGATAAAAAAGAAAAAGAAAAACCTTGAACATGATTCGAAGGAAGAACATGAGAACACAAAAAATAATAATATAAACTAATACATAAAGATATATGTTTATGAGTTTACGTGTTATTAAGTAAAAAAAACCGTTCATAATAATCCCTCCCACCCCCACCCCCCCCCCCCCCCCCCCCCCCCACCTTCCATGTACGTGTAAGGTTAACTTACATAAACACATCAAATGTGTGTATAGAGTTGTGACTCTATGTGTTTAGGTGCAAAAGAGTTACGAAACCGTTTATTTATTTACGTCTAAATTAAAGTATATATGCAATAATACAAAAAAAAAATCATATTATTATTTTAATGATTAAACAACGCATTTGGTTGATACGGTAACTACCCAACCTCGGATCTAGCGAATCAGGCGGATCTAGCAGATCTAGCGATCCAAAATATATGTTGAATGGTGAAAACGAATAAAAAACGGTCTAAACTACTGTACATGTTTATAATAATTTTTATAAGATTTAAAATTGTTATTTTATTTGTAGAGAATTAATTTTAGAAAATTTAATTTATAATATAAGATATATAGATGTAAATAGTTATATGTATATATATATATATATATATATATATATATTTGTGTAATTTAAAAAAAAAAATTTTTAGAAGAAAAATTATAAATACATTAAATATATTTTTGGTTATAAATATGAGATAAATTTGAATCACTCAAAAAAATGCTAGATCATGCACGTTGACCTTTTTTGAATATATATATCTTGTTTTTCGTATAGTCCCTATAATTTTGTTCATGGTTTTTAATTAAAAAAAAAAAAAAAAACGTACATTTTAACTTGAAAACATCACATATATGGAATGGAAATACTGTTACTTGCGGATCACTATTTTTAAGGCATATATTTTTCATGTTTATGAACCCTTTTTATGTACAAACATTTTTTAATATATTTTTTTACATATGAACTACTTTTAATTATTTATAGGGATAATTACTCAAACAAATTTGAAAAGTCCCATAATTACTAAAACAACTCTGGAAGAAAATGGGTTTACTCAAAAATTGGTAAAAGATTTTTAAACCTTTTTTTTCTTTTTAATAACGAAAATGTCATTGACATTTCAAAAAAAAAAAATTAATAAAAACTTAATTAAAAATTTAAAAAATGATAAACAAACACTATTTATAAATGGCGTTTGTGATTGACGATTAGCGTTTGCGACTGGCATTTGTAATTAGCGTTTGCGATTGGCATGTGCGACTAGCGTTTGTAATCAGCGTTTGCGACTGGCGTTTGTGATATGCGTTTGCGATTGACGCTTGCATTTGCTTTTGAAATCATGGTAGACTTGTTTTCAAAATGATGGTAAACTTGTATATCGAACGGCGTTTGCGACTGATGTTTGCGTTAGAAAGTCATTGTATTTAAATACAAGTGTACCATCATTGTATATAAACATACAAGTCTACCATCATTGTATGTCAGTATACAAATCTACCATCATTGTATGTATACATACAAGTCTACCATCATTGTATGTAAGCATACAAGTCTACCATCATTGTATGTAAGCATACAAATCTACCATATTAAATCTACCGCTGTAGTAACTAATAAATCTACCAACTGAAATTGTTTTAGTAAACTCGAAAGATTGAATAACTCTACCGCATCAATAATAAGTCTACGACATATTATATATCTGCCACCACTATAAATAAGTTTACGATCCAAAACACGTGTAAGTCTACCTCCCATGAATTTAAGTCTACCACAAATATTTAGTCTACCGTCAAACAAATAAATCCATCACTCAATAATAAATCTACGAGATAAATCTACCATTCAACTACTAAGTCTACCACTCGAAAACAAATCTACCACTGTTGGCGTTAACTCTACCACTCACAATATAATTCTACCACTCACAAACATCTCTACCACCAAATAAAAATAAGTCTATAGAATAAGTCTACCATTTGAATATTAAGTCTACCGTTAATGGACTAAGTCTACGGACTTGAATTAAGTCTACCGATCATTAAATAAATCTACCATCACTAGAACGATAGACTTTTTATTTTTTTGGGAAATTCATTAATAGCAGTTTCGTAAATACGTTTTTTGTCTTCAAAGAAAATAAGGGCAAAACGGGTACAGAAGGTTGTTTGAGTAATAATTAAAGATTATCATTAGTTTAGTAAAAAAACAACTTTCTATAAAGTTGTTTGAGTAAACTTCCCTTATTTATATGTGAATGGGAAGTTGAAAGTGTTCGGTAGACTAAAGTGGTTGAACCAATATTTGTTCTGCTTCCCATTCAAACCTTCAAATAAAATTATATTTAACAGATGGTTTGCTTTTCTGAACTACTTAAAAAAAAAGGAAATGTTTTTTTTTGTTTTTACTTCTACTAGATGAATACCCGAGCTACGCGCGGGTTTTATTCACATCATGCATAACATTTTACAGTTTTAAACATATTTTTATCTTTCGTAACTAAGGTTTGTCTTCCACATAAAATAGTCGTATGTAAGAGACTAAAAACCATGTACAGATAAGTAGTGCTAGTGCTTTTATACACACAAATAAAAAAACCAAAAGTTCCGATGCTAGGTATGGAAGACAAACATATTTCTCCACCTCTAGTGCATGGTATGGTGGAGATATCTAACATGCCATCATTCAGCAATGCATATAGGTGGTAAAAATTAGAATACGTTTTTAAATATAAATAAAAGTTTTATCACGTAAATTGTTTTTTTTTTAAATAAGTTCATCTGAGTAATTGTTCATTGTTTTTTTTTTTTTTTTTCTATGTTTTCTCAGTAACCCTATAAGCATGGAAAGTGAAAGGAGTTGTGACTGTATGGTCGCTCTTAGTTTTTAGAAGCTGCGTAGAGATAAGATAAGGAAGTCGAGAAAGACCGACATATAGGGGCATTTTGCATCTCTGTCACAAGCAGGATTATGATGTCCAAGTTTACGCATAGCCTAAATCCATATCTGCTTAGAAGTCCTGCAATTGAAAAGATATGGTTCATGTTGTCATGCTCATCATTGCAAAGAAGACACCGCGGGTCAATAGGAATTCCCCAAGCGATGAGCCTATCCTTTGTAGGTATCATGTTTTGAACAAACAACCAAGTACCAAACATATGATTTGGGGTTCCTCGTTTAATCCAAACTGAAGGGTTCAGTTTACCCGAAGCGAAGCTCTATATAATAGAGGTTTTAGAAAAAGAATCTAAACCTCAAAAATGTTTCCCCTTTTCTTCCATACGACAATTGAAAGAGAAACACCTGAAAACAAAAAAAGGCAGTGCATCAGACCCTTGGGTATTCACAAAAACACAATCCAATTGTAAGAAAGTTAATAAGGCTAAGAGAAACAAAATTCAAAAAGTGTAGACCTTGGTCTTCGTCAACAGCTTCAGACACTTTAGAGTTTTAATTGACCTTTATCTCTCTTGCTTCTACCATTGATTCTGTCTCTCCTATTTCTTCGGTAGATTCAAACTCTTCCGATTCATGCATGTACTCATTTATATCATCATAAGCACAACCAAGGAATTCTGATGTAACTCTAAAGAATCATCACTACCTTAAAAAACATTCTTGTATCTATTACATTCAAATATCAAGAGCAACCAAAACAAACGAAGCAAAATTAAGAGAAACAAAGTCATCCTCAATAAATGGAAAAAGGCAAACGCTTTAAAAATATGACTCATACCAAATCTTAAGTTTTGCTGGAGTGGAATGCCAATGAAACTAAAATAATAGGGTTTGATTTTTTTACCTGTAATCGTATTTGTTCGTCTCCAAGTTGTAAGCGATACCACTTACCCACCACCACCATTTTTTGGCGCTCCCTCTCCTCTTTCCCGTTTTTCCCTGATACTCACGTCTCGGCATAAGGGAGCCGCGCAGGAACCACTGACCTAGAGGAATTGAGGCGAAGTTGTAGAATTCTCTAACACACAACAGTGACAATTTACCAGATCAATTAGGGTTACAGCCTCGGCCTCGACCGATCGATGGTTTTCTCAAGTGAATCGAGATGAATCGTGAGATTATGAAAAGGAGGTTGCGGTGGAAGAAAACATCTCAAGCGACAGAAGGAGGAGCAATGGAAATTAAAGCGCGATGAAGATGAAAAGGCACAAAAAGGTGTAGAAGATGTTCAGACTATCATAAATTTTAAGGTTGTACACGTGGCTCTCTCTGGTGTGATGACGTGGCATCTCCTGGAGCCATTTTGCTTTCATGTAGTTAATTTACTGAGCGGTCCATCTTCACCCAATTAGGGGTGGATGTGAGTTCTGTATTTTTTTATTATTATTATATATTTAAAGAATAAACATGTAGAAAAACTATAAAAGTTAATTTATCTAGAATGAAATTATGTTCTGAAAAATCATCTATGCCACTTTAAATGTTAGAATAAATTAGTTAAATGTTGATATATATGATATATACAGTTATTTAGAAGAAATTATATACATGTTGAATTTATAAATATTTTGTTTATTATTTTGTACCTAAAATACTAAATAATGTTAAGTAATTATAAAAAATAATATATATATTAATATATTGCATTTGAATTTAAAAAAAATGCATGTTAAAAAATGATACAATAATAAATAATTGTAATTTTAAATTTAATATAATTTATTATAAATATGTATACTATTGAATAAATTATTTTATTTAAAATTTATATTTTCAAAAAAAATTGGGTATTAATTGTTTTTAAAATATTTTTTCCACCCCACTTGTTATCCGCTTTCACCATTCAAAAATATATTTTAGACCGCTAGATCCGCATTTGTACCACATGATCCGCTAGATCCGCACTTATTCCGCTTGATCCGCTCCGTCTGATCCGTTTAATTTGCTCTGCCTGATCTGCTTTCACCATTCGGAGTCTTAATAGGGTGGTTCATGTGTTGGGCTCTTTACTACAGTAAAACTTCTATAAATTAATAATATTGGGACTCTCAAAATTTATTAATTTATAGAGTTATTAATTAATCGATAAATTAATATTTATTAATTTATAGAGTATTTTTCTAGTCCATGATTTTTTGAAAAAAAAAATTTATTTAAAATAAAAACTTTACCTAAAAGTTCATACAATTTTTTTTTAAATTGTTTTTCATTTAAAATTTCTTATATATTGTTTACATATTCATCTGATTCCAGATTATGTTAATAATCTCGGTTATCATAATAAGATGAATGTTAATAGCCTACTTGACTATCCATATGAAAATGAGGAAAAGTGCGGCTACAATTTTGGTATTGATGATGAAGTTGAAAACGAGATAACATTACTTTTGGAAGTATTTAATCATAAGAAAACAATTATCACATCTAGAACTCTTCAACTCGATGAAAATCAAGATGACAACACCATGAATTTTTGATGCAATAAGAAAAATTAGAGATTAGTTCCAACAAGATTCCAACATTAAGAATAAAATATACAATACTAGAGTCATACATTACTAAATTATCTTAGATATATATATGCGCATAAGATTTATAATTATTAATTTATGCTATTATTGGGACCATATTTTACATGGGAGTTTTCAAAAAAATTATTATCTTATTATTTTATCGAATTTCTTCTATTTTTATACTGGTCCAACTTGGAACCGAAATAATTTATTAATTTATAGTGATTATTAGTTTATAGAATATTAATTTATAGAGGTTTTACTGTATCTTTTAATTGCAATTGGGCTGACTCAAAAACTGGATTGCAATTGGATTTTACTTTATTTTTTTTTCTTTCAAATTTCTATTTATTTTCATTTACATTTTTAATAATATTTATCCATCAATTTTCTTTTTTTTTATTTACATTTTGTGTCTAAACTTTAAACTTTATAAAACTATTAAAAATGAAGGTAAAAAATATTAAATGGAAAATTCATTTCAGTTAAACATAATAATAAAAATAAAATTAAACTATCATAAGTAACAACTTTAAAATATATATTGAACATAACACATTATAATGATATCTAGTATATTATTGTAAAATTAGTAGATCAATAAAGTTTACAATTTTTGTTGTCAACATATATAAAATGTAAAGAATAAAGAAAAAAGGATTGGGGTCAAAATCAAATAAAGTAATTTTTAGTGTTGCAGTATTTCGTAAATAAATAAACGAGCAAACAATGAAAACTTAAAACACCGATCTCAGTAAATCCTTCTCTTTCATTTGGTGTTCCGTTTTTCGTTAGATCAACAACTATCGTAACTCACCTTACGTAAGTGTTTCAATCTTTTGTTTCCTCCAAATTTCTAAATAATGATCTGAGAATCCTGTTTCGATCGATTCTTAGAATTTTTTTTCATGTGATTTTTGGTCCCTACATTTTAGAATTCACTGATTGAGTTTCCAGATCTGAAGTCCATCGTTTTTTTTTCTTCTTCGATTTATTAGAATATTATGTAAATTATGTAAATAGGGCTTTCACGGCATTTAACAAATTTATTTATGATTCACGGAATGAAATCATCTTAACATTTTCTCTATTAGAAAAGCTTCTTTGTTGCAGTCTTTGTTGCACTCGGGGCTTCTCGTAATATTATGTAAATAGGGTGGAACGAAGACCAATTAATTCATTTTGATATATTTATAGAATAACTAGCTAGAGATTACTGTGTTAATATTCATTTTGATGGGAACCAACCGGGTTAATCAAGAAAACCAAATCCCAAGTAAACCAAAGAGACTTGGTCAAGAAGAACACGTCACCCTTTTTTAATAATAGTTAGTGAAGTTAGTTTTTCCACAGTTTTAGGAGCTCGATCTCCATATTTCCATTTCCCCTTTTGCACGACTTTGCTTCCATGTTTCTAGGATCGGTGATCGATCAGTTGTTTTGCTTTATGTATTTAAAGACCTTGAGGTCAAGATAATAGAATAGACTGAAAATTTGCAAATTGAGTTGATCTCTTTTCTCTAAAGCTACTGTGACCTATCACATTTCGGAGAAAAAACCTGGGATGTGATTTTGTGTAGATCATGTGCAGAGATATTAAAGCTAGGCTTCCCATGAACATTTATTAGTCATTCAAATTATGTGGTTGTTTTGTGCTTTGCTCAACTTTACAGTGAAAAACAGTTGATGTACTGGTTGATCTGCACTTGTAAAACCAAGTGTCAATTAATTTGACCACCCAACTGTTTTGTTTACCCTCTAGGTTCCAATTATCATGGACGGAATTGGTTCAATTGACATGCCCTTTCATCAACTAGGACATTTCGTATGGAGGATTCCCCAACGTTTTCTAGACATGGCTAGACCTCATGAAACTTGTAGGTGGTTCGGAACTCTTGTCGCTGCGGTTATGTTCTTTTTGAGGATTTACTATATTCAAGGATACCTCATCGTCGTGTGTAGTCTTTTCGTCTACCTTATCAATTTGCTTATCGGGTTCGGGGACCTTCCTGCTGGATTTACTAGAGGTTCTAATTCTTTCATGTCTGTTATTCGCCTGCTCCCTGAGTTTACATTCTGGTACTCCACGACAAAGGCTTTCTGCATTTCGCTTCTCATGACATTCTTCTCGATATTTGACTTTCCTCATGAGCCCTGGCCAGTTTTGCATTGCTATTTTATCATTATTATTAGTCTCTTGCTTTATTCCCCGATACAACTAATGTGCAAAGTGAGAGAGCGTGATCGTTTAGTTGCCAGGTCCAAGCAGGTCACTAATCCCACTAATACCTCTACCACTGGCTCCTTTAGCCATATCCCTCCTGAAAGCGGAAGTAAGTTATTAGAGATATGTACAGAATATTACATTAGTAATATTTCCTATTCTTAGATTAAGTCGGTTTCACATATTGTGTATATATATACCTTGTATTAGGTTATTTGTGGACACGAGAGAGCATTCTTATATCATTGATTCTGTCCAAAACTCTCGTTACATGGTATCAGAGCAATAAAATTTTGAGACCTAATCACGTTTTTTTTTTTTTTTTGCCTTTTGGTTCTCTGTTTCTCCCTCGTTATTGTGCTCTGTTCTTTGTGTGAAAAACAGAGATGGTTGAAAGTAAAAATTCATCCGCAACTAAAAGCGGAGTTTCTAGTGAACCGAGTAATGATGCTGCTACACCTTACTCCTTGTATGCTTCGGACAATCCAGGAGCGTTGATTACATCGGTGACGTTAACAGGTGACAACTACAATGAATGGTCCACAGAGATGACCAACGCTCTTAGGGCCAAACGAAAGATAGGATTCATCGATGGGTCAATACCAAAGCCGGCTTCAAGTGATCCCAATCTTGAGCTTTGGCTATCAGTCAACTCGATGATTGTAGGATGGATTCGAACGTCTATTGAATCTAAAGTTCGTTCAACCGTCATGTTCGTGTCTGAATCTCACAAGTTGTGGGAGAATCTTCGAAAGCGTTTCTCTGTGGGAAACAAGGTGCGTGTGCATCATCTTAAGGAAAAGTTAGCTGCGTGTGCATCATCTTAAGGAAAAGTTAGCTGCGTGTCGTCAAGAAGGTCAATCGGTGATTGATTATTTTGGTCGTCTATCTAAGATGTGGGAGGAGCTTGATATGTACAAGCCGATTCCATCTTGCACTTGTAGTGCGGCTTCTGAGTTTGAGAAAGAAATGGAAGAAGAGAAGATTCACCAGTTCGTAATGGGTCTCGATGAGGCTCGGTTTGGTGGAATGTGCACTGGTTTTATTGCCTCCGATTCTCCACTTGATCTTGGGGAAATATATGCTAAAGTAGTTCGGGAAGAGCAACGACTCAATTCTGCAAAGGAGAGAGAATCACAACAGAATGCAGTTGGGTTTGTTGCTAAGAGAGAGTCCAGTTTTAATCAACAAGTTTCACGGTCTGATACAGGAGGATCCGGGCAGCGACGTCGTCCTTTTGAGTGCACAAATTGTGGTCGTGTTGGCCACGAGAAAGCCAATTGTTGGCATTTGGTCGGCATTCCCGATTGGTGGGAGGAACGAGCACCTAATAAAAGCGAAAATAAATATGAAATACTAAGTAGAGGAGAGAACAGAGGTGCGACAAGAGGAGGCAGAGGACGTGATGGTTTTGGCAACAAAAATGCTGGAGTTAGAGAAAACAATGCTCATGCAACCACCTCTAACTCGTCATCGTTTCCCGAGTTCACAGAAGAGCAATGGCGTGCGTTATCGCAGATGGTAACAGAGAGAACAAAATCATCATCAGACAAGTTGTCTGGTAAGAGTATATACGGTGATCTTATTCTAGACACGAGAGCATCTCATCATATGACAGGAGAAATTTCGTTGCTAGTTAATGTATCAAGCATTCCACACTGTCCTGTTGGCTTTGCTGATGGAAACAAGACATTTGCAACCCATATGGGAGTTTTTCATTTATCTGATATGATTACACTGTCCAATGTCTTGTTTGTTCCAAATTTAAATTGCTCTTTGATCTCTGTATCAAAGTTGCTAAAACAAGCAAATTGCTTTGCCCTTCTAACTGATACATTGTGCGTATTACAGGACCATTTTATGAGGACCCTGATTGGAGCAGGTGAAGAGAGAGATGGGGTCTACTACTTCAAGGATGTCATGGCTACACGGGTTCATCGTGTTGTTGATTCATCTGTTAGCTCAGCTGATCAGTACCGGTGGCACCAGAGGCTAGGTCATCCATCGTTTTCAATTTTATCGGCTTTACCTATGTTTTCTGCTTCAAATAAATCTGTTGACCCTAGTCCTTGTGAGACTTGTTTTCCGGCAAAGCAAACAAGAGAAGTGTTCTTTGGCAGTTTAAATAAATCGAATGAGTGTTTTGGTGGAGCAGCTTCTTGTGGAGCAGCTTATTTTCTCACCATCGTTGACGATTTTTCAAGAGCCGTTTGGACGTACTTACTTCTTGAAAAGTCTAAGGTTCGCACTGTGCTTCAAAACTTTTGCGCAATGACAGAAAAACAATTTGGTAAACAAGTGAAGATAGTTAGAAGTGACAATGGAACGGAGTTTATGTGTCTTTCTCGGTTCTTTAGAGAAAAATGAATCATTCATCAGACTTCGTGCGTTGCAACTCCACAGCAGAATGGTCGAGTAGAAAGAAAACATAGACACATCCTTAACGTGTCTAGAGCTCTGTTATTTCAAGCTAAGATGCCAATAAAGTTCTGGGGTGAAGCTGTCATGACCGCAACTCATTTAATCAACCTTACTCCTACGGCTGTGCTTCAAGGTCGCTCTCCATATGAGCTATTATACGGTAATAAACCGTCTTATGATCACCTTCGCGTATTTGGTAGTTTGGGTTATACACATGTTCGTGTGCGAGATAAGGATAAGTTCGGTCCTCGTAGTCGTCGATGTCTGTTTGTGGGTTATCCTTTCGGTCAAAAAGGATGGAAAGTTTTTGACCTTGATAAACAAGAATTTGTTATTTCCAGAGATATTGTATTTCATGAGGATATGTTTCCGCTGGCATCCTCTTCCCCCTGCTTCCCGAAATCATTATGCTCTTATCCATTTTTTCATGATAATGATTGGCTAATTCAACCAGTTTCGGGGTCACATGACAGGGGGAGTTTAGCAGAGGCAGTTACGCCTCTACCGGTGTCACCCGCTGTTGAATCTGAGCCGGTATTACCTCCAACGCAGCTGGATACATCACCTGTACCAGTTCCTGAGGCAGTGCCTGAGGCAGTAAGGACAACATCAGATCATGCCTCTGCAAACGACCAAAATCTGTTAAATTCAACAGACCAGCCTATGAGGGAGCCTGAGGTTTTAGGCAGAGGACAAAGACCACGTGTTAAGCCTGCCAAGTTGAATGATTATGTGATATATAATGCTCGGTGCAAGGAAGACTCTCATCTCTCTTCACCCATCTCTCTTTCTCCGTCCTCTCTAACGGTTCCAAGTAAGTCTTTGTATCCTTTAGATGAGTTTGTCTCTGATTTACTTTTCTCACCTTCGCATTAAGCCTTCCTTGCAGTAGTGACTGCCGGCGTTGAGCCTAAGCGCTATTCAGAGGCTGTGAAAGATAAGTTTTGGTGTTTTGCTATGAAAGATGAAGTTCTCGCTCTTAAAGTCAGTGGAACATGGGCCATTCAATCACTTTCGCCTGGTAAAATAGCCATTGACTCCATGTGGGTTTATAAGTTGAAGTATAATGCAGATGGTTCACTTGAACGCCATAAGGCTCGACTTGTTGCAAAGGGTAATACCCAAGTTGAAGGTGAAGATTTCGAAGAGACTTTTGCTTCAGTAGTTAAAATGAGCACAGTTCGTGGCTTACTGGGTCTTGTCTCTGCTAAGAAGTGGGAAGTGCATCAGATGGACGTTCACAATGCCTTTCTTCATGGTGATTTTGAAGAAGAGGTGTATATGAAACTTCCACCAGGTTTTACGCACTCTGATCCCACCAAAGTATGTCGTCTGCGTAAATTTTTGTATGGACTTAAACAGGCTCCGCGGTGTTGGTTTGCCAAGCTCTCTAAAACGTTGCTTGAATTTGGTTTTGTTCAGTCCTATTCTGATTATTCCTTTTTTACATACACCAAAGGAGTTATAGAGGTTCGCGTTTTAGTGTATGTTGATGACTTGGTAATTGGCAGCAATAATCTGGATGCGTTAACACAATTCAAGGCTTATTTGAGTAAGTGTTTTCATATGAAGGATCTCGGGAAATTGAAGTATTTCCTGGGCATTGAGGTGGCTCGGTCAGAGGAAGGTATTTTTCTCTCTCAACGAAAATATGTGCTCGATATTATCGCCGATACAGGTCTTCTCGGTTCGAAACCTGTGTCTACACTAGTTGAGCAGAATCACACTTTAGCTGCTGATGACGGACCACTCTTTTCGGATCCTCGTCAGTACAGGCGTCTTGTTGGACGATTACTTTATCTGTCAATCACACGACCGGAGCTCTGCTATGCCATTCATTTGTTGTCACAGTTTATGAAGGAACCTAAAGTTTCTCACTGGGAGGCAGCATTACGGGTCGTTCGTTTTCTCTAAGGCTGTCCTGGACAAGGTGTATTGTTACGCTCGGATAGTAATCTCCAGTTATCCGTGTATTGTGATGCAGACTGGACGTCTTGCCCTCTCACTCGTCGGTCACTAAGCGTTTATGTCGTTCTTCTTGGACGGTCTCCAATTTTTTGGAAAACAAAGAAGCAGACTACAGTGTCTCACTCTTCTGCTGAAGCTCAATATCGAGCCATGGCTGCTGCTACGCGTGAGATCAAATGGATTGTTCAGTTAATGACAGATCTGGGTATTTCAGTTACTAAACCCATTCCGTTCTTTTGTGATAGTCAATCAGCCATTCACATTGCAGCTAATCCAGTTTTCCATGAACGAACGAAACATATTGAACGAGATTGTCATAGTGTTCGTGATACCGTTTCCGCTGGTCTAATCTCTACCATTCATGTTCGGACCAAAGACCAAGTAGCTGATATTCTTACCAAAGCACTTGGTCGACCTCAGTTTGATGCATTATTGTCCAAGTTGGGTGTTCGCGATCTTCACACTCTAACTTGAGGGGGAGTATTAGAGATATGTACAGAATATTACATTAGTAATATTTCCTATTCTTAGATTAAGTCGGTTTCACATATTGTGTATATATATACCTTGTATTAGGTTATTTGTGGACACGAGAGAGCATTCTTATATCATTGATTCTGTCCAAAACTCTCGTTACATAAATCCTTCGTTTTCCCTTTTATGAATTCGGAAATTGGTATGTAACTTGTTCTTCAAAGCCCTCTGGTGAAAAATTTGGTTTAGGTTTATGTTTGTGTTAAACTTGCTGATCTCGATTCAAAAACTCGCCAATCCGTTGAGAAAATGTTGGTAAATCGAATATTTTCGACAAATTTTGAAGATTTATAAGTTATGTTTAAAAAATATTTATAAAGATTTATAAGTTATGTTTTATCATGAAAAATAACTTATAAATGTTTATAAACATACTTATAAAATATTAACAAACATTTTTTATTACCATAACTATCTTATTGTGAATTTCGATATTTTTTATAAGATATTTTATAAAACTGTATAAAAAGTTTATAAAACCGGTATTTTTGAAAATGGACAACAACATAAAAATATATATTTTTGAAATTTCCCAACTATTTTTATGTGTGTTAGATTTATATTGCAAGACCTTGACACAGTTTTTTTTTCCGTGATTACCAAGACTAAAAAATATCGATAAATTCATGTATTTAATCCTCTTCACAGAGCTTCTTTTTGTAATGTTCGTTTCGTCTTCCCACGCTATGCGTGGGTTGTTGTTTAAATTTATGTTACTATTTTGATTAGATATATTTTAAAATTTAAGATTGATATATCAAATACATTAATTTTATTATTAAAATTGATATGAAACTGTTTTAGATTTTTTGTCAAAGTTTAGGATTTCAAATATGAAATGAAATAACATGTCAAACATACGATCACTAACTCAAGCACATGACAATTCTCTGTGGCTCAATTTGGTGCAACCGAAAAAATCAGTTTTTATTTTGATTTCTTTTTTTCATACTTCTCATGCATTTCCAAGAAGAAAAATTTATAAGCTAGTTCAAATTAATCATAAACTACAATTTTTTCCGAAAAGAAAGTATCAGATTTTGGAATTTGAAAGTTGAAATCATATATTCATAATTGTACGCGAACAAGGATTATATAAGAATTTAAATTTCCAATTAAACACCAATATATTCTAATGATTGCATATTTGGCAAATAAAACAAATGACGTCAGTTGTAGTAGTACTTAAGACACACTATTTTACCTTCACTATGGAGTAGGCGATCGAAACTTTAAAATTTGTAAAGCCTCAAATAAAACCACAAGTGCATGATACACTGATGTAATATTTAAGGATCGATCCCAAAGGACTAAATTTTGCACACTAGAGATGCGAAAAACAAACTAATCTATAGTAAATATTTTTGGATTTTTGTTTGGTTTAAAAGCTAAGAAATGCAAGAAGATAAACAAGATAAAAGCATTGGATTATGGGTTTAACTATCAAAAGAATGAACTAACAATCAAACAATGATGCTAAAGATTGAATTAAGTACCATCCTAGAACATGAAATTCACAATTATGACTAATCCACTTACATGGCACTAATCACTTAACTAATTAAGTAATTAACAAAAACTTCCGTTTGTAATCACATAATCAATGAGCATTAAGAAACAATTCCACTTAGTTCATTAAACACCCTAATCATCAATTTCCATTGACTAGGATATGTAAAGCTCATAAAAAGTTTGGTTCAAGCATTTTCACAAACACCTTATGGGCATGAAATGCATAAGTTCTAGATTTTGAGAGATCAAGTCAAAACTAGAATTAAGAACAACCTAAATGAAGGACCTAACAAGATGCAACCTAAATCATCACCATCTAACCAATAATTCATCAAAATCTAGCGTAATCAATGATCCAACTAAAAGCTAAGTCCTAAACAAAGAGAAAGACAAAATAAAAGACATAAACATGGAATAAAAGATAGAGGTGAAGAATCCTTCACTAGAGTGCATGATAAGATGAAGATTAATCCAAAACATCAATAAAAGAGTTTGGATCAAAATCCAACTCTAGAGGAGAGAAAACTTAGGTTATTACAAAACTAAAACCATATTTATAGGTCTAAAAAAGGTTTCCGGGTCGACCCGGATCAAATGGGCGAAAGTCAACAAATTTCGGAAAAAGTCAACAATTCTTGACCACTTGGTGTGCTCCTAATTGGCTTGCAAACCGAGTGAAAAACATGTCACAATTCTAGAGCACTTTTGCAGTCTCACTCGGTGCCTCTTCACTCAGTTTACCCCAATTGGTGAAGCAGCCCAGCTTCATGTCTTCTTTCTTCGCGGTAGATTTAATATATGTCCAGTAAATCGATGATAACTCTTAAAATATAGTTCCGAATGACTTGAAACTACCTACATTGGAAAGCTAACTCAATTTCCTGTGTCGTATCAAAAAATGAGCTCCATAGGCCATCGGTAAGGCCTTCATCTGATTCGATCTTTCAGACACATCTTTTAGACTCTGCATATCAACATCTTCAATCAGTTTTGGGATAAACTTCCTTATCTTCTTCTTCATCTTCCTTTAACATTTTTTGCCCATCCTTTCAACTCTAGTCCACCTCCTAGCCTTCCAATGCATCCTCAATTCTCCAAAGCTCCCAAATGTATCTAAAAACAAATCGAAACAAAATGCAAAACGTGCAAATGCAAATCCTAACTCTCAATGAGGCTCAAAAGACCAAAATGTGATGCAATGAAGTCATGGATAGAAAATGATGAAAACATGAGTTCAATGGTGTAAAAACACCAAATATCAGTACTATACTACAAACTTAATTAGTTTCTTATTTTCTATGATGATAATAATGTGATGCCCGAGCTAGAGACCTTACTTTTCCATGACTAATTATGTAGACCGTATGAGGATGTTTTCTTGATCATTTTTTTCTTTCTCATTTATGTCTTGTATGTTTTTTGTTTACCTCAATGGTTTACTTTTCCAGCACATCCATCATATTATCTTCTAGTTACACCGCACTTGGAACTCACATTTCTTTTCTTTTTTGTTGCACAACGAATGTACTCAGGATATCTTTATCTGACACTATAGACATTAAAACAGGGCGAGAAGCCGGTTAAATGTACATACCATCTCCTCCAACTGTAAAAAGTAAATATAGAAGACACATTTTAGAGTTTTACTAAACAAAATAATAAATAACGTGAGTTTGCATGTTCACATTTAAATACTGGAATTCAGAAAAATAATATAATTCCTATGTGACTATGATTTCTTATTGTTTACACTTTACATCATCCTCATCAAAGCCACCATCTCCCTTTGATTTAACCACCTTCCTCATAACACCATAACCAAGCACCTACAACAAATACATAATCTGTTTAGAAGAATATATATTTGTACATATCATCTCTTTCAACTCTATAAATACAAAGATGAGAGACATATGTTAATTTTAAAACAGCAAACTACGGAGTAACAACGTAGGAATACATGTTTACGTTCCTAGAATTCTGAGAAGACTATAGAAATAAATTTGAGTGAAATTTTCATCTTCATTTGTGATTGAATAAGAAAAAACATGTTTGGGAAAGAAAGAACAAACCTTTTTTTTTTTTCAAAAGAGATGTGCCGGTAGCTCTACTGGAAAACATATTCTTTTTTGTATCTCAAAGTTTCAATACTCTTAATGCCTTATGTTGAATTGAAGAATAGTCTTTGATATCATCCTCTCTGTTCTTGTTAGAATGGCAATACCAATTGTCTAAAGCATGTGCATCATATCACTGCAAAAGAGAACTCAAACATGTCTTGATAATCAACTTAATTTTGGTTGGAAGTTTATTTCTAACTTAATTTGAATTCTAATAGAGAAATAGCTACCAATCCAAACCAAAACCAAAGACGAAGATTAGAAAAAGTAGGCAGCAAGAACGAAGAAATCGCAAGGGCTTAAAATTAAAAACCCTAAGTGCAAGAAGAAATATAGTGAACCTTGTGTTCATATCAGATTTGGAAGCTATCTTCTTCGCCATCACTCGATCCATCTTTACATCTTACCGCGGATAGCATTAAGATTTGAAAGCGATATTTGGCAAATAAAAAATGCCACAAACCCACTTTGGTTGTATGACCTCTCACGTTCGACATACGTCAATTACGTCACGGCTTTGCCGCTATATTTTTGTAAAACATGTCCTAGGTTCCTCTTCGCCATCATTGGATCCATCTTCAAATCATGCGTATTACCAACCGAAAAAATAGAAATTGAAGTTTAACACTTAGATTGCATTAATTTGTGGAGTCAAATATATACAACGAAACAACACAAATGCATCGTTTTCAAGGGTTCTGTTTTTTGCTTACGTGGGGTTCTTCAACTTACCCATCTCTAAACCTGCACCAATATAACAAAGTCTCTCATGAAAAAGTTTCAGATGATAATTTAATCACGGGATCATCATTTAGTTTCCTTACTGTCTTCGCTAATGAAGTCTCTAAGTTTATGAATCTCCGTAGAGAGTTATGTTATTAACACAAGCCTTATATAGGCATTAGAGGAGTGCTCTACAAGTAATTTACATATTTGTCATTATCAACAATAATGAAATATTCTATATTCCTATACTCTAACATCCCCCCGTAGTCGGAGCTGGAGGTTTCCGGATGCTCAGGCTGGAACGAAAATTCTCAAACAGAGTGACCGGAAGTCCTTTGGTGAAGATGTCAGCGTATTGGCGAGGTGATGGTACGTGAAGAACTTTGACGTGTCCTATAGCAACATTTTCGTGGAAAAAATGAATGTCGATCTCCACATGTTTAGTACGTTGGTTCTGAACAGGATTAGAGGACATGTAAACAACACTAACATTGTCACAAAAGACCACAGAGGCACGAGTTAGTGTAATACCAAGCTCACCAAACAGATTGCGAAGCCAAGTAAGTTCAGCAACGACATTAACAACACTACGATATTCGGCCTCAGCACTAGAACGAAAGACGTTGTGTTGACGCTTGGAGGACCACGAGATTAGATTATCACCAAGAAACACACAATAGCCAGAAGTGGAGCGACGAGTCGTTGGGCATCCATCCTAGTCTGCATCTGAGTAAGCAACCAGATTGGTGAGAGAGGTGCAATACAGCTAAAGTCCGTGAGATATAGAGCCCTTGATATAGTGCAAAATATATTTCAAGGCATTGAAGTGAGATTCTCTAGGATCATGCATGAAAAGACAAATCTGATGTACCGCGTAAGAGATATCTGGTCTTGTAAATATAAGATATTGAAGAGCATCAGCCAAACTACGATATAAAGTCAAATCTGACATGGGAGGCGTATCATTTGTGACAAGCTTTGACTTGGTGTCGACAGGAGTAAGACACGAATTGCAACCTGTCATCTTGGCACGATGAAGAAAGTCTGCAGCATAATTCTGTTGGTGCAGAAAGAGACCTTCTTTATTATGTGTGACTGTGATGCCGAGAAAATAGTGAAGCGGGCCAAGATTAGTCATGGTGAATTTCGAGTGGAGAGAAGCAATGATCGACTGAAGAAGAGACGAAACTGAGGCAGTGAGCACAATGTCATCAATATAGGGTAACAAATAGGCTAGGTATGTGCCGCGATTGAGAATAAAGAGAGATGGATCGAAGAGACTCTGACGAAATCCGATGCGGCGAGCAAAAATAGCAAAGCGAGTGTACCACACGCGAGGTGCATGTTTAAGACCATAAATCGATCTGTGAAGAAGACATACGTGATCGGTTTTAGAGGGATCATGATAACCTGATGGTTGAAACATGTATACCGTTTCCTTAAGTTCACCATTCATGAATGCTTTTTTCACGTCGAGTTGATGTAAAGGCCAGTTACGGGAGGTGGCAACACCAAGAATAGCTCGAATTGTAGCTGGTTTCACGACCGGAGTAAAGATTTCATCATAATTAATCCCATGTTGCTGTGACTTACCATTTGCAACAAGACGAGCTTTATACCGAGCAAGCTTTCCATCTGCATTAGTATTCTTGGGTCGTGGTACCAGGGACCACGTTCTCGTTTTAATAAAAGCATTATATTCCTCATCCATTACTGGAGTCCAGTTAGGATCTTTTGTTGCTTAAACATGAGAGGATGGTAGTGGAGAGACAACTGTGGTATGGAGGCATAGACGTTGTACTGGTTTGGAAATGCCATGTTTGCCTCTGGTGGTCATTTAGTGAGTGTTAATGGATGGTACAACAACAGAAACTGGATCTGGTACAGCAACAGGTACAGGACCTGGTTCAGCAATAGGTACATGAGCTAGTACAGGAGCCGTTGTCACGGGAGCTTTCGAAGAAGCAATGACTGGAGAGATCGATCGACCAGAGGAACAACAAGCGGAGGTGATGTCGATACTGGAGAAACAAGATCGGTGGGAGTGACCTCCGCGAATGGAAACTTAGTCTCATCAAAGGTAACATGGCGGGACAAGATAATTCGATTCGTATGAATCGATAGGCAACGATATCCTCGATGATCCATCAGATAGCCAAGAAAAACACAAGCCATGGATCGAGGAGGAAGCTTATGGGAAGACGTAGGTAGTAGATTTGAATAACACAGAGAACCAAAGACCCGGAGATGTGCGTATGTGACTGGACGTTGAAAAAGTCGGACATAAGGTACCTCATGATGAATTGCGGCAGAAGGCAGGATGTTAAGGAGATGTGACACGGTGTGAAGTGCTTCAGCCCAATAAGATGGCTGCATAGAGGCTTGGGTGAGAAGTGTACGAACAATGTGACAATGGTACGAAGCATTCTTTCGGCCTTACCATTTTTTTGGGATGTATAGGGGCAGGAGAAGCAAAACACAGTGCCATTTGATGCCAAGTAGTTACGAAGTGGTTTGTTATTATATTCACCACCGTTGTCGCATTGGAGAGATTTGATTTCGGTTCCAAAATGAGTCCGAACATCTGCTGCAAAGTGAACATACTTGCCAAAAATATCACTTTTACGATGAAGAGGGTAAATCCATTAGAATTGGCTAAAATCATCAAGAAAGATAACAAAATATTTGAGTCCACTAATACTAGAGATATGAGACGTCCATATATCAGAGTGATAATCTCAAAAGGTTTAGAAACAACTGAAGAAGAAGAAGTAAAGGGCAATCTAACATGTTTACTCAATTGACATGCATGACACAAAAATTCGTCATATCAGTCTTATTAAAACCAATAACACTAGAAGAAGCAAGAGAAGAGAGGTTCAATTTTCCCGGATAACCGAGGCGTCGATGCCACAACGTATCGGCGGAGACATTGGAGATGAGAGCAAGCGGAGCGGAGGATGATAAAGGCATTTTGACGGATTAAAGAGGACCCATGCTATTACATCAGAGCAGCTTGGTGTTCGTGGGAAGATCCTTGACACAAAAACCAAACGGATCAAACTCAACAGCACAATTATTATCGGTGACAAAGCGACGAACGAAGACCAAATTGTTGATCATTTTTGGACACACAAGAACATTCCGAAGGTGAAGAGACCGATTGGGGACATTAGATTTGAGAAGACCATGACCAAGGTTGGTGGTGCGAGCAAAAGACTCATTACCGACAGTAACAAAAGGAAGAGAAACATTGATTTTATTAAAAGAAAATGTAGCGTACCCGGCTGCGATGTGACGTGATTGGTAGCACCCGTGTCCATGTACCAAGACGAGTCTGAGGGATCCGGTAAGCTCATGGTGCTGAATGCGTGAGCCAACTGTGATTGTGGTGTCGCGTGCATCATGTGGGCTTCGGTTTGAGGATGTGGACATAGAATACCAGCAGAGGAAGGACCCGTATAGGCAGAGGACTGGTTGATAGGGGTTTAATGAAAACCCAAATGAGCATACGGTGAAGGTGTGCCATACGCGTAATGTGGAGACCACATTGAGTACGCTGGAGAGTATGGTTGCATCGCTGGTTGAAACCAAGGTAGCTGTTGCGGAGTATTGTACGACCAAGAGTTGTAGTTGTTGCGACCTCTTCCTCGACCACGATCGTTGCGTCTACCACGGCCAGAGTTGTTTCGAAAACCACGACCCGTGTTGTTGTTGTTGTATTGCTATTGTTGCTGAGGTAGTTGCTGAAGCAGTTGGTTTTGTGGCTGATCCGAAGAAGATAAGAGCACATTAGGAGAGGATGAATTATGAAACGGACTTGGAGATACCCGAACGAGCTTCTTGAGACGGTCCTCCTCCATGAGTAGCATCGAACGAGTCTCAAAGTACGACGGAAACGGTGGCTGATGCATGATGACGTTGATAATTTTGTCAAATTTCTCGGAGAGTCCATTCAAGATGTGCATGACCAAGGCAGGTTCCGAGATTGGAGAATCGATGTTGGAGAGAAGAGTGGCGATGGATTTCAATTTCTGGCAATATTCATGAATTCCCAAATTGCCAATCACCATGGTGCGGAGGTCGTTCTCAAGTTGCAAAGCACGACCTTCTTTGTTGTCCCGGAACAAATTTTCAATCGAATACCATAGCTCATGACTAGGCCATCACGTTTTTTCCACTTGGATGAGTCGGCGGCGTCAATAGTGGCTGTGCCATCGAGGTGCCCTAAGACGCCAAAACAGAGACAGTGTGTGGAGAAGAGCTCTCTCTATAGATCATAGTTGAGCTTGTCCATGCTAAGCACAATAGGGACGTATGCTCGGATTTGTGCGATGCTAAACGACTAGTCATTGGTGGGAGCAATAGTCGTGGTAGTCATGGAGGACGTAGTCATCGTGTTACTTTAGTGAAACGATGAAAAAGAGGAGATGATTAACGAAGAAGAGAAGACAAAGAGGAGGAAGATCAAGAGAGAAAGAGAGCGGAGGCTGGATCGAGACTAGCGCCGAAAATTAGGGTTTTCGAGTTATGTTAGGGTTTTGCTCTGATACCATGAGTTTATGAATCTCCATAGAGAGTTATGTTATTAACCCAAGCCTTATATATGCATTAAAGGAGTGCTCTACAAATAATATATTTACATATTTGTCATTATCAACAATAAAAAAATATTTTATATTCCTATATTCTAACAAAGTCAACCATACAACACGCCGCTCTCAAGACATTGTTTTAAAACATTATTTCATTGCATAACTTCGATTAGTCAACAATATAAACAATCGTTATCATAGAAACAAAATGAAATAACGAAACTTATACCACAACCAAGTGAGTGCATCCATTTTTTTGTCGAAGCATATATGAGCTAGGTGTTGCCGTCTCAGCAAAAAACGAGGAAGAAGCGTAGTTTATATGACTGTGAGAACTCTAAGAGACTCGTAAAACGCTTTTGAGAGAATGTGAGGAGACATTGGGTAGGAAGAGCCATAACTTCGGCTAGATTACATGTGGCAATTGTTTTCCACTCTTTGTTAAAGCGAGCTGATGTGGCAGCAAGATAGAGGCTTCAAAACAATTGATGTGGCTACCACTCTTTTGTTTAATAGTTCTAGTCTCTCGATGGACTTAAATTAACCCTTACCCTTATATTGTTGATGTGGCATCGTCTGAGAATAGTTTAAAATGCTGATGTTGATAGTTTCAGAAGTCCCAAACAGCTCTTTTTAGTTAGTATAATCAGGAGAACATCCGCGCTACGCGCAGATTGGATTGGTTTTTTTACTTAATTTCTAGTATAATGATGAAAATATTTATGAATAAATTGGAGTTATTCTAATTGATTTATAATTTATTGTTTGAAAAGCATTATATGTTAATAATTACGATGTCTAACACATAGTAAAAGGTATGGAGTAACTATAACTTAACAAATGGCTATAAATATTGTAGAAACGTATAATCTTGTGCTATTGACGGACCAAATTTGGGTATTAATTGTTTTAAAAATATTTGTTCCCCCACTTCTTATCCACTTTCACCATTCAAACATATATTTTAAACCGTTAGATTCGTATTTGTACCATCTAATCCGTTAAATCTGCACTTGTTCCGCTTGATCCGTTTGATCCGCTCCGCCTAATCCACTTTCACCATTTGAAGTCTTAATAGGGTGGTTCATGTGTTGGGCTCTCGACTATCTTTTAATTGCAATTGGGCTGACTCAAAGTTTGGGTCTAAAGCATCTGTAATATTTTTTTTTTCTTCTGCATTTAAAAAAGCCTAGATTAATACCCACATTGATACATAAAATATTTAAAGAAATTATTGGTGTAAATATTCATATTTTGAAATTAAAACTTGTATAATTTTAAAATTATTATTCGATTTTACTTTATTTGTTTTCTTTCAAATTTTTATTTATTTTCATTTACTTTTTTACTTTTATTTATCCATCGATTTTCTTTTTTTTATTTACATTTTGTGTCTAAACTTTAAACTTTACAAAACTGTTAAAAAGGAAGGTAAACAATATTAAATTAAAAATTTATTTCAGTTAAACATAATAATAAAAATAAAATTAAACTATCATAAGTAACAACTTTAAAATATATATTGAACATAACAAATTATAATGATATCTAGTATATTATTATAAAATTAGTAGATCAATAAAGTTCAACAATTTTTGTTGGCAACATATATAACATGTAAAGAATAAAAAAAAATTGTCATTATTTTGAAAATACATAGACAAAACAATATATCACGGTAAGTTTCCTCTTCGATGATATGGATGTAACTTTTACAAAATGAAAAATATATATATTTAAATGTAAAATTTGATACACGTCAAACTCTAATCGATTAATTAACACGTGTTATAATTTCGTAAGTTATAATTCTGCCACATAAGTTATAATTCTGCCACATATCATATATCACAATCTGATGAATTATAATTATTTTACGTGACGAATGCGTCCAATTTTATATAGTTAATAAATAAAATTGTTAGAGAGAAAAAAATAATTAAAATAAAATCTCGCCGGAAAATGTTCACGTCTGAAATTTAGAGTATGTTTTTAAGGGTGGATTAGAAAAATAGACACTTTTTAAAAGTTATTTGGAGAATATTTAGTTCACTATTTATAATTAGTAAAATAGGCACATTTTCACTATTACACTATTTATAATTAGTAAAATAAGCACTTTTTACTATTTATGGTGGACGGTGGATACACAGTTCACGGTGGACGCTGTTCACGGTGGACGCTATTCACGGTTCGCTGTGGATACTGTTCACGGTGTACACTATTCACAGTGGACACGCTGTTCACGGTGGACACTATTCACGGAAACACACTGTGCATGGTTGACACACACTATTCACGTGCGGACACTATTCACGGTGGACGCTATTTACGGCAGACACTATTCAAGCGGTACATTGTGTTCCATGAACAGTGTCCACCGTAAATAGTGTGTCCACTATGAATAGTATCCACCGTGAACAATGTGTCTACTGTCCACCGTGAACAATATGTCAACTGTCCACCGTGAACAGTGTTTTCACCGTGGATAGTGTGTCCACCGTGAATAGTGTATCCACTGTGAATAGTGTCAACGGTGAATAGTATTCACTGTGAACCGTGTGTCTACCATCCACCGTAAATAGTGCATTAAAAAAAAGTGTATTAATGTAATAGCGAAACGTCCATATTTACCAATTATAAATAGTGAACTGTCTATATTTAAATTGTAAATTATATAATTTAAATTGTAAATTATACAATTTAAAGATGTCTATTTGACCAATATTTAAATTGTAAATTATACAATTTAAAGATGTCTATTTGACCAATATTTCCTACTTTTAATAGTTAATAAATAAAAATGTTAAGAGGAAAAAAAGATAATTTATATAAAATTTCGCGGGAAAATAAAATCCATGTTCGTAAGGAAAACCTAAAAACGGAGGGGCAAACTCGGAAATCACAAATAAATAATCAAAGGCGCGAAAAAGAGCCGTTGCGAACCAAAACTCTCAAATTATGGCGCCAAAAAAAGACGGTGATTCAGAAACTGCCCGTAATGTTTCTCGGGCAGCTAAATTTTATTCTTTTTCAAATTCCAAATTTACCCTTTCTTTCTTCATCTTCTTCAAAAACTCCCCCTTTTTTTTTTCCCTGAGAGTGCTCCATTTGCAAAAACGCAAAGAACAGAATATTTCTTTGACTATTTAAAGCTTCTCTTTATCACAATTTCCCCTCATTTTTTTCTCCTTCTTCTCCAAAAAAAAAAAAAAAATTGACCAACCAGAAATTTTATCTTTTTTGCACACTTTCATTTTATTCTCTCTAATCATTTTTTTGTTTATGTTCCTTATTCCGATTCCTCATTTTATTCAAAAAAAAAAAAAAAACTTTTCTAATTTCTCCACTCTTCGTGCTTCCTAAACAAGTGAAACAAGGCTCTGTTTTCTTCTTCTTCTTCTTTGTTTTTTTTTTTTTGTTTCACTCTGTTTTTTTTAAACTTGATTGGAGTTAAGTTAATTAAAGAAAGATGGGTTTTTCGAAGAAATCTCAATTGGACGGAGTTTTAGATACCGACGGGAAGAAATGGGTTATCGCCGGAATTTCGATTCGGGCTTCATTGAAACCGGTAAAAACGAAACTCAGAGCACCGGAGATTGAAGCCGAAGTTGAAGAAGATTGCTATGAAGATGAAGAATGTTCGACGACACCGACGGCGAAAGAAGCAAAGATACCGGAGAAACTGAAATGTCCACCGGCGCCGAGAAAAAAACGGCCGGCGTTAAAATGTCGGAGTAACGCCGTTAGAGAGTTTTTTACTCCTCCTCCTGATTTAGAGACGGTGTTTATACGGCGCCGTTAAATAAAACTTTTAGTGAGTTTTGAGTTTTTTTTGGTTAGCCATGAAACTTAATGTTATAAACTAATAATTAGATCTTTGTTTTTTTTTAATGATTTTCTTTGAGTGTTTGGTTTTCATTAACCAGTTTGTTTTCTCTTAGAGTTTAAGTTATTTTCTATTTTTCTTTTTTTGTCATAAAAGGAAGTTTATTGTACAAAGATGTGAATCTAATGATGATAATGAGTAACTTCTAAATTGACCATTATTCCATATTTTGTTCATCACATTTGGTTCTATCTATGTCTCCATTATCAACACATAGCTAAATTATTTTCTTGAAGATTAGTTTCTACTTTCCCTTTTATAATATAAAAAAGAAGTTAATTGTACAAAGATGTGAAATCAAATGCTAAAAATGGTTAGTTTCTAAATAACTTTATCCCATATTTTGCTCATCACATTTGGGTCTATCAATGTCTCGGTTTCATGAATATTTTGGTTATACACATATATACACACACAAGTATGAGTGCACATTTGTAAAATACTAATTTGAATGTAGACAATTATTGATAAAAAGAAAAAAAAATGTAGAAAATTATAATCTCAGAACCTTAGATTCGACCTACGAAGACCGGAGAGGAAGTTGACGTGAGCAAATCTTACCAATAAAGCTCAACCACCAAAATATAATAGTAAAGTAATTTACTCTCGAGAAGAAGTCCACACGTCAAGCCTTTGAGAAATAGCTCAACTTATGTTATTTTGACGTAATACAATATTTTCGATATCATCATAGGTTGAAATTATTTTTTCCCACCAACTAATAGACTGGTTATGTCAGTACATATTTTTTAAGTGTTCGATCGATTCAGTTTCGGTTTTTATTTTTAATGTATTTTTTTGTTTATAAGATATAAAAACTAAAGTTACAAGGTTGTGTTGTTTCGGAGTATAGAACTTTTAACAAATTATTATATAATTAATTTGAATTTTTCAGTAGATAAAATTTTATTCGGTTTATTTTCTCTTTAAGTTCATATCAATTTTGGCTATGGTTTATATGTATATAATAATATAACGAAATGATAGTGAATCATTATAGGACTGGTTTTTTTGTATGGTTTAAGTTCCTATTGTACCGATTCAATCAGATCAAATACTTCTAGTTTTTTTTCTAAATAGTATAAAATATATTGCTTACAGTTAGTAGTTTGTACTGTTGATGCCTCCGTGTCATAATGTATTACGTATAAATTGTAAACGAAAAAAAAAATATAAATCTACATGTATGAAAAATTCAAACAAAAGTTTGTTTCTTACACAAAAAAGTCTGAGACGAAAGTATATCTATATAGCCATCTACTATGTATATATAATATAATTATGATTTACTTTATCAAATGTTTTAGATGTGGGGCAATATAGTTTTCATTAACAAATAATATGGTGGGATCTAATATCATAGGTTTATTTTTAATTTTTGGGTCTAAATGTTAAGAGTCATAGATTTATTTCAAAGAAAAAAAAGGATAAATTATATAACTGAAACTATTTAAAAAGAGAAGAAATGAATAATTTTATAATGCACACATGTAATGTTTATTATATGACTTAAAAAGGATTCTCAAGAATTACAATGCATGACTCTTTTTAAGGAGGCCTCTTCTAAAGCAATCCAACAAATGTGATTATTATTTTTCAGGTTAAAGAGCTTTTTGCGTGCACAATTGCACACTCACTAGTCTCATCTTTTTTTATTGACTACTACTTTGTATTTATAATGAATTAATTATAATAAACGCTTGAAAACATTATGATTAGTAATTACTCATGCTACGCACCAATAATATTTTGTGTACACACATACTATTGCATATTAAATATATGTGTTGTATGTAAATCACTAATTTATTACTCTCTTTGTGTTCTTGTGGATTGAGTTACGAAAAGGACAAAATAGTGTTCAGAGAATAGCGGTGCGATGGGAGAATCCAATGTGGGACTTAAGGCGTAAGGGCTTGTTTGGTTCCTTTACGCGACAGCGACCAATCTCGTGTTTTTTTTTTTATTCTAAAGAGGTTAATATGGACAAACGTTTTCTGATAGGATATCATTCTTGTGAACAAGTTTGTATAATAGTTTTAAACGCAGGGCTACAAGCCAGATTATTCGTCTAAAAATTCGAAGAAAGAGGAATTAAAGATAAAAATAAGAAAATGAATCAATTTTTAAAAGACAAAAATTCATCAAAAAAAGTGGAGAAAGTAAACCACTCTAAAAAAGACTGCATCATGATAATCAATTTGAAACAGTCCATCTGAAAAACTTAACAAACAATTTGATGCTCCAGAATGGTCTTCACATCACTTGCAGTATTACTCCATAAACTGCATTGTCAATCGAATGTGCAACACAAAATTAATCCCTTTTTTCCTCCGGTTCAAAATATAACGTGTTAGCAATTTAGTATTTATATTGCAACTCAAAATATAATAATACTAGCTTAGTATTTTTACTGCTATCTTAAAATGAAGGGTCGGCTGAGCTAGGTCCTCTCTAGATAAGCCGTTCCGATCCGATCCTTCCAGACTTTTAACTTCTTCATTTTACTAATTCATAATTACCCTAAACTATATAATTATTTGAAGTTACTCGAATTAAATGAAACTGTTGATTACATTTAATGAATTGGTAATTGCGTTTAGTCTATCGCATTTGGATAGATCCGATCATATTTAAGTAACCCAAAACAAACCAAATAAAAAAAACAACCCGAAATCGAACCCGTGTTCTTCTTCTTCCACTCAATTCAATGACATCTCTGAATCCCAACACTAAACGTCTCTCGTCTCCGCCGTCTGTCTCCTCCCCTACCCAGCCTCGGTTGAAATCAACCGGAGGAGGATTCTTCTGTAAGTCTGTTTTATTTGATATGTTTCTCCCGCCTTGACTTTGTTCCCTTCTCAAGCTCTCGATTTCATCTTTGAGACTGTGCTTACTAAGTTCTGGGAACTGATTTATCTCCTTTGCGTCGACATTGACGTAGCTTATGGTTTGGTTAGCCGTATGAATGTGAAATTATGTGTTGATTTAAGTATGTGTCGTGTAGATGAGATAGACGGCGGAGACGAGCAATGTTTGGTGTAGGGATTCAGAGACGCCAATGATGAGAACTCAAGTGGAAGAAGAAGAACCTGAGTTCGATTTTGGATTTTTTTTGGTCGAGTTTGATTGCGGGTTACTTAAATGATGGTCAGATCTACCTAAACGCGATTAAACTAAACATAATTACCGGTTCAGTAAACATAATCAACTGTTTAATTTCATTTGAGTAATTTCGAATAATTATATAGTTTAGGAGAAATTATGAAGAACGTAACTTTCTGAGGTAGTAAAATGAAAATGTCAAAAATCTGAAGAGATCAGGTTGGAACGGCTTATCTAGGGAGGGACGTAACGCAGTCGACCCGAAATTAAATGGAGAATTTGTTTTCTCTCTTTTAAAGTAAAACAATAGCTTTTAGTGTTACAATTATAACAGTGCGATATTTCATTTTTATAGTTAAGTAACTTAAATCATTCCATGGTAAAAAATTTCATATGGGGTTTTCTTCCCATAAATAATAAATTTTAGGGTTCGTCTGATGATAAATGGCGATCAAATACTATGTTGATGATCGTTCAGAACTACTGTATGAGGCGTGTCGAAGGACATTGCCATTGAAACAACATAATCTGAATAGTACTTCTTTACCAACGGCCGATGATTGATGCGATGTGTCATCATGCAGTGCTTACACGGGAAAGGGGAGTTTTTGTTAGCTAAGTGCGAGGAGTAAGGTGAGTCTTTGGTAGACTTTCCAATGTTCTGAAATCTATGTTTTACGTCGAAATTGGCTGATGTTTGGTGGATAACAAAAAATTCTCAACAGTTGAGTTCATAACTTTTATTTAGTTAGGTTAAATTTTGACATAAAATAAGTAATAAAAATTCAATTAATATTATATTCTTAATCATATTTAAATATAGTATTTTAAATATATTAAATTAAAAGAGTGAATTTTAATAAATCACAATTTCTTAGGCTCCAAAGACTTAGTAGTCCGTCGACTTAATCTCCGGGACATTATTCATTAGCTGCCTGTTTTTGTAACTGTGTATGATATTTTAGCAATATATATATATATATATATATATATATATATATTTCAGGTGGAAAAAAAAAAGCTCAGTTTATTCTATTCGGTTGCAATAAATTCACGGTCGATTTGATTTTGGTTAGGTTTATTAGGTATAAGAAAATATTATCTCAAATTAAAATACAATTCGATTCTGTTTGGTCGAGTTCAAAATTTTAATCACCTATTACTTTTGAGAAAAGTCAGACCAAAACTGTAGCAAACGCAAAATAGACCTTACATTTGTCTGGAACAAACAAAAGAAAAATACCTTACATTTGTCAGTTTACTGTCACTAATATGGATATTGGATAAAGCTTAAAGGTTTGTTTCTTAATTTATCTCGTACCCTCGCTTCTAAGTAATAATTATAAAGCTGCCACTTATGTTTCTCTGCTATAATATTATTGTTATTTTAGCGAAGTAGAGTTTTAAGTAACATTTTTCTGTCTATATTGGAAAGATATTTGAATATTCTATATTTACATTGTATATTTATGTAGTTGTCTTTTTTTTTTGTAATTATCTTTTTTAGGTGTTAGGTTAAACACTCATGTACATATATATATTGGCCTAAGAGCCAAGAATAAACACAACTTCTGTAACTTTGTTATGGTATCAGAGCTTTTAGGTTTTCAAAAACGATCATTTTGCTCGCAGCCATACCTTCTTCTCTTTATCTCTTTTAATCGTCTTTAGAGAACCGACGAGGTCTCTGTTTTTCTTTTCTTTCCACATCTCGCCGTGAGTTTGTGAAGATCGTTGTTTCCTTTTCTCAAACCATGTCTGGAAAAGATGATACTAGTGATTTGTCTTCTACGAAGATGACGAGTCTGTCCGATACGGTTAAAGAGAGTATGATTCTCTCTGATTTTTATCTCAATCATTCTGCAGATCCTGGACAGATCATATGCTCTGTTATGTTAAACAAAAACAATTACGAACGGTGGTCCAAAGTGATGAGAAACGCACTCAAAGCAAAGAACAAGCTCGGCTTTATTGATGGCGTGGTTAAGAAAACTCGCAGTGGAAGTGATGAATTGAAGCTATGGGGTATGATCAATTCGATGCTAGTCGCATGGATATTAAACACAATTGATGAAAAGATAAGAGGTACAATTTCTTGCACCGAAATGGTGTTTCAGCTTTGGGAAGGTTTGCGTGAACGTTTCTCTGTTGGAAACGAACCACGAATCTATGAACTTCACGCCGCTGTGGTTTCACTCAAACAAGGAAACCAATCCGTACAAGATTATTTTGGAAAATTAAAGTTTATGTGGGATGACTTGATGGAGTATGAACAGATTACAGAATGTTGCTGTGAAAATCTCGAATGCAAAGTCAACAAAGATCAAGTAGCAAAAAGAAAACGCATCCAGCGTAATGAGTTTTTGTTCGGTCTCGTTAATGCTCGTTTTGGGACAATTCGTTCGAACATACTTTGTATGGTGCCGCCTCCTTCTTTGAATACTGCATTCTCGATGGTGATTCAAGAAGAGAGACACCAACGAGTGGCTGCTGTCCCTGTTGCACGACCTGATGCAGTGGGTTTCTCGGTTCAGGGTCCTTCGACGGCTTCATCACCAACTCGTCCGCGTTCTGCAGTGACCTGTGATTATTGTGGTCGAATCGGGCATCTCATAAATGATTGTTATCAGTTACATGGATTCCCGGAAAGTAGAGTTGATGGTTCAAACAAAAACCGTGGTCGTGGTAATTCAAGTAATAGCTCGACTAGAGGACGTGGTGGCTGGAATAATGGTTCTCACCGAGGAGGATGTGGTGGCAGAGGATACGCGAATAATGTTGGTTTCACAAATGGAGATTTCTCGGGAACGCAAAATGTTATCTCGAATGAGGATGGGCAGGGGCTGACTTTGAACAAGGAACAATGGAACAATCTTGTTCACCTCCTAAATGCTCCAAAATCAGGACCATCCGATCGTTTGTCCGGTATGGTTATTGATAGTGGTGCTTCTCATTATCTTACAGGTTTATTAGATCTCTTATTTGACGTGTCTCACATCTCACCATGTCCTATCGAATTGCCAAATGGAGATGTTATCCTTGCTACACAACAAGGAAAAATCAGTCTTGGAGGATCTATTGTCTTCTCATCTGTTTTTTATGTCCCCAATCTAACAAACACCTTGTTATCTATTGCAAAATTGTTGAAAGAGAAACCATGCATCTCAGTCTTCACTGATAAGTTTTGTTATTTACAGGAACGTATAACAAGGACAATGATTGGAGCGGGTGAAGAGTGTGATGGGATCTACTACTTTCGGGAAGTTTTTGGTGTTCGTGCTAATGATGTTGGTCCAGTTCAGGATCGTGAGTTATGGCATAAGCGTCTTGGTCATCCTGCTGATTCTGTGATTTCTGGTTTATCAAGTATTGTTGATTTAGGTGATATTTGTTCTAAAACGAGTGCTCCATGCGACATTTGTATACGAGCTAAACAACCTCGTTTTTCTTTTCCGGATAGTGATAATAAAGCAGAAAGAATTTTTTCTCTCATTCATTGTGATGTTTGGGGACCTTACAACACTCCGGCAACATGCGGTTCCGTTTATTTCCTTACTGTAGTTGATGATTTCTCGCGAGCAGTATGGGTGTTTCTAATGAAATTTAAGAGTGAAGTCGCAAATCATTTACATAATTTTTGTGCTATGACGGATCGACAATATGGTCAACGTGTCCAAGTTGTTCGTAGTGATAATGGAACCGAGTTTATGTGTTTGAAACAATTCTTCACATCTCAAGGTATTGTGCATCAGACGTCTTGTGTTGGTACGCCTCAGCAGAATGGTCGAGTGGAACGGAAACACCGACACATTCTCAATATAGCTCGATCACTGCGTTTTCAAGCTTCTTTGCCACTTGAATTCTGGGGTGATTGTGTACTTACGGCATGTTATTTGATAAATCAAACACCCTCACGTGTTCTAGGAGGAAAAACACCGTTTGAAATACTTTTCAAGAAGTCTCCTACCTATGATCATCTTCGCATATTTGGTTGCCTTTGTTATGCTCATAAAGGTACACGGCATCGTGATAAATTTGATGAGAGAGCAACACGTTGTGTGTTTCTTGGATATCCATACAATCAGAAGGGATGGCGCATATACAATCTTGATAAACAAGAATACTTTGTGACACGTGATGTGGTTTTTAATGAGGATTTGTTTCCTTTCAAAAATTTTTCTACCTTAGTGCTTCCTACAGAGAAATCAACAGTTTCGTTTATTGATGATGACCGAATTCCAAAAAAACGAGATTTGTTGTTAAGGGGGAGCTCTGATCATTCTTCGTCTTCTCCGGAAACTGAAAACGCAGCCCTTACACCAGTGTCATTGTCAAGGGGGAGCACAAGTGCTTCCTCCTCTTCGCCTATGACAAAAATTTCTCTTCCTGCTGCTGATGTTGTTTCTCCAGAAAGCTCAGCTTCAGTTTCGTCATCTTCAACAACAATTGTTCAACCGGAACCTCCATTGGGTAGAGGTCATCGTGATAAGAAGAAATCTGTTCTTCTTGAACCTTATCACATGTATTCAGCACAACATGTCAAAGATCCCACACACTCTCACACACACAATCAAACGCTCCAATCTCCTCACGGTTCTCAAGGTACCTTCTATCCTATCGCTAATTATGTCTCATGTGATCGGTTTTCTAAAGGATACAAATGCTTTCTGGCGAATCTCATGAATGAAAGTGAGCCAGTGACTTTTGTCGAAGCTATAAAATTCAAGAAGTGGTGTGATGCAATGGGAATCGAAATTACGTCTCTGGAAGATCTTGATTCTTGGGATATTATTGATCTTCCTCCGGGTAAGAAAGCTATTGGAAGCAAGTGGGTTTATCGTATTAAATTCCAAGCTGATGGAACAATTGAACGATATAAAGCAAGACTTGTAGCACTTGGAAATTGTCAAAAGGTATTGATTTCAAAGAGACATTTGCTCCAGTTTCAAAGATGACGACAGTTCGTTGCTTCTTTAAGATTGCCGCAGTACGAAAGTGGCATTTACATCAGATGGACGTTCATAATGCCTTTCTCCACGGTACTTTGGATGAAGAAGTCTATATGCGTCTTCCTCCGGGATTTTATTCGGACTCGCCTAATAAAGTTTGCAAGCTTAAGAAATCTATTTATGGTTTACGGCAATCCCCATGATGTTGGTTCTCTACTTTCCGGACGGCTCTTCTCAAATATGGTTTCACTCAGTCCCATAATGACTACTCGTTATTCTCCTTGATCAAGAATGGTATTGATCTCTATGTTATTGTCTACGTTGACGACTTAATCATTGGTGGAAACGATGCTTCTACTATTGCCGCTTTCAAAGATTACTTGCATCGGTGTTTTCATATGAAAGATTTAGGAGCACCAAGATATTTTTTTCGGTATTGAAATTGCTCGTCATGATAGTGGCATCTTCTTGTGTCAACGAAAATACTGTCTCGACATCGTTTCTGAGTGTGGTCTCCTCGGTGCTCGACCGGGACCTACTCCCATTGAGTTAAATCATCACCTCAGTTCTGCTAGTGATGCTCTCTACTCGGATCCAGCACAATATCGCCGTGTTGTTGGCAAGCTGATTTACTTATCCATTACTCGTCCTGAGCTCGCATACACGGTTCATATTTTGTCACAATTTATGCAACAACCTCATATATCTCATTGGGATGCTGCAATGCGTACTGTGCGTTTTCTAAAAAGATCTCCGGGCAGGGCATTCTTCTCACAACCGACACAGATTTATGTTTGGACAGTTATTGTGATTCTGATTGGATAGCCTGTCCGACGACGCGTCGATCCTTGTCAGGCTATACTTTTCTTCTTGGAGGCTCGCCTATTTGCTGGAAAACAGAGAAACAGAACATTGTTTCGCTGTCATCGGCTGAGACTAAATATCATAGCATGGTTGATGCTACAAGGGAACTCAAATGGTTACGAGAGCTTCTCTCTTTCTTTGGCGTTCTTCATGCTGTTCCTGTTCGTATCTTCTGTGATAGTCAATCGGCGATTCATCTAGCATCAAATCCTGTTCAACATCAACGGACTAAGCACATTGAGCGTGATTGTCACTTTATACGTGATGCTGTTGTCGACGGTCAGATTCTTCCCATACATATCTCCACACGTCAACAACCAGCTGATGTTCTTACGAAACCTCTTGCTCGTGCTCAGTTCGAAACTCTTCTTGTCAAGTTGGGCATTTGTAATTTGCATGCTCCAACTTGAAGGGGAGTATTGGAAAGATATTTCGATATTCTATATTTACATTGTATATTTATGTAGTTGCCTTTTTTCCTTGTAATTACCTTTCTTAGGTGTTAGGTTAAACACTCATGTACCTATATATATTGGCCAAGAGCCAAAAATAAACACAACTTCCGCAACTTTGTTAGCCTATATCTTACACACACATACTATCAAATTTTAAAATTTTATTTTAATAATATTTTTAAAAAAATTTCAAATTTAAATTATGTTATGCTAGGACGGTAATAATAGCACAAACTATTAGATTGTCTATTTAGCAATGTTTTGTGTTTATTTTTAGACGCAAATGCATGCTTTATATTATTCAAAAAGTTTTAATATCCAAGTTTTGAATCTGATATCTGATGTTCAAAGGTAAGAGTTTAATTAGCCGTGATTAGAAGAATCTCCTATTGTTTTCTTCATGTTAAAAAAGTTTTAAGTTTCCATTTCTTTATTTTTAGTTTTAGAAAATGGTCATATTTGATTTATGTAACTATGTGACAATTTGACGATTCATAAATCATTTTTCTCAAATGCAATGGCATACTCGAAATAGCTATATTCCACCTAGTTTAACTAATCACGTTTTTTTTGCTATGGTTAATTTAATCCGAAAAGTTACAATCGAGGTCTATACGTTACTCTGTCGAAAAAGATCCCTCCCAATTGAGACTCGAACTAGAAGCCAGACTACTCACTTCTTTAAAGGGACATGACGTTCACTATACTAATCCAGCACTTAGTTGGTAACCGCATTTGTTTTTTCTCTATACATTGTTTTAAGCATATTCACAAATCACAAACATGTCCCTCTATGAATCTTAAACAATCTAATTCTTCATGTTTCGCATGCCGTGTTTAAGATATTTTCGTTTTGTTAATTGTGTGTATATATGACCACTTTGTTAGAATATGATATCGTGTGCATACACATTAATAAACAATTTTATATTTTAGTTTTATTATTCTTTTGTACTGTCGGAGTTTTGGTTCTCTTTTATTTGGACGGAGACATACATTTGTGACTTGTTCTTTGTCTATATAGATATGATAGTAGCTATCTTCAACAATACATGTGCTCTGTAGGGGACCAATCCATTAAATTTTGGTTAATTTTTCTTCAAGAAAAAGTTATATATTACATGTTTATTTTTCTTCGCCATATTCATTATTTAATGTAATAATGCTCTTTTAGGCTGATTTGTAAATTATGTGGCAAACAATTTTACACACAAAAAAGTCAAAAACTAAAATAAAATAGAGACACTGATACGTGTTTTCTCGAATAAAAAACCACCACAACAGTTAGCTGGAGACCATTGTGCATCATAAGAATATATGTAGGCTAGCTAGGTTTCATTCTTTATCAAAAAAGTTATAGTTCGTGATTCATATGTTATTTTTTAGGATAGATTTAGGAAAATGAAAAAATAGCGGGTTAGAAACTTGACGGTTCTTTCAAATGGACAAGCTTAATTTGATTGAACATTAATAGAAATACATAATTTGGATTCGGATATCGGATATCATGTTTGATCATGTATGAATGTACCAACGTTTGGGCTGGATTCCCTTATATTATTTCTAGGTAGAAACATTTATAGTCATATGATTGACATTGTTAAGATTATGAGTTTTTAATTCAAAACCAAATAATTATGAATGGATTGATTTATATCTTTTATATATTACTTAAGTTTTATTTGAATTTCTGATGTAGAATTTCTAACACGTTTCTCGAAATGATGGTTCTTCCGGTACATCTCGAATCGAATCCGATTATAGAATCGATTACATTTTTTTTTTGGGCCACCCTATTTTGGTCAAATCCAGACTCCGATACCATGATAAGATTATGAGTTTTCAACTCTAAATCAATTGTCTAATTGATACCATGATAAGATTATGAGTTTCCAACTCAAAATCAATTGTCTAATATATTATTTAGGCATTACTATTATGCAATCTTGTATAATTGAGGTATACGCAACAATTGTTTTTGGAAATGCCTCGTATTTTACAAATTCTATCCCACATAAATTCCAATTCTCCGAAATAATTTTGGAAGGATTAATCATCTTGATTCAAAGGTGATAAACATGGGAAATATTTTATTAAGTTATGTTTTTGATATCAATCTCAACGTATACATAGTGTATAAACAAAATGATATCCCCTTCATGATGTATTTTCCTAATCAACTTCCAGTTATAATAAAAATTTGTTTCACATCACTTCATAATTAAAACTTTGACGATATATATTTTGTTTTCCACATTATTTCTAATAATTTTTATGTATAACAAACACGTGACGCATAATACAAATTCTGTAGCTACCATGCTTAACACTTATGGCGTCAACAACTTATCGACAATGGACAGAACATGTTACCAAACGTTTTAGGACTAGAAGATAGCTAAGCAAATATTTAAGAATGAGACAATAAATCCTTTTTCGACAGTCTCGATTATATATTTTTTGATAAAAATCCTGATTATATTTCAATCTTGAAATTTATTTGTTTAAAAAATTGAAAATTCAACTCATTTTACTCGTTTTGGTAAAGGAGATAACATCCCATTAGTACAAAATCTTACAACTCCACAAATAAATAAATGTCATTGTCTAAAAAAATCCATAAATCGGAATTTCAATAATCTAAAAATATTAACGTTCATAATTCTACATGAAACCCACGTAATATGAAATCTAGAATCGATTTTTTTTAAGTTCCGGTCGTCGGCGCTTTGTCGCTGGCGTCGTGAGAGGGTCTTTTGTCTTTAGATTTCTTCATTTTCCTTGTATTGATGTGAATCCCTTGTTGATTTCGTTTTTAGTTGAAGATTTTAAGGTTTCGGACAGACGAAAGAGAGTTAGATCCGAGTGTTTTAGCTTCGTCTTGCGGTGGATCTGGGTGTTTTAGCTTTGTATTGTGGCATAAACAAAGAAGGTCTCACAGATCTAGCCGTGCTCAGCTGTCTTGGACACTCTTGAGCAGGTGAAGTGAGAAGCTTGTCAGAGGAGCCTTGGCTATGTAACGGGGTTTGTAGAAAAGGTCAATGGTGACGGATCTCGGAGTTTTACGACTTTGGGTTTGCTCTCTATTTTTTTTCCCGGTATTCCTTCTCTTTAGCTGAATCGACTTCTCGTAGGGTTCGGGTCTAGATTGTTTATGTTTAGGCTCGATTAGTCAGAAGTAGATACGTTTTGGCTCGGGGGTCATATGTTGTGTTGGTGGGCTGTAATTTTCAGTATTGATTCTCGACGGGTATATGCCTCTTTGCCCTTTCCTTATGGCTGCTATATCCTAGGTATTAAATCGCGCCTTTCGATAGGTGCTCTCTGTTCTTGGGATATCTGTTGTTCGGAGCCTTTTGGGCCCTTGTCGAGCTATCTCTATGGTGGTTTTGGAGGTTGATTATCTAGTGCCTGGTATAGCTATGGTGAAGATGTTTTGTGGGTGATCGGATAAAGTTTAGCTGGCTTTTCTTTTGAAAAAGATGTTTTCGGGGCCGCTATACCTCACCCAGTGGGTTAAGACCCTTTCCCCCTATCTTTGTCGATTAAATAATCTATTCTCTTCTTGACCTTCAGCAGCATTATCCTTGACTTCCCCATAGATTGGTTAGAAGCAACAGAAAGAGGTCTTGGGTTGATTGTCATATGGTAGAAGACGCAGTGTCGAAAGTGGTTTCTTACTTTATCTCAAGCTGGTGATTCTTTTCTTTATGGTGATGCATTTGTTTTGTCAGCTGGCTTGGAATTAGTTTTAACCAGTAGCCGTTGGGGGCTGTGGTTTTTTGTGTTTTATTGGTCTTTCTTCCACTACAAGAAAGCATGCCAATTTGCGACTACGATTGTGGTAGCAAATGCCTCGCAAATGGAAATTTGCGAGGGATTTGTGACCAAATAAGAATCGTCGCAACCAGCTAGTCGCAAACGAAAAATCGTCGCAATCTAGTCACAAAATATGCGAGGAAAGAAATTTGGTCGCAAAGGCCTCGCAAACATTTGCGAGGCGTTTGCGAGGCAAAGTTTGCTAGGAGTTTGCGAGGACTATTTTGTAAGGCATTTGCGAGGCAAATTTTGCTACTAGTTTGCGAGGACTATTTTTGCAAGGCATTTGCGAGGCAAATTTGCTACTAGTTTACGAGGACAATTTTGTGAGGCATTTGCGAGGCAAATTTTGCTACTAGTTTGCGAGGAAAATTTTGTGAGGCATTTGCGAGGAAATATTGCGAGGAGTTTGTGGGGCAAAGGACGGTCGCAAATTAGTTGCAAAAAATAGATAAATTGTTTTTTTTTAAACAGAATTTTTAATGGTTTTCGGAAATAAAATAAAAATTATTTAATATTACATAAAACGAGTATTTAGTACAACGAACAAAATAACTACAAATCATCGATATCCTGAAAATCCGAAGCTTCATGAAATTCCGAAGCAGAAGCTGAAGATGAACCAGCTTCTCCTTGTTTCTTCTTCCTCAGCATCTCCCGAATCGCCGGGTTCGAATCTCCAAGTAACTCGAACATCATATCATAGGCGTCATGTTGCTACTTCAGCGATCTGATCTCTGCTTCCGCGATCTCTAGCTTCTTATCTCTAATCGGGTCCGAGACGTATGTCGAAACCGGGCAAAAGGGAACTCCCTCGACATCCGTCGGAATAGATCCCATGAAAGTAATCTTCCCCTTTCTGGTACGGGGAGCTAGCTGTAAAATAAAATTTAATAAAGAAAAAAATAAATACTTAAATAATTATATATGAATTAGTAATAAAAGTTTGTTTTCGTTACCTGAGTGGCGATGCGGTTTACGTCCACTGGGGTCATTTGGACGGGTTGACCATCGGGAGTGGACTGCGATGTAATTTCCTCGACCCGGGCAGTCACATCGCCGTGAAGCTGCTGAACTCGACTATCAACCCACGTACCGTCCTGGCGTCTGTGGGTCTTCTTCCAAATTTCGGGCATCGTAGCCGGGACAACTGCCCCGAGACATGCTTCGAAATGCCTTCTCCGTCAACCTTGGTGTAACGCGCGGCCCGGCACTTGCTGCTCGTGTCTTCGGAAGTCGGCAACTGCCAGTAGGCAATGAGACCCGTCCAACCCGTCGGGTTGAACCACTCAGGCATCGCATGCTCAGGGTCCGCCTTCCATTTCTTTTTCCAGCGGCCGACTTGATCAGTAAGGCGATGCATCGCCTTGTCATCGAAGGCATCCCGGACCAGTCCCGTGATCTCGACATCCAATCTGTATTTTTGCTATAAAAAAGAAAAATTCACATTAGTATAAATTTAATATTAGTATATACATTGTAAATTCTAAATTAAATTATTAGTAGAAATAAAATTATAAACTAACGCGAAATTAATAGAATTACTGCGAAAGTGTGAAACCACCCATCCCTCGTCTCCTGGGGCACCTTGCTCCAACTCGGGTGCGGGCCTTTGAAATCCCGCTCGATCAGTTTCCTAATTGTCTGTCCAACTTTATTATGCCCAAACCTGGAAAAAAAAAAGTTATGTTATAAACAATTAAAAAAAAAAATTTATTTAATAATTGAAAAAAAATAATATAGTTACCATAAAGTTCCCGGGGAAAGATGCGGATTCAATCTCGTTAGAACATCCCGTCCGGGACTAACGAGATTCTGCTCCAGCGTCATATGCTCGAACTGTGGAGCCTCAGGTGGCAGATCATGTGGCTGCGTCTCCGGAACGAAATCCGAGATAGGCGGAGTCGATGTAGAAGGTCCGTCACGTCGTGAATGGGACCCGCCGCGTCGCGGTACAGGTGTACCGGAGGCGGATAAAAAACCGGTATATTCATTATGCCTATCACCCATCTCTGATAAAATATTTAATAAAAATTAAATTCAATCTAAATATATTCCTAACCATTCTAAAACCAAAACTATAAATTTATTTCATACCTAAATCTATTCCTAACCATTCTAAAGCAAAAATTATAAATTTTAAAAAAAAATCGGAATATACCTTTTAGAGAGAGAGAGAGAGAGAGAGAGAGAGAGAGAGAGAGAGAGAGAGAGAGAGAGAGAGAGAGAGAGAGAGAGAGAGAGAGAGAGAGAGAGAGAGAGCAAATTCGGCTACCTTATATAAAAATATATAGAGTCGCAACTTGGTCGCAATTTAGTCGCAAAAACGCACCGTTTTTCACCCAATCGGATTTGCCGCCCAAATTTGCTACTGATTTGCGACGCAACGTCGCAATCTAGTCTCAAATCTGGTCAATTTTTCAACACCCGCCAAAATAAAAAGGTTAATTTTTTTTATTACCGCCAGATTTTGCGACGCCACGTGGCAATCTAGTCCCAAATCTGGTCAAATATTCAACACGCGGTAAATTAAACCGCCAAGATTTGCGACGCGGTTGCCACGTGGCGTCGCAAATTAGTCGCAAAAATTTGTTATTCATTTGCGACTACCCGAATCAAATAAGAAGAAAAAATGGTTTAGGGTTTAGGGTTTCGGTTTATCGCAAAGTTCATACATATATACATCCTATAATTATACATTAGGGTTATGTGTTTAGGGTTTCGGACAATTATATAAGCAATTCGACAATCCTACTAAAATTGATCCAATCATCATGCATTAACATATAATGACATACTTAATCTCTGTAGATTCTTTAAATCTAGATGTTGTTCGAGAAATTAATAGGGTTTATTCAACTAGCCTATATGCATTAGGGTTAAGGGCTTATAGGTTTCATTTAGGATTTAAGGTTTATAAGATTTTTTAGGGTTTAGAGTTTAGGGAAAATTGCGACTAATTTGCGACATCTAGTCGCAATCTAGTAGCAAATTGTCTATTTTGCTACTAAATTGCGACTACAAGTCGCAAATTAGTCGCAATTTGTAGTTGATTTATTTAAAAAAAAAACACATAATTTAGGGTTTAGGGCTTTGAGGGTTTATTTAGGTTTCTAGGATTTTTAGGGTTTAAGGTTTATAGAATTTTTAGGGTTTAGGGTAAATCAACTACAAATTGCGCGACTAATTTGCGACTTGTAGTCGCAAATTAGTCGCAATTTGTAGTTGATTTATTTAAAAAAAAACACGGTACATAATTTAGGGTTAGGGCTTTGAGGGTTTATTTAGGTTTCTAGGATTTTTAGGGTTTAAGGTTTATAGGATTTTTAGGGTTTAGGGTAAATCAACTACAAATTGCGACTAATTTACGACATCTAGTCGCAAATTAGTCGCAATTTGTACTTGGTTTATTTAAAAAAAAACACACGATACATAATTCTTACAAACGATGATTATAATACACGATACATAATTGTTACTCATCATGATCGGAAACGTAAGTTTGTCCATTTTCGTCTTCTTCGTCATCATCCTCAACTTCGTCCCCTTCATCAAACTCGTCTGACTCCGCTTGACTATCAGATTCCTCGCATATGACTTCAAGTCCCCTATAAAGTGGGTCAATTCTGGTCAAATCATTGCTTGAATCGACGGGGATGGAAATTTTTTTTGTCCTTTCAGGTTGCACGGGTGGAAGATCATCATCAGCTAAGCCCCCGATAATTCGACCCCGTGGGTTAACTTTAATAACAGACAACCAATTCTGATCACGTCGGACCCGAGTTCGAGGGTAAGGAATTAAAACTACTTGCTCCGCTTGAGATGCTAACACGAATGGCTCAAACTTGCCAGTGTAACTCCGGTGTCCCTGTACATCCACGACTCCTAATTTGCTTGATCTTACGCCAACTCCAATAGTTGGATCAAACCAATCACATCGAAATAGGACGCATTTAAGATTCATCATCCCAGCATACTCTACTTCTACGATTTCTTTCAGGATACCGTAAAAATTGGTATCACGTGGACCCACAGAGGCCAAGTTCCCGGCCGAGACCTCCTCTTGGTCACCTACAAGGCCAAATGCAATTAGTTGATTACTAATTAATTAATATCAGATATATATATATATATATATATATATATATATAAGATTATGGTTATAGTTACCTTCTCTCTCATCCATCCTGCGAAATTACGTTCAACGTATGATCTCACTTCTTGGTCGTCAAGTTCCGGAAATGCTTCCCGTATTTGTTGTTCGAGCATCCTGTGCATCACATAATAAAGGATGATGATTAATTATAATTAATTGTATATGTATATAAGTAAACTAGTACTATATATACCTTTCATACGGTCGAAAGAAGTCACAGTTTAGCAAGATATAAGTATGAGCTGCGTGAGAATGCTTGTAATCACACCACTCGCTTGCCTTTACTTTGCCACCCATTCGGCCTAAATTCGAGAAGATATCGGGTACTCCCACATCAGGATATGTTTGCCCAACCCCACCATCATCGTATCGTTTATGACCCGTTTTCTTTGTTTTCACGGTTGGGCTAAAGTAGTAACTCAAGAAATTAGATGTCTCCTCGGTCAAACTTCCTGCCACGATAGATCCCTCAACCCTTGTGATATTTTTTGTTTTCATCTTCAGATGTTTGAAGAACCTTTCGAATGGGTACATCCATCGAAATTGGACTGGTCCACCAAGATCCAACTCATGCGGTAAGTGGACTACCAGAGGTTCCATCACGTCAAAAAATGAAGGAGGAAATATCTTCTCCAAGTTGCAAAGACTAACTGCGATGTCTGATTTCAACGTCAAGATTTCGTCCGCATTTAATGTTCGAGCACATAAGTCTCTGAAAAATGCCCCGATACCTGAAATTATGTACAACGTACAAGTTAATTATAAACTACAAATATATATAATTAAAAATATATATAATACAAGAATAATACCTGCTAGTGCCTCGTGGACGTGATTTGGTAGAAGCTCATGCAATGAAAATGGCAGTAGTCGTTGCATGAATACATGACAATCATGGCTCTTCATTCCAGAATTTTTTTGCCCTTGCTCGACACACCTTGAGAACGTTGACACATATCCATCTGGGAACTTCACATCATCCTTAACCCAGTTAAACAAACTATTCTTTGAGTCCAATGACAACCAAAAAATAGGAATCGGTGCCCTACCATAGCTTGTAATGTGCAACTCAGGCCTTGCGCATATACCAGGGAGATCCAAACGTGATTTCAAATTGTCTTTCGTTTTACCCGGAACATTCAACAACGTGTGGATGATATTTTCGAAAAAGTTCTTCTCGACGTGCATTACATCCAAATTGTGCCTCAAGAGATGATCCTTCCAGTACGGCAGTTCCCAGAATATACTTTTCTTATGCCAGTTATGATACTGCCCATACCCACCCGGCATATTAGCGGGGACACTGTACCAGTTATCCCCAACTTCTGCAGTTTGTTGAGCATCGCAATAATCTATTTGCGCTTCCAACTGATCCCCTGAAAGATAAACCGGGAGGGGGGGGGGACTTTGACGGTTTTGTTTTTCTTGAACAACTTCTTGTTATTTTTATACGGATGACCTAATGGCAGAAATCGACGATGACAATCAAACCAGCACGTTTTGCGTCCATTCGTCAATTAAAACGCATCAGTATGATCCAGACAGTAAGGACATGACAATTTCCCATGAGTTGTCCATCCAGATAACATCCCATAGGCGGGGAAGTCGCTTATGGTCCACATAAGCACATCCTTCATGGTGAAGTTCTGGCGGTTTGATGAATCGAACGTTCGTACACCGACATACCACAACTCTTGTAATTCGTGGATCAGAGGCTGCAAAAAGACGTCAAGAGATCTTTTTGGATGCTTAGGGCCCGGAACAAGAATGCTCATGAACAAAAATTCTCGATGCATGCACATATCCGGAGGTAAATTATAAGGCGTTACTATGACTGGCCACAACGAGTATTGCCGACCAGACATACCAAACGGACTAAACCCATCAGTGCAAAGACCCAAATAAAAATTTCTATGTTCTTCAGCAAAGTCTGAATGTACCGTGTTAAAATGTTTCCACGCCTTCGCATCTGATGGATGAGAGATCACCCCTTCCTCACTAAAGTGTTTTGCGTGCCACCTCATTGCCCCAATAGTCTGCTCTGATTGGTATAATCGCTTCAATCTATCTGTTATCGGAAGATACCACATACGCTGGAACGGCACCCTCGTGCGGCCACATGTCTCTTTATATCTCGGTTTTCCGCAAAAATGACATTCCTGCAACTTAGCATCATCTTTCCAGAAAATCATACAGTTATCAATGCAGATGTCAATCATCTCAGACGGTAAATCAAGACTCGCGACCAGTCTCTGTATTTCATAGTAACTCTCTGCCGAGTTATTACCCTCCGGCAAATACTCATTAAACAATGCAGTCCATTTATCCATGCAATTTTCACTAATGTTATCTTCGCTTTTAATTGTCATCATCCTAGATGCTAATGACAATTTTGAAAGCCCTTCTCTATATCCTTCGTAGATGGGTTCATTAGCAGCGTCTAACATATCGTAAAACTTTTTAGCACTCGGGTTTGGTTCTTCAAAAGTATTATCATTAAACGAGGCAGTACTTTCATGAAATGCATCAGTAACCATGTCATGAAACCTATTCCCATCACTATTACCATATCCATATTCATTATAATCTTGCTGATGAGCATGCTGATCATAGTTATTATCAAAACTACTAGCGCCATCTTGATTGCCATGATAACTCGTACTTGAACTACCCGGAACATTAACTACAAAATCTTCTCCGTGCGCAAACCACACATAATAGTTAGGTAAAAACCCCCTCGTATATAAATGTTTCCAAACAGTGTTTGCATCATGATGATCAATGTTCTCGCACTTAACACAAGGACAAAAAATTTTGTTACCGTTTTCTACCGCGAATGACTGATGTGTCGCGTGGGTCAAAAATTGATCAAGACCATCTCTAAATTCTCTCGTCACTTCACCGGTATCTGGATCTCGCCGGTTGTACATCTATGCCTGAACCGTGTATATCTCATGATGCCAAGACATGATCCGATTATTGATCTCTCCACATAAAACATCGGATTTATAGTGTGTTTGCGAAATAAAATATTTTTGTGAGTAGATTTGAGATGTTTGTGATATGATTTTCGTCTCTCCCATAGCTTGCTATTTATAGAGGAGCAGCCATTTTTGCTACTCATTTGCGACCAACCTTTGTTACTAATTTGCTAGGACAAAATATTTGCAAGGCATTTGCTAGTAATTTGCTACCCATTTGCGACCAAACAATTAGTAGCAAAAAGCAGTTGGAAATCATTGAAAACGTGGGTACCTACTTTCTAAATATTCTCGCAAATCAGTCGCAAATCTTAGAAAATATCTGTCCCCGCAAATGCCTCGCAAATTTGCAACGTGTTTGCTACGAACTATCTTTTCGTCGCAAATTAGTCGCAAATTTGAGGATATTTGCGACGGAATTTATCCACGCAAATTTGCGACTAATTTGCGACTCCAGACGCAAATTCCTAGCAAACGCCTCGCAAATTTGCGACCTCATATTGTGGTCTCAAATTCTCCTCGCAAATGGGCCTGTTTTCTTGTAGTATTCGTCTTCGGAAGAAGAGTCTCACGTTCCCGACTTCCTTGCCTTGAAGACACATACTTCGAGTAAATCTTCCGACTATATTGGCGAGTTGATTATCAAAATTTTAGATCTTATAGTGATAATTTAGGTCTTTTGGCTTGGTTTTTCGTCTATGTGCAAGAACTTTTTTATAAGTTTGTCATGATGTTGTAAGCTTCCATATGTTGAGCTTTGTCTCGCTTTGTGGGTTATTGTTTTCGGTTATTAACATTGTTAAAATTGACTTATGTAATTTTACTCTGAATTATGGTTGATATAATATCAAATAAAAAAAGAAAAAAAATCTACGAAAATACACAAACTAATAATTTGATAAAGCGACAATCCCTTCACATCATTCAAAAATAATACTCTGGAACTCTTAACTAAAACCAAACATACTTTATTAGAAAACGCCCTTTATAATTACATATACTAAAATCACGTAGGACCAGAAATTTAATCCTAAAAGTTATCCAGAAAAGCGAAAAAGTATGTGGTCATGAAGTTTTTTATATGAATGCTATTTGTGGATTTATGTATTTTACAAATCGTAACCAGTTAAAAATACGTTTTTCTACTAGTCTACTTGCAAGTTGCAATACATAGCTCATCTCTTAAACGGAAACATTAGACTAAGATAAACAAAAATATATATTTAAACAAGAATTAACTTAACATTTTCTTTATCCTAGAAACTCCAAATCCCATCTCTAGTTGATTTTCTGGTTGGTTTTTAATGCATGATATTTATTAATTAGATTCTCATAAACTCTATCACAAACTATATATGTTTTCACATATCGAGGTAATGCAATCTCGTAACATTTCCTACAACAGATATTGTTTTCCATTTCCCTATCATGCATAAACTATTGCAATTTATGAGGCCAATATAGAATTTGTACGGTTCATATTAATATATCATGGTTTTTATTGATTTTCAATCATTATATCCATTGTTTTATAGAATTTTTTATGTGTTTTAGAGTCTTTTCAGGATCGGAACACGTTTGGATAGAATCTAAGGTACGAAGAGCAAAGGAGCGTAAAAGAGGTCAGATCGATTGATCCACTGTTGGATCGATCGATTCAGCAAGCCGTAACATCTCAGATCGACCAGATAAAGAGGAGATTAACCGTTCCATGCTCAAAACGATCGATCCAGACCCAATCCGATCAGAAAAATGAAATTTCAGATTTCCTTATTTTACTATAGTTTTTGCCTTTTATTTTAGATTAGACCTATATATTCTAGTTTTTAGCCATCGTTTAGGCTACGCTTTATCTTCTATTCAAACTTTTGGCTTTTGGAGTTTCTAAAATTTTTGGGAGAAGATCTCTGATGCGGACTATTTTACCTTCACTATGGAGCGAAGATCCAATAGGCGATCGAAGCTTTAAAATTTGTAAAGCCTCAAACAAAACCACAAGTGCATGGTACACTGAGGTAGTATTTAAGAGTCGATCCCAAGAGACTAAAGATTGCAACACTAGAGATACGAGAAACAAACTAATCTATAGCAAATATTTTTGGGTTTTTGTTTGGTTTAAAAACTAAAAAAGCAAGAAATCGAAATGTAAGAAGATAAACAAAGATAAAAGCATTGGACCATGGGTTTAACTATCAAAAGAATGAACTAACAATCAAACAATGATTCGAAAGATTGAATTAAGAACCATCCTAAAATATGAAATTCACAATTATGACTAATCCACTTCCATCGCACTAATCACTTCACTAATTAAGTAATTAACAAAAACTTCCATTCGTAATCACATAATCAATGAGCATTACGAAAAAATTCCACTTAGTTCACTAAACACCCTAATCATCAATTTCCGTTGGCTAGGATATGTAAAGCTCAAAAAATTTTTGGTTTAAGCATTTGGCATGAAATGCCTAAGTTCTAGATTTTGAGGGTTCAAGTCAAAACTAGCATTAAGAACAACCTAAATGAAGGATCTAACAAGATGCAACCTAAATCATCACCATCTAACCATCAATTTATCAAAATCTAGCCTAATCCATGATCCAACAAAAAGCTAAGTCCTAAACAAAGAGAAAGACAAAATAAAAGACATAAACATGAAATAAAATATAGAGGTGAAGAATCATTCACTAGAGCGGCATGATAAGATGAAGATTAATCCAAAACATCAATAAAAGAGTTTGGATCTAAAACCAACTCTAAAGAGAAGAAAACTTGGGTTTGTACAAAGTTAAAAATATATTTATAGAGATTTAAAACGCACCCGGGTCAACCCGGGATAAACCGGGTCGGATCTGGATCAAATAGGCAAAAGTCAACAAAATCTGAAAAAGTCAACGCTGGAACAGGTGATCTGATCGACCCATGGGTCGATCAGATTGCACGTTAGGAAGGGGTGAAAAACACGAGATCTGATGGACCCGTTGATCGATCAGACCCTTCTGAAACCTTGATTCGCGGCAGATTTGATATGTGTCCAGTAAATCGATGATAACTGTGGGAGTTGAAACTCGCAAAACTAAATTTTGTAAGGAATTTTTAGGGATTCGAAAAACTTCTTATGTAAAGAAACCAAGAACAGAGATCCAAAGATGGTAATTTTTATTCAAGCTGTTAGAAAGCTGTTTGCAGAGAAAGTAACAAGTGTTTTGTTAGGTCAAATTGCTGATCCCTTTTTCAAAGAGGTACATGCATATTTATACAAAAATAAGTCGGCTAGGCCTCTTCCTAAACAATAAAGGAAAACTTCCTTATTCTTCAGAATTTCCTTTTCGCAAGTCGGTTATGACATCTTGGGCTTTACTGCTAGGCTCTGCTTCCAACTTCTCTCGAGCTCGGCCCATTAATGTTTCTTCATTGCGAACTCAACATCTCGAGTTATTCTTCGCAACCTTGGGCTCGGACAACGATCACTCAAATGTTTGCTTTGTCGCCGAGCTTGCTGGCTCATCGTCGTGTTGCCGAGCCCGCCTGCTTGCCGAGCTTGTCAAAGTCTTGCCGAGCTTGTCTGCTTGCCGAGCTTGTCAAAGTGTTACCGAGCTCACTAGCCTGCCGAGCTTGTCAAAGTGTTGCCAAGCTCACCAGTTTGCCGAGCTTGTCAAAGTGTTGTCGAGCTCACCAGCTTGTCAAAGTGTTGTCGAGCTCACCAGCTTGTCAAAGTGTTGTCGAGCTCACCAGCTTGCCACTGCCTTTTGGTTTGTTGCCAACATGTTGGTTCGTCGCTGTTTGTTGGTTTGCCAACATGTTGGCTCGTCACCGTTTATTTGGCTCGTCGCCAAGATATTTGTTGGTTCGCCAACATGTTGGCTCGTCACCGTTTGTTGGTTCGCCAACATGCTTGGCTCGTCGCCAAGATGTTTGTTGGTTCGCCAACATCTTGGCTCATCACCGTTTGTTGACTCGCCAACATGTTGGCTCGTCACCGTTTGTTGGTTCGCCAGCATGTTGGCTCATCACCGTTTGCCGGTTCGCCGGTACGTTGGCTTGTTACATTGATGGGAATACTTGCTGAGGCGTTTGTCACCGAGCCAACACTGGCGTGTCATGTCGCTAAGCCAATCACTGGCATGTCATGTTGCCGAGCCAACACTGGCATGTCATGTTGCCGAGCCAACACTGGTGTGTCATGTCGCCGAGCCAACTTACTTTGACATGCTGCCGAGCCATCTTCTCGCCGAGCACGTCGGCTGATCGTCGCTACTCCCTGATGCAGAATCAGGGGTTACGGCTCGTCATTCAACTAGAAATATGTGCTTGTTTGGCTAGACTTCCATTCACACTTAGTATTTTTAACCGTTGATCTTGATGGGATAAAAACCGACCCCAACAGTTAGCCCCCCAGCTCGGTTGTATTATTGATAATAGTGACGAGGCGAAGAGTCAAAATCGAGATCAACGTTCTTTGGATTACCGAGCAAAACAGAATGTCACCGAAGCTGCATCTTCGAACCGGATGGCATTTCACCGAGTAATCTTTGGCAATCATGTTGCCGAGGCGTGCTTTCTTGGCTCGGCATTTCACTTGATTATTTTTGTTACCGAGCTACGCTAGCATATCACGTCACCGAGCTATTTGGCTCGTGATGTTACTTCGAGCTGTCGTATTGCCGAACCATCTCCTCTTGCGTACTGCCGAGCCACGCTACTCTGTTGTCTGCATTGTGGAGCCATATGTGCTGCCGAGCCACTGCGATATGCTGCCGAGCCACTGCGATATGCTGCCGAGCCATCTTGCTGAGTTCGATTTGTTTTTTTGGCTTTGGAGGTAATATCGGCTCGACGCAGTATTTTTCTTATCACAATCATAACTTTATTGGGAGCTGCAAATGTTTCTGCATGTTCCCAAGGTTGCGTGGGGTCACGCGCCATTCTTTTAAACGTCTATAAATTCAGATCCTTGTCTCACTCCTCATAACTCATTCCTCCATATTTCTGAAAAATTAGGTAGCTCTCTTCTCTCTCTTCTTTTCTCTCTTTTTATGCTTAAGTTTTTTGCTAGGTCTTTCGAGTTTTCCGACCTATCTTCAAACGTGGCTCGGCGGTCCTTTAAATTATCCGATCCATCTTCAAAATCATCCCGCGACTTCTTACATTTTCTGATCTATCTTCATACATCTGCAGTGAGTGTTTGAATTTTCCGATCCATCATCATCTGGATCGCGCTGCTGCCTTGATCTTTTGCGTCTCCGAGCCAAAAAATTCTTCAATTTCTTGCTAAGTATCTAGTGTGTTTCCGAGCCAAAGTTTCTGATGTCTCATATCGCCAAACTGGAAGATTCTGTTGGTTCGGTAAACTCTGCTTCATTGCTTGGACGCAAGATGGTGTTGTCTCCGCAGGTTACCGAGCCAGTCGAACCTAAATCTCCGCTGGGTCAACTACAGATTGTCGTTCCATATTTGGTAGATGAGGCTTTTGATACTGAGGCAGAAGCCAAGGCAAACTTGATACAGAAAGCCCTAGAAGAGATCAAAGCCGAACCAGAAGAATACATTCTTGACGAGGCAGAAAAGGTGCGGTTGGAGAGACTGTTTGCGAGCCACCAAGCTAGCACATCGACGAGGCGAAAAACTAAGAGGAAAGCTCCTAAGAGACGACCTGACCCACCTGGTTCGGCTTTGTACACCGCTAAGTCCTTGGAGACATTGAGGCATCGATTCAATATTTCAGAAGATGTTGATCTGGCTGTTCCTGCCTCAACAGAACGAGCCGAGTCTCTGCCGCCTGGGCATTTCACTCTCTATGAGAGTTTCTTTTACCAAAGTCTGCTTTGGTTTCCAATTCCCGGATTGATCATCCATTTTATATCCAAACATGGGTTAGCGCCGAGCCAAATCACTCCTCGAGGGATGCGTCACTTGGTTGGGATTCTGGTTCAGAGCCACGAGTATGATGTGACCGTTCGCATCTCCCATCTTCGGCAGTTCCTCGAATTTCGAAATATCAAAAACTCCAAAGCCTACTACATTTCTAATAAGAAGCAGAGAAAGATCATTGAAGGCTTCCGAAGCAAAGACATTGACTGGGGGAATTATTTTTTCTTTGTTCCTATTAATGATGCTAAGGTGGAAGCCGAAAGTGTCTATTACGTCAAAGCGGAGTGGGAAACTATTGGTGGGCGAGCCATAGACTTTTCAGGAGATTGTTAAGGTTTTATTTTGTGGTGAGCTGACCAACACGTTCTCTTTTGTTATTGTAGTTCGGCAGATTCTCCCGCGTTATCCAGAAGATACGCCCACGCTTCGGAACACGCTTGCCGCCGGAAAGTACCATTGAGAAAATCATTTCTCCCTAAGGAGAGTTGAAAAAGTCCGAGCCATTTTTTCCGGTGTTGAAGTATCAGACAGCTTGGAATCTGAATCTCTATATCGAAATCTTGACGGAAAAACCATGGGAAAGAGACCAACAATCCGTGATAAGCAAGCACTGAAAGAGAAGAAAGCAAAGGAGGCAGCTAGCCGAGCCACCGAGGCGACCGACGTGATCGAATATACTGATCCAACTGCCAAGGTGGTCGGCCAAACTGTCGCCGAGGTGGAGCAACATCTTCTTTTCGAGCCTCCAGTTATCGACACCGAGGCTAGAGAAGTGGTTTCGGCTCTTGTTTCGGTTGTCAGGCCTTCTGTTTCAGCTATATCTCAGCACAATGGGAGCAAGATGCTGACTCCCAGTAAACGCCCCAACTCCGAAGCTGACAAAGAAAAAACTAAGGAAAGGCAAGAGAAAATAAAATGCCATAAGCCTGCCGATCCAACTTCTACCGAGCCGGCGCTAACGTCATTTAGGCATGAAAGATCCGAGCCTATCTGTAATGATGGGGCAGCCTCAGCGTCTCTCTTTTCGCAGGTTCACTGTTCAGGGGATAGATTACCGCCCCTTGACGTGCTCTCTCATGGCGACCTGTACACTGATATGTCGCTCCGAGGCACCAAGGTACGTTTGAAGATTGTATATTTTGCTAAGTAAAATACCAAACACTAATAAGTGTTCTCCTTCTTATCAGTTCGTTGCGTCCATCAACAAGCTTGTCGCTGAATTTGAACAAGATGTGCGGAAGGACAGACGCCGGATCGAAGATGCTCGAAAAGACACTTCTTTCCTAAAGGGCAAGGTTGCCGAGCTGGAGAGTAAACATGCTGACGAGCTGGCAACTGCTTCGGCTCGGATTGAAGCTCTCTCGAGAGAAAAGGCATTCCTTAAAGATGAGTGGAACAAGGCTGGTGACTTGGCAACGAGGTTGGACCGCTCTAAGCAGAAGAAAGCTGTTGAAATTGAATCCTTGAAAAGGCAACTCTCTACTGCTAATGCTTTGCATGAGGCAAATGTTAAAAAAGCCCAGAAGGCAGCAAGGCGAGAGACGTCGGAGAAGTTTTAGGAGCGGCTTACCAAGATTGAGAGGAGTATTGACGAACTGAAGATGGCAAAAGAAAAAGAGCTCAATCTTGCCTAGGTTGACATCAACTTGCAACTACTTGAGATCCTTCAGAAGGACAATGCGTCGGCTCTGGATTCCGAGGCAACGAAGCTAGCAGGATGGAGAGTCGAGTTGGCCGACGCGAACGATGAATTCGAGAGGATCAAAACCGAGCTGAAGAAAGAGCTGACGCTTTCACTGGTTTCCTCAGACTCTGTGGGCTCTCACCTTCGAACCGAATAGATAGAGAATGCAGTGGCGGCAGCTGGGGTCGCAGACTTTGCAGGCTCAAATGTCGGCACACCAGGGGTTGCTGATCTCGTTAATGAGAAGACTTCCGAGCCGGATCCTCTCAAATGATATTTTTCTTAATGCTTCTTTGATTCCGAACTTCTTTTTGTTAAGTATTATAAAATAAGTGCCTGGATGGCGTTATCCACTTAGTTTCTGTGTAATGTATAATAGTTTACCGTCTGTTGGCATGACACCTTTTATCCTTGTCGGATCTATTTGCTTATGTTCTTGTTTGCGTATTTATTTTGCTGCATTATGAAGTGATATGTTGCGAACCATCGTGTTCAAAAAACATATGGTTGTCTCTGTATTGAGTGCTTTGTTGTCATTTTAGGGTTTGCGGTGTTCCGACTTACAGTCCCACTTTTTGACAGTGAAACATGTTTAAAATCTCATACTAACTGGTGGGTTAGTATCATGTTTTGGAGATGTTTACGACCAGTGTACCGAGAAGTGTTTACTAGGTTTAAGAGTTTATTTCGAGTTTTAAGACTTGCGAGTTTTCGACTTACGGGTCCTTCTCGAAAGTAAAATTGTAAGACTATCTTTCAGGATATACCTTTCAGATATTAGACCAGGATCGACCCAGTCATAATTTATATAGCGCGCTACTATACCCGTGAGAGGGTGTTTGAGAACCCTGTCTCGTATAGAGATAGTAGTTAAAATCCGTAAAGGATGTGATTGTCCATTTGTTGTGGCCAGCAACAAACGAGGTGATAGAATATTTGTGACTTGCGTGGATCGAGTGACAGAAAAAAGTTTGAAGTGTCATGCGAAAGGTCGTGTTTTTCAAGACATGGGAGTATACACGTATACGTACCCACTCCCCCCCCCTTTTTAAAATGGAGGACGGTTGAACCCATCCGAAGACGAGCTGCCAATGTACCCTTTGCAGGGATCAATCCGTCCCTTAGTTTATGCGAAGTGACTTAGTGATAGTACTTCTTTAGATGCATTGCGTTCCAAGATCTGGGTATTGGAGCGTCTGACATGTTCACGAGCTCGTACTTCTTGATAGTACTTCTTCATTGCGAACTCAACCTCTCAAGTTATTCTTCGCAACCTTGCACTCGAACCACGATCACTCAGACATTTGCTTCGTCGCCGAGCTCGCTGGCTCATCGTCGTGTTGCCGAGCCCGCCTGCTTGCCGAGTTTGTCAAAGTGTTGCCGAGCTCACCTGCTTGCCGAGCTTTTCAAAGTGTTACCGAGCTCACCAGCTTGCCGAGCTTGTCAAAGTGTTGCCGAGCTCACCAGTTTGTCGAGCTTGTCAAAGTGTTGCCGAGCTCACCAGCTTGCCATGGTCTTTTGGTTTGTTGCCAACATGTTGGTTCGTCGCTGTTTGTTGGTTTGTCAACATGTTGGCTCGTCACCGTTTATTTTGGCTCATCGCCAAGATGTTTGTATGTTCACCAATATCTTGGCTCGTCACCGTTTGTTGGTTCGCCAACATGTTGGCTCATCACTATTTGTTGGTTCGCCAACATGTTTCACTCGTCGCCAAGATGTTTGTTGGTTCGCCAACATCTTGGCTCATCACCGTTTGTTGATTCGCCAACATGTTGGCTCGTCACCGTTTGCCGGTTCGCCGGTACGTTGGATTGGTACTTTGATGGGAATACTTGCCGAGGCATTTGTCACCGAGCCAACACTGGCGTGTCATGTCGCCGAGCCAATCACTGGCATGTCATGTTGCTGAGCCAACACTGGTGTGTCATGTCGGCGAGCCAACTTACTTTGACATGCTGCCGAGCCATCTTCTCGCTGAGCACGTCGGCTTGTTGTCGCTACTCCCTGATGCAGAATCAGGGGTTACGGCTCATCATTCAACTAGAAACCTGTGCTTGTTTGGCTAGGCTTCCATTCACACTTAGTATTTTTAACTGTTGATCTTGATGGGGTGAAAACCGACCCCAACAATAACTCTTGAGATATAGCTCAGAATGACTTGAAACCACCTTCATTGGGAAACTAACTAAATTTATTGTGTCTTGCCAAAAAACGAGCTCCATAGACCACAAGTAAGGCCTTCATCCGATTCGATATTTCAGACACATCTTTTGGATTTTGCATATCGACATCTTGTATCAGTTTTGGGATAAACTCCCACATCCTCTTCTTCATCTTTCTTTGACATGTTTTGCCAATAATTTAAACTCCATTCTACCTCCTAGCATTCCAATATGGCGTTGGGGACAATTTTCACCCCATCGAGATTGACTGCTGAAAACGGCTAAGTAAAGATTCAAAGCCTAGCCAAATGCGGTGAGCCTAGCTAAACCCAGCGGAAGCTTTGATTGGCCAAACCAACTTCGGCGGTAGGCGACGAACCAAAACACCGGAGACGAGCCAAAATATTGGCGAAGAGCCAAAACGCCGGCGACGAGCTAAAATGTCGGTGACGAGCCAAAATGCCTGCGACGAGCCAAAACGCTGGCGACGAGCCAAAACACCGGCGACGAGCCAAAATATTGATGACGAGCCAAAATATTGGGGACGAGCCAAAATATTGGCGACGAGGCAAAACGCCGGCGACGAGCCAAAATGTAGGCAACGAGCCAAAGTGTTGGCTACGAGCCAAAGTGTTGGCGACGAGCCAAAGTGTTGGCGACGAGCCAAAGTGTTGGCGACAAGCCAAAATGTTGGCGACGAGACAAAGTGTCGGGTACGAGCCAAAGTGTTGGCGATGAGCCAAAGTGTTGGCGATGAACCAAAGTGTTGGCGATGAGCCAAAGTGTTGGCGACGAGCCAAAGTGTTGTCGACGAGCCAAAATATTGGTGACGAGCCAAAATACCGGCGACAAGGCAAAACGCTGTTGATGAGCCAAAATGTTGCCGACGAACCAAAACACCAGCGATAATCTAAACTGGCGACAAGCCGGCGGGAGGCGGAAAGCTAAACAGGCAACAATCCAGACAAGACGAAGAGGCGACGAGCTAGACCTCTGATGATCCAAAGAAATAACGAGCCCAACATCTTGTTGGGCCGAGGCAACGAGCCACAAGAGTTTGGTGGACCGAGGTAACAAGTCAAAGTAAGAAGCCCACACTCGAACCGACTTATACAAACCCGAGAAGAAAGGAAATCCCGAAAAATAAGGAAGTTTTCCTTTAGCATTTAGGAAGAGACGTAGCCGACTTATTCTCTTGTATAAATAGACATGTACCCCTTTGAAAAAGGGATCCCCAATTTGACCTAGAAAACACTTGTGATTTTCTCTGCAAAAGCTTTCTAAACAGCTTTAATAGAAACACCATCTTTGGATCTCTGTTCTTGTGTTTCTTTTCATAGAAGTTTTTCAAATTCTTTATTTTTCCTAACCAAGTTTAGTTGTACGAGTTTCGACTCCCACAATTTGGCACCGACTGTGGGAAGTCTCAAACTTTCTGACACCTAAGAACCACCGAATACGAGATCTGAAACAATGACTACCGACGGAGAGCGGAGCGGTGAAGATGCGAGCAACACTGGCACCGATTTCCTGGGGTAAAAACCAATCCGCCACCGGCGAACACAAAAGGCAATTCAGAAACGCTGACAGAATTGAAAAACATGATGACCACGTTGCTGAAGAAGGCGGAGGAGCAAGACAAGCTTAATAGCTCGCTGGCGGAGAAAATCGAGACGCTGACGACAGAGAGCTGAACCCGAACCACATGAATCGGAGGCATGAGTTCGACGATGAATCCACCTGTCAGCGGGATCGCTAGACGACTTGGCTTAAACCCAACTGCCTTGGATTTTTTGACACCACGCAACGCACCGAGGACTTTGGGAGGACTGCCACCGCCACATCCGACTGACGAACAAACGCCCACGGTGACTAGATCAAATATCACCGAGCCACGTCGACTGGTCCGAAGAGCAAGAGTAGCCAGCGATGGACGTGACCAATGCACCAATAGTGGGTCGGCTGCAGCAATCGTTCTCGATGAAGAGGGGCTAGAAGAAGGTGACCACAACACGGAGAATCTCGCTGACGAGGGATTCACACCAACAATGATGGGAGCCCGAACCAGAGAAGGCGACGTCTACCTGAACCGAGCCGGAAACTTAGCAGAGGAAGAAGAAAAATCTCCTATGGGTCCAACAAACGCAATACACTGACGAGCCAAGAATGATGAGTCGAGCCCAGAGAGAAGAGCTAGCCAAAATCCGATCCTCCTTGGATCGTGCCATCGCTGAAATGAGAGTCGTCTGATCCCCAGGTGCACAAGGCAACCACTAAAGTCCCAGAGATTGACCGCGTACTAGAAGAAGCACATAACACGCCGTTTACAGCTCGGATTACCAAGGCAAGGATCTCCGTCCCCGGAAAAATCAAAGTTCCAGTTTACGAAGGGACTACCGACCCGAAGGAGCACATAACAGCATTTATCATAGCAATGGGCCGAGCCAATTTTAGGGAAAAGGAGAAAGATGCACTTTTCTACCTTCTGTTTGTGGAGCATCTGAAAGACGCAGCCCTCCAATGGTTTTCTAGACTTGAGCAGAACTCCATTGACGATTTCCAGCAGCTGTCTGCCGGCTTCCTGAAGCATTACTCCATGTTTATGGATCGAGGAGTCTCTGATGCCGATCTATGAATATTAACTCAAGGGCCTACGGAGACACTACAAAGTTTCATGGAAAGATTCAAAGCGGTGATGTCAAAGGTCGAGGGCGTAAGCGGCAAGGCTGCCTTACTTGCATTAAAGAGGTCGTTGTGGTACGAATCAAAATTTCGAAAAGAAATCGCTTTGAATGCGCCATTATCAACGAAGAAGAAATGAGGTATTATCTCAGAAATATGAAGTGGCCAAAACGACGAACTGTTCCTTCCAAACTCTGAACCCACCGCCTCACAGGAAGAGTAATCAAGGAACAGGATATGTACACCATGAGAAACCCAATTTCGGAGGAGCCCATAACTATCAAGTGGGAACAGGCCAGTCTGGAACGTTGGCGAAGTGGGCAATAGAGCTGAGCGAATATGACATCGAGTACTGTAGCCAAACCTGCACGAAATCTCAAGTCCTTGCAGATTTTTTGATAGAACTCCCAGAAGAAAAAATAGAAGAATCAGCTCCAAACCTAGTGTGGAAGCTCCACGCAGATGGATCATCATCGAAACAAGGATCTGGGGTAGGAATATGGTTAACCTCTCCAACAGGCAAAATCCTCGAACAATCATTCCGATTGGGTTTTCACGCGTCTAACAACGAAGCAGAGTACGAAGCCTTAATCGCAGGAATGAGACTCGCTCGTGGACTCAAGGTTTCGCATATCCATGCTTACTGCGATTCGCAGCTGGTGGTCAACCAAGTCAGCGGCGAGTACACAGCCACAGATGACCGAATGGAGGCTTATCTGAAGATCTTCAAGGAACTAACTGTATAGTTTGAAGAATTCACGTTGACACGGATATGGCGTGGGGAAATTACTTCGGCAGACGCGTTAGCAGCACTCGTATCCACCTCCGATCCAGACCTGAAAAGGATAATCCCAGTGGAATTCATCAAACACCCAAGCATCAACTTCTCTGATGCTGTGAACGTGATAACCCATTCCCAAACAGCCAGTCAAGCCAAAGATTCATCCGGGAGAATTTTCGCAGAAGAAGGCGGCGCTGACACCACCACCATGGAAGAATACCAAAGCAAGTGGCCTTCAGCGGAAGACAATCGAGGTAGAGGAAGAGCCCAAAGTAGATCCTCTGCCAAAAACGAAGCAGTCGAGATGGAAGAAGATCCACAACCAACAAAAATAGATTACGGATGCGACAAAGAATGGATGGGAGCAATTCGGGTATACATCATCGACGGCGAGGTACCATCAGATAAGTGGGCCGCCCGAAAACTCCGAGCTCAAGCTGCTCAATACGTTCTATTAGATGGAAACGTCTTCAAGTGGAGATTCTCATGACCGCTGATGGCCTATGTCGAAGGCATCAAAGCTAGAAAAATCATGGAGGAAGTCCACGGCGGATCATGCAGCAACCACTCTGGCGGTAGTGCTTTGGCGATCAAATTATAGGGTGCAAATGGTTGCATATTTGGAGGAACAAATTTCGTGGAATTAATCATTCCTCTAAAATGTTACAATTTAATTTGAATAAAAATTGGTGGAATTGAACATTCCTCTAAAAGTTCAACCATTTGGGTTGAAAAATATTAAAACATGATTCAACTTGTTCCACTCAAAAAAAATTGAAAGGATGAACAAATTGGGAGAAAAACAGTCCTCTACTATTTTGCAGTAGAATTAGTTGGCTGAATTAGAGGAACTTAATTTTTTATTCCACCTAATTATATTCTACTTCTATTTATTTCACTAATTTCACTCAAGACAACCATTTGGACCCATAGTCAATCTTTTATGCAGCGAGATATTTGGATGACTTCCAAATATTTTATTATTTAATTATATATTTTCCTTATTTTGTTTTATAATTTTCATAGGATTTTGAGATTTATTATAAATAAGCCGTTAGGCATGAGATTATATTCATTTATTTTTGATATTAATAAAGAGCTTTGAAAAGCACTAAGGAGAGTATTCTCAATCCTTGTTTTTGTTAGATCTTGAAAGATCTAAACGAATCTAAAAATATTTGATTTAATCTGGGATTACCAGACTAATGAGTAACCTTGCAATTATCCATAATTTTTTGATATTCATAGAATCAACGGATCACTAGTTTATTCCTAGAAGTTTCCACTATGTCAAGTGATGCAGCGGCCATAGAGATATTTCGATAACTTCCAAATATTTTTATTATTTAATTATATAATTTTCTTATTTTGTTTTATAATTTTCATAGGATTTTTAGATTTATTATAAATAAGCCGTTAGGCGTAAGATTGTTGTTCCGATATGGTGCGCCGGAGGAAACAATAAACTACCTCGTTTTTGAATGCCTACCGATCCTAAAAGTGTGGGCTCTTTCAGAATTTTCTCGAGTACATCTTTATACCAAAATATGGACTTCCTATTTTGGCGAGCAGAAGAGGTCGGTCACTCTGAGCCTCAAAAAGACACTTATCCACGGATCCTATGGTATATTTGGAAGGTAAGAAATAAACAAGTTTTCAACGGGAAAGTGATCTCCCCGAGAGACACACTACAACTCGCTATTCTTGAAGCGGAAAGCTGGAACATCACAAACCAAAAAGAATGCGAAGAAAAACTAGACGAACCACAACACCAAGACGCACCAAGAGAACCCTGGAGACCCCCAAATCCTGACATACCAAATTGATGTCTCTCGGATCGATCATGTGCCGGTCAGTGGACTAGAGTGGAGCCTAAGAAATAATATGGGACAAAGCACATTTGGTTTGAAAGGGTGTCGTTGAAGCATCTCGTCACTACACGCGGAGTTGGACGGGTTTCTTTGGGCGATGGCATGCCTAAGAGAGATGCGGCTTCCCTTAATGAGGATTGAGACAAATTGTGCAAGTTTGATAAAAATGATTGAGAGTTCTCAGGATTGGCCAGCTTTTCATTCAAAACTAGCTTATTTATGTAATCTTCGAGGTTATTTTGAAATTTTAGGTTGATTCATATCATTCGGGGTAAAAATATTCGTACCGACTCCCTTGAAAAAAGAGTGCGAATTCGTGGTTATCTTTTTTTTTATGTAACTCAGATAGAACCGATATAACTAGCTCTCCGAAACAATTATTATACTGTTGTCACTTGATTTAATGTATAGAATTTATTGGAAAAAAAAGTTAGATCATATTATATGCTTTGATCCTTGCCGAAATTTCTTAATTAATATTTAAATTTATATGTATATTGTTTGAGCAAAAGAAAATTTCAACCAATTTATTGTCAAATGTCAATAGAAAAACCAAATATCTGAAATCTCCTACCCAAAATATACTAAGTTTCTGAAATACGTGTGTATGTATATGTACTAACACCTATTGAGATCATTTTTTTGTTTTTGTCGACCACCTATCGAGATGATATTGCTAGTAATTTTTTTTTTTTTTTGACAAAGATATTGCTAGTAATTAATTATAATTATGAAAACTTCGAGGGGATAATAATGGGAGTGCGGACTATTTTTGTACTAAAATATTCTTTTGATAAATAAAATAAATGTAACAGTACTAATAACAAGAGAACGAATCCAATGCAAAGGAAGGTTTTTACTTTTGTTTTTAACATGAAAAGGTTTTTTTCCCAGTTTCTTAGGTTAAAAAATCAAAGAAGGACATTGGGCAAGTAGACATGGGCCGCCAAAAGGTATCCTATGCCCTAAATTAGATTAGATTCTCTAACAAAAAAAGTAATTGATTTTAATAAAATTTGAGCATTCTGGCATGTTTCAATTTGAAGTTTTTTTTTTCAGTATTATAAAAACTGAAACTATACAAAATCATCTATAATTCAATTTGATTTATAATTTTTGTTGTTTTTTCTTCTTTTTTTTCAGTTTAGTTTAATTTTAAAAATATCTAAAAATAATAAAATAATGATTTATTAATATTATAATTATTTATATACTTTATTTTATCTATTTTAAAATACATGTGTATAATTGAAACGGTAAATTTTAATAATTTTTATTATTAAAATTGTTTCGATTCAGATCAATAGTTTCACCTTAGTTTTGAATTCAATTTTTTAGATTTTAAAACAACAAAAACAAACAATTTATACATAAATTTCAATTCAATTTCACTGTATTTTAGTTTGGTGTGGTTCGATTTTTTATTTACGGATTATTTGCCACATCTAATTTTAGCTAACTGTGTTAATAATGTTAAATCATATTATTATCCGAATTTGAAGTCCATAATATATAATGCAAATTGTTGAAAGATAAAAGAAATTAATCTTCATTAAATCTAAAGCTAATTTAACATTTCTTAAAGAGCGTGTAATTTGTTCCGTACAAATATTTGATTTGCCTTAAAACGCTTAGTTTGATAAAGCAAGTGGACTATTTTGCGCACACTTCTTCTCCTTTAACGCGGTTTTGACCTACCTTGCCCGTTCTGCCCCGTTAATTATGGCGGGAAAATAGAAGAGCAAAAAAGAAAAAAATAATAACCCTTTAAACTTAAAAAAAAAAAATCTAAATTACGAGAAAAAAAAATCGAATATTTTGGCGCGAATAGAGTCAGCCCGGGAAAAGCGGGCATTGTTGTGGCGGCTGATGTTTTTTTTGTAATTTTGTGTGGGAGTTTGGTCCACGTCATCGTCAATGACACGTGTTTGTCGGAATTGACCGACTCGAAGATAAACGACACGTCATCATGTGGGATCAATTATGATTTTAAATGGTTTCATGAATGTTGACTTGAGACGTAGTCATTAGTCACATATGACGCCCCAAATTTATTAAGTTAGGGATTTAAATATTATCGGTTGAATCCGATCGAATTACAGAATTTAACTGAATTTTTGATAATTTTTTGCAGAATCTAGCGAAATAACGATAATGACTAAATCTAATTAAAAAATTAATTAAATAAATTTCGCCTATATATTTATATATGTTTGAAAACAAAAAATATTCCTTCTAATTTCTCAACAATCCTCCATATTCCAAATATTCCAAATAGTGTTAGATGAATTTTTTCTCCAAAAATTTCACCACATTTCATAAATATATTGCCACCGTTTAGGTCTTATATAAATTTTTTTTTTGTTTAAAAGAAAAAACTTACCAAATATGATTATATTAGATAATGGATAAGTATCCAAAATATAATATCACTTCTGTAGTAAGTAAAGTTTTACCGACTTTGTCTATACACTTTGCCTACTATGTATATATATGTTCATAGCAAACATAAGTGGAAGTGAAATAAAATTATTACTTTTCTCGTTTCTTTCATTCTTCTCTTTCTTTCTCTAAACACATATTTAATATACACATATATATTAGATACACATATATTATACTATATAATTTATAACATGTTATCAACATGATCGACTTTTTATTCGTTCATATACCAAAAAAATAAAATTGGTTTTCTATCTATTCTATACTAGAAATATGAGATTTAATTTATTTTTATTCGATCAAATTATATGTGTTATTTCAAGAGTGTAAAATTTTTGCCATTTTTATAGGCTATACCTCCTAATTATTATATGAAAAACCATATAATATGCTATGTCTTTTCTCGATTGATCATTATATATGGTAGGCGCTGCCTTCTCGATAAAATTAAAGACATAGACATGTCTTTGTAATCTTATAATAGGTTCTACTTTTTTGATTATGTGGAAGACCAAGCTTCTTAAATTATTAGTTTCTATTAATTTTATTATTAATTACTATCGTAAATTTTATGGAATGTTCTGTTTCCTGAAAATAATGATTTTAAATTATGTTGTTATTATGTGTAATTTTTTTTTAAAACTATCGTGTCTCTTTGAATTTAAAAATCAAAACAAAAATTCGGTGCTATGAGAATTTATGAGGCACATGTCAAATATAATATCAGACAGTGCATCAGAAGAGCTAAACACTTTGGAAGAGCGAGACGCTCTAGAAGAACAAAAACATATAATGGAGACATACATGTATGTAGTTGTACATACAAAAATAAAGATAGCAAAAGTATAGATAATAAACTAGGTTTACTATTGTTTAAAGTATATATAGTAGTAAATTTCTGGTTTACTACATGGTTAAAGAATTTTACAACCGATTATGCCACCCCGATCCAATAATGATATCAAGATCATTGAGAATTTATGTGAAAACCAGAATTTTTTCACATATTGCATGTCTTAAATAAAATTAAGGTCATCGTGAAGAGATTCATGGATGAATCACCATTTTTTTTGGTAAAAAGAGCTCATTGGCTATAATTGTTGATTTTTTAATTAATTTCCAAAATCACACTCCGAGTATAACTGTAACACCTCTGAACCAATCTATAACTGTAACACCTCTGAACCAATCTATACCCAGATGGCCCGAAGATGCCACAATTTGATATCCGTAGACGGTCCAACCCAAGTTCCAGAACGAATCTAGAACTTAAGTCAATCCATCCACGACACCATTCCTCTTGACCATAGCCTAATGCTTTTCAACCCGTACTATGATATTGAATTGTGTTAGTCCGGACAAGACTAATATCAATGGACACTCGCCATTTTTAAGAAAATATTTAATATATTAACATTAATCGAAAAAAACATTACAAAGCATATATTTCCGGACGAGACCTAACGCCAGTGGAGAGTACATACTATATACACAAGACCAGATTTTACAAAAAGACATCAAATTTACTCCGGTGGCCCTAAAGTTCCGGTTTCCCTAAATTTTTTTCTCTACTGGTTACCTGCAAGAAAGATGAGTGAGTATTCTAGCAATACTCAGTGAGTTCGGACCCACTAAACATGCATTAGTTCCCAACCCAACCCCAAAATAACAATCATCAAACAAACATGCAACTCAAGTAATTAATCAAAATATGCACACGCGGAAGCTATAACATTAAAGAAACACAAGAATGAATGCAACACCACAATATGTCTAACACATTCTAGGGCCCCAAATTGCATATCGGATACTTCCAACTCAAGAGAACACTTGCACTTGGTAGTAACAAAGACACCCAAATCGCAAAACATCTATGTCCGAGTCAATACGAGACTGAACATCGGACAACACCGTCGTATAGCACTTGACCATTGGAGATCAACCAACGTACCAAATCTTCTTACCTTCATGTAAAAGATCCTCGAAGCACCGAATACGCCCACACTACCTGCACATGGCCGTGAGATATTAACCGCTCACGTCAATACCATAATTAATGTAAATTCAAGCATTAAAACTCAAAATTAATTAAACCTAAGCTTGATAAATCTAAACTAAAATCAAGGAACAAGCAACAAATAATTTTTATAAATTAAACAAGCAATCAAACAATTTAAACGCTTGCTCGTCCTCGTAGCAAAACATTTAAAGCAACCATCACCGCACTCACTTTAGTCGGAAATTAAGGTTTTTGGACCTAAAACGATAGATTCGCTACACGAACAACCTTCTCTTCTCTTCTCTTGAACGGTAAGCTTCTCGAATCCTCGGGTTAAGCTCTAAACCGAATGAAAATTTAACAAGACTTTGCTATAGTTTTTCTCTAATGAATAAATGATCCCTAACCTACCTATTTATAATGAACCCACCTCTTGCATGGCTATGACACTCGTTAGTCCTCATGCAACGCTTAATGAGGTGTCAAGCTAATATATTAAGAGAAACCTAACACTAACACATCACTTTCCACTAAATTTGTATCTCTTAACCTTAATTAATATTTTAATTTCTCACTAATGCTCTCCTTCTTCCTTTAATTATCCGCTTCGTCCGTTAGTGTAATACCGAGACCCGTTCGTATCGTAACCTGCATATTCGTGCTCATGTTGTAATTACTTGACCATCTTTGCTGATTATAAACTGAATTCCCTTTGATTTCTTCAAGTGACATTACTCCATTTGTTCCGTTTGAATTTCCATTTGTTGAATTAAAAAATTACTCGACCTAATTTTGTTGTGACTCTTTTGACTTCAAATGAATTTTCCTAACTCAATTATTCTTAATTCCAATATCTTAATTTACGGCCTATTTTTAGTTTTGATACGAGGTATTACATTCTTCTCCCCTTATTCGATCGCTCCTCCTATCTTATTCGTTCTTGGTCTTCTGCTAGTCTCCTTCTGGTTTCCTTAATTCCGCTCTTCGTTGCTTCACGTCACCTTTGCCTTAATCGTCTCCAATGCCACAAATGGTTTGGATGACAGGCCAAAAGGGTTGCTTCTAGGTTCTACAGTTTTCTAATACTCATACTTCACTACTAAGGTTTTAGGTCTCAGGTTAGACTCAAATAATTTTTTTTTCCTAGCACTCTAGGCTGCCTTTGCACTCACATTCTACTGCTAAACATTATAACTTTCGGGACACATAATAAGATTACCAATATCAAGCAATTATAAACACATCATACTTATCAAAGCAAGCAAGCATTCAATCATTCAATAATGCCATCACATCATCATAGAGAGTTAGCACCCAAACGTACCTGAAGCGGGACTTTTTGCGGATCTTGGAGATTTAGGTAAAGCTAACCCTAGGTTATAAACTCTTCCTACGTAAGAAATGTGATAAACTACTTTGGTTCCAAAGATAAATAAAATATTCGAAAAGAAAAAAGAGCAAATAATTATTGAAAATATGATTAAACTTATGAAGATGAGCAATGAGACCATTGACATGGTTAATAATAAGACCATATACTTGAACGAAACCAATGATAAAGCTAAAGAGATCTCGATTAACCATGTAATTATGGAAAAAAGATGGAACCAAAGGAAAAATGACAATATAAATGATATAGCACGTGATATGATTAATGAGGATCATGAATCTCCGCTCTGTGGATGAGTATAGAGAAAATATTATTGGCCAAAAAGTTAAAAGAGTCAATCAAGTCTGTATTAAACTCGTTTGAAGAACAAGAAGTTCTTGGACCAGCAGTCCAAACATCAAAAGGATATGTCCATGAGAAGAACTGGATAAAATGACTTGAATTGCGCCTTACGATATTTATATAAATAATCCCTGAAAGATTAATGATATCATAATTATGTTTCCGAGAACTCTTAAAGTATGATGATTTGAAACATCATCGAAACTCTTGAAAACTAACTTCGAGAAAATAATTTGAAATTAAAGACCTTGGAAGGACAACATTGTTTCAGGTATTCCAAAGTTGAACATCTAGTAAAAGAGAGATTATCTGGAAAAATCATAGCAGGATTTTATAAAAAGCTAAGCACTTCTAGAGGAAATGATATTTGGTCATGAAGTACAAATTTTTTAAATGTTATGTGAGCAATTTATGGTGACATACCTCATGTATAAAAGATATGGAGGTATACCACTTTCGTACTATAAGAAGGGAAGCCAAAATAATTATTACAAAAAGAGCATGAATAACTCGTAAGTACAAATGAATGTTTAGAAGATTGTACGTAAAGGGAAATTTGGGCCAAAAGCCCAAATAAGTAAAGAAATGATCTTCTATGTGAACGAAACCAGAAGTCCAATGAACGAAGAGATTATATGACGATTATACGAGTGTATTCATTAAGGCTTTGCTCATACGAACTCTAAAAAAATGGTATAAAATTTAAGAATGCGTCTCCGGTAGATGATGCTTCCAGGGGGAGAAATATGATAATGAGCATGGTTGTACTCTTTTTTCTTTATCATGGTTTTTATCCCACTGGGTTTTTTTATGAAGAGGTTTTTAATGAGGCAGCAAAAAACATGCAAAAGATAGACATCTAAGAGAATGTTATAATCCCAATGATGAAGGCCTCTCACTCTTTCAAAATCTTTGTCATACATCAGCGAGATCTATGACGAGAATGAAATGAAAAGGTTCTTGAAAAACCACATAAAGATATATGTCTAGAAGAAATATATGAAAAAGTTCCAGAAGAACCATATAAAGAGATTCGTCCAGAAGACGAACATGATACAAAAAATATGAGATTTCCAATAGCTTCGCCCAAAGTGGAAAATTATGGGCTAGGAGTGAAATAGATGATATAAATGGAATGTTTGTTTTCTGTATCCAAAGAAATCGATCATGAAAATGATGATCCAGATCCAAGGTCTGTGTCAGAGTGCCAGAAAAGGCCTGACTGGGAGAAATGGCAAATGACCATGAGAAATGAATTATTCTCCCTCAATAAAAATAAATTTATTTGGACCTATTGTCATTACACCGGAAGATGTAATGTCGTTCGGGTACAAATATGTCTTTGTAAGAAAATAAGAGAAAAACGAGGTCACAAGGTATAAAGCTCGACTTGTGGCACAATATTTTTCTCAAAGGCCATGAATTGGTTATGAAGAAACATATTTTCCCGGTCATGGATGCAATCACATTCATGTACTAAATGAGCCTAACGACATCTAAAAATTTAGAAATGTACCTTATGGATGTAGTGACTGCATAGCTATATGGATCACTTGATAGTCACATATATATTAAAATCCCAGAAGGATTAAAGATCCCATAAGGATCAAAGATATCTGAAGCATCTGAGAAAATATTATCTGTCAAATTACAACGATCAATTTATGGATTAAGTCAATTCGAACACATGTGGTATAATCGGTTAAATGAATATTTGTTGAGTAAAAGATACATCAACAATGCGATATACCTTTGTATGTTTATTAAGAGATCCTCATATGAATTTGTGATCATTGCTATATATATTGATGACATGAACATTATTGAAACTCAAAAGAAGATTGATGATGCAAGAAATCATATGAAAGAAGAGTTCAATGAAAGATCTTGGAAAGAAAAAACTGTCTCAGACTCCAGATAGAACATCTCCAAAATGGAATTTTGTGCATCAATCAAATTACACCAAAACTGGGCTAAAAATCATTAATATGGATAAAACGACTCTTTTAAATACTCCAATGGTCAATAGATCGCTTGATATTGACAAGGATCCATTTCGACCTTGTGAAGATAGCAAAGAAATATTAGGTCATAAAGTACCTTATATGAGCGCTATTGGTGGACTTATGTATCTTGCAAATTGTACTTGACCATGTATAACTTTGCTACTAACCTATTTGCAAGGTACAACTCATCCCCTATGCGCAGATATTAGAATGGAATAAAGCACATATTTCGTTATCTTTAAGGTACGATTGATTTTTGATTATTTTATTCAAGAAACTCCGAGGTTGGTCTAGTTGGTTTTGTAGATGCATGCTATTTATCATATCTGCATAAAGCTCGATCGAAAACCGGATATGTTTTCACAATTGGTGGAACTGCGATCTCGTGGCGGTCTAAAAAACAAAATTTAGTCGTCCCTTCTTCAAATCATGCGGAGATTACTGCACTTCATGAAGCATGTAGAGAATATGTAAAGCTTAGATCAATGACTCAACACATACAAAAGGCAAGTGGAATAACCACCAATAAAGAGCCGACTATATTATTTGAAGATAATATTGTATGTGTTGTCCAAATCAAAGAAGGATATATCAAGAGCGATAGGACGAAATGTATCCCTCCAAGATTCTTCTCTTATACTCAAGAACTCGAGAAAGACAAGGAGATTGATGTTCAATATAATCGCTTAAGTGACAATGCACCATATTTATTTACAAAGGCACTTCCGACTACAACTTTCAGAAAGTATATTCAGAGCATCGGAACACATCATCTACGAGATTTATGAAGAAAAGATAATATCTATATTTTCTGGGGAAAATTGTGTTACTGTACTCTTTTTCCTTTGTCATGTTTTTTATCCCAATAAATTTTTTTATGATAATTTTTAACGAGACAGTACTACACAATATATTGATGGATATTTAAGAAAAAGTATTAGATAATGGATAAATATCTAAAATATAATATCAATTACTTCTGTAGTAAGCAAAGTTTTACCGACTTTGTCTATGTACTTTGCCTACTATATATATGTTCACAGCAAACATAAGGGGAAGTGAAATAAAATTATTACTCTTCTTGTGTTTTTTTTTGTAACACCCCGATTTTTATAAATATGTGGTGTATGTGAAGAAGTTTAAAAGAATTTATTTGGCTACTTATATCACTAAAGTGTGTTTATCTTTTTCGTACTTCATCCTGACAGTAAACAAATATTTCGAGCCTTCTGCACTAACGAACCGGTCATCGCACGAAGATGGAGCCTACAGACCGAGAAAGAACGTGAGGTCCACAGACGATGGCGGTCAGGGCATTACACTTTCATTCTTCTCTATCTCTCTCTAAACACATATTTAATATATACATATATATATATATATATATATATATATATATATATATATTAGATACACATATTATAATATAAATTTATAACAGATTAAAAAAATGAAACTCACCAAGTATGATTGCGCAAGGATGATTGCGCAAGGATGTTTACATTTAAGAGACAATAAAATGATTAAATTTGAAAAGTGCAATTTGGTTTTGTCATTACACACAAAATTAGCATTCTAAGATTGGCAAAAAATAGAAGATTTTTTAAATTTTTATAGATAATTTCTAACTCAAAACTAATTAGCAAATAGTGTGTAAAATTATATTTTTTTATATATTATTCGATTAGGCGCCACGTGATACGTAGATAAAAAATTATTGTTGTAAATGTTTAAATTATGAAATTGATAACCTTGTAATTAAAACATGTGTAATTTAATTCTAGATTACTACCACTGATATAAAGATATATATTAAATTGTGTAGATATTTAAATTCTAATTGGTAATCCAGTATATTATTATTAATAAAAAAAATTTCGAGTTAAAATTTTGTATATAAAAATTACTTTAATATGTAGATCAAAATTCAAACAAACCAAAAATAATAATGAATTGTTTACACATATATGATACAATAAATCTTACTTTTAAGGTTGTCACAAATCACAAAACCATTAGTTTTTATGTCATTATATAATAAAGATATGCTAAATTTTTTATTATAGTGAAAATACATATATTATACTAAAAATTATCTAGAACATGTAGTAAATTTTGTTTTTACTTTTTTTTTTAAACATTGATTTATTATTCTATTAAAAATTATGAGAATTGTTACATCGACGATTCTACAACGGATAAATTTACGGCCTTGATCCACACCAGACGATTCTACCTTGCACCACGCTGAAGATCTCATGTAAGTTTGTCTCCGTTAATCAGCATAAATGATAATAAATCGTACTCCCTGGGATTTGAACCCCAGATCTCCTAGTGTAATAGCATTAATAAACCCTTGATCAACCACTAGATCAAGGGGACTTTCACAATAATTTTAACGAGATATAAAATTCACTTCTAGTATTCTCTTACATTTCTTGTTTACATTTACTAAATTAAATGCTAATTTTTTTTGCCAAAATATTTACTAATTTTGTTAACAATTTTTGGTTTAGAATTTTTTATAATCTAATTAATTAACATAAAAATCTTCATGTTATTATATTGATACATGTCACAATCTACAATTACTAAATTTTGTTAACAATCAAAATTTATTAATTTAAATGTTGAAATTTCTATATCTAAAAGATTTACTAATTTTACTTTCAATTTTTTCCTTAGGATTTCAGTTTTTCTTTTTTTCTATGATCTAACTAATTAACAAAAGAAATATTTATATTATTATATTGACATGTATCACAATCTAAATCATCAGTAACACATGTCACAATCTAAATCATCAATGACACGTATCGCGATCTGGTGAGTTATAATTTGATTTACGTGTCGCTTTTACGTTGAACAAATCCAGCTTTACATAATATGATTCTACATCCTATCATATTTTCGAAGTGAACATTTCTAACACGCTCTTTGAGATGATGACTCTTCTCTTTCATCTCAAATCGAATTCCACTATAGAATTGAAAATAAACTTTATTCAGACCACTTACAGGCTAAACTCTGATTTGGACCATTTACGGACTATGATTAAACTTTGATGTTGTTATCATATTAATTTTTATAGACTTCCAATTCAAAATTAATTGGAAGTGATTGCATTGGCTCATGTCCCTTATATATTATTCTATGTCCCATTATATCTTGAATGTGAGATTTCTAACATTAAACAATTTTTGTTATTTTTTTACTTTATTTTTTATAAAAACTATTTTTATTCTTAAAAATACTGTTCTAAAATTTCAATATTTAGAAAGTAAAATTATTTTTGTCATCAAATTGTAAATTTATTTTAACAATAAAAATCAAATTGTAAAAAAAAAAAAAAATGAAATATGTCGAAGACTAAAAATTTATTTATACTTAATCGTATTTACAAAAAATTACACTCTTTTTATTAATGTCTCGGTTAAGAAGTAAGACTTGGCGTTATGTCGTCCACGTCAGGTAAAACGAGGTAATAATATGCTATTACCTAACAATACGTCGTCTACATCATGTAAGACATGGAAATGACTTGTCATTATCAAGTGAGACATCGCTATTACGTCGTAGTCAAGTCGTTAATATCGTTATGATGTCATTACAAGATTAGTTAATTTATTTGACATTATTTTATAGACGTGTCTAATCAGATAACATCGCCGAGACCTCGCAATCCAAGGTATTGTGAGGTTTGTTATTATCTAGACTTCACAATCTGAAGAAATAAAAGATTCAAGTATATCAAGAATCCCGATTACTAAGGAGATAAGCTGGCGGATTGATACGTCAATTCTCATCCTAATCCAAAAAAGGTTTTATCAAGTCCTATAAATAGAGACATCTCAGAGAGAAGAAGATCATCACAATAGACAATCACAAAAACACTCAGAAAACTTGAGAGCTGCATCTTCGCAGCATCCCAGAGATAGCAATCGAAGATCTAGCCCTTGTTTCCGACGTCCAAGGAAGTTCTTATAACGCTTTAGATACCTAGACGTTGTAATATCATTCGGTTACAAGCCGACTTCGTTGATTAATAAAGATATACTTCTCTTCGTCATTCCGTAGATCTGTTTACTTGCGAACCTGGTTAAAATTTTCCCAAACAGTTTGTCGCTAGAAGGAGGGGCAGTTTTAACTACGTGAGATATGACGAACGGAGAGAACAACGAGGTCCATGCAGGAGGTAACAACCTTCAAGATCCCGCTGCTCAACTGGTGGTACTCACCGCCCAAATGAAGCAGAACGAAGAACGATTAGCACTACTCGAGGAGGAGAACGCTTCCTTGAGAGCTGAGAACGCCTCTCTGGTCGCCGAAAATAGAGGCACCGAGGTCGACGCTCGAAACCGATCAACAGACGATCCATGCATAGATGCGACGGTTTTCAAACGTATGGAAGCAATGGAAGCAATGATTAAGTGACTTCCAGGAGTAGCTCCCCCAATTACTAAGAGTGCTCCTAACTACTATGCGGACACTCCGTTCACGGATGAGATCGCATTTGTGGAGATGCCGAAGAAGTTCACGTTCCCCTTGATGAAGATGTATGACGGGGTGACAGATCCTGACAACCACATAGCACAATACAAGCAGAGGATGTTCACAACCACAATTCAAAGAGATTATAGGGAAGCTACCATGTGCAAGGGATTTGGTTCAAGTCTCACAGGACCATCCCTCCAGTGGTTTACGAACCTGCCAAACGCGTCGATAGACTCCTTTGCGTCTTTAACCGACCATTTTGTTGAAAAATTTGCAAATAGAAGGAACCTGGAGAAGACAGCCGACGACCTCTATGAAGTGGTACAAAAGAAAAGAGAGTCGCTACGCAGTTATGTAGGACGTTTCAACAAGGAAAAAGTATCCATCCTAAGCTGCGTCACGTCTACTGCCATCTCAGCGTTTAAACGAGGTATACTTCCATATGGTGACTTGTATAAGGAACTAACGAAGTATCAGTGCAAGACTCTCGAAGACGTACTCTCTAGAGCATGGGCACAAATCAAGTGGGAAGAAGATCCAGCTCATCATTACCAACAATCTCTGTGGTTAGAATCACATATAGAGCGACATGACATACACTAAATAACTAAGGTATGTGAGTCATGAGCTTAAAGTTTGCATGATAGGAAAGTCAAGAACTTACTTAACAGTTAGAATGCCTTGCACCTAACGACCTACTATTTTTAGAAGTTTTTAATCTTTCAAGTTTTGGTTTTTTGTTGTTCTTCGACGATCCACGAGACGTCGCTGCATTTTAATTTTTTTTTATTTGAGTGGTTTGCCACATGTCTACAAACAAGCATTATAATAAAAGAGCTTCAACATATGAATCTTACGAGATTCTAAGTATAAGTATTCGAGTAATGGTCATGTCAAAATTGTTCAGGAGCAAGACCTCCTTAGACAGGGCTTCGACCATATCCATTTATAAAAATAAAAGGCAATGACTTAATCTACAATGACCATGGTCAGTGTCAAATCGAATGGGGGCAACACTTCCCGAAAGCATGACAAGCAGAAACCACGGGTTATGCTGTTGACAAACTTGACTGCGATAACTGTCATCAATAATTTAAAGGCATGACGGGTATTAAGAACAACCAATACCCGACAAACCTAGAGGTACATCCTTGGCAGATTATGGCGATAGCCAACACTTGATAAACCAAGAGGTACATCCTCGGCAGGTCATGGCGACAGTCAACACCTGACAAACCAAGAGGTACACCCTCGGCAGGTTATGGTGACATCCAAAACCAAATAAAATAAGAGCTACATCCTCGGCAGGTTATGGCGATAGCCAATACCTAACAAACCAAGAGGTACTCTTCAGAAGGTTATGACAAAAGTCAATACCTGAAAAACCAAGAGGTACGTCCTCATGAGGTTGTGAAAAACGTCAATACCTTACAAACGAAGAGGTACGTCCTCATGAGGTTGTGATGACAGTCATTACCTAATAAACCACGAGGTACATCCTTAAAATAGGATGTAACGAGAGTCACCACCTGGTAAATTTGGAGGTACATCCTCTGGGAGGTTGTGACGAAAGTCATTACCTGACAAGTCAAGAGACACTACCTCAACAGGTTGTGTCAATAATAACAACTTGACAATTCAAGAGGTAAAATCTCCCAAATAAAAAGTAACAATTGTCATTACCTGACAAGATAGGAAATGGCTATCCCCAACTGATTGTGATAACCACAACGACTTGATAAATTAAGAGGTAAAACCTCCCCAAAAAGTGATCAGAATAATCACTACAAATGGATCACGAGGTACGACCTCAAAAGTTGTTGACTACGGTCATAACCAAGTAAATAAAGAGGCATAGTCTCAATATGTTACGACAATGGTCGTTACGAGATAAACTAGAGGTAATACTTTCAAACAATACGATATTACAAAGTAATGGGCAATAACCTTGATGACTACTAAACCAATAGCGATGTCAAAGCAAAAGTGTGCCAAACGTAGTCGATTATAAATCTGAGCGACATACGATGTCTAAATACATAAAAACACAAGAGATGAGGTCCTCTCCAAAGATTTTATCATGACTAAGCTATGAGTGACCACCAATGTCGCGTTTAAGGTCTCAACATCGTTTATCAAGATCCATAGATCATTTGTTCTGATTATCTAGGTCGCTTTTGAGGTCTAGGGATCGTTATAGCGATCCAGAGATCATCATCATAATTACCTAGGTTGCTTTAACGATAATGCAATCATGGGACGTTTCTGGATTAAGAGATCTATGTGATCATCAACATCCTTGATCGTTAACATAAGTAATGGATCACTTCCAAAGATGATAAGTGCTAAATAAAGGAGGTCCTACTCATCGAGTTTTGAAAAATGCTACGTGCAAAAAACAAACATGCCAGCTATAACCAGGAAGAACCTACGAGGTCAATCCTTAAAATGGAAACATCACCACAAGAGTTCCAGAGATAAGTCCAAAGGATATAACGAACTCACAAAACAAAACCGAACAACTACAACTACTACTTGGTAGAGGTAGAGGAAGCAGAAATGCCCTCTTCAAAGTCTGGGACAACCTTTGGGAAAATATATGGAACTTCACCGATAAACTTGGTCTACGCAATCTCTACTTCCCTGAACCTCACCGACGATAATCAGGAACTTCATCAATGCATTAGAAAATATAACAAAAGAAAGAAAGTGAGAACATCCATGGGATGAACTTGCGACTTGTCAAGTATATCGGCATGTCCTAGATTGTCGAAAGCTTCCCGACCGCGAGCAAATTTCTGTTTACTGAGATAAACGTGCCACTACCTGAAGAAACAAAATACTTCCTCTTCGTATACCTGGCAGGTCGGAGACAACGCATCTCTTCCAATAGGACATGTCATAATGTGTACATGACTATGGACATCTCCAAATCGAGAACTACGAAAATAATATCTTCATATGTGTATAGATATATATCTATACACAAGACAAATTGAAATGTATATGTACATGCAAAAATGCAATCCGACAGGTTTTGGCATTGAGATACATCGCTGGACGAAGACCGCCATAGCAAGCTCTAATTAACTACTCTTCAAATTCTAAATAAGAAATCGAAGAGCGGGGAGGGGGGGGGGGCAAACTGTTGGGAAAAATAAATTCACTACCTGGCTAATCTTGGTTAATCTTGATATGTCTCGGTTAAGAAGTAAGACTTGGCGTTACATCGTCCACGTCGGGTAAAACGAGGTAATAACATGCTATTACCTAACAATACGTCGTCTACATCATGTAAGACATGGAAATGACTTGTCATTATCAAGTGAGACATCGCTATTACGTCGTAGTCAAGTCGTTAATATCATTATGATGTCATTACAAGGTTAGTTAATTTATTTGACATTATTTTATAGACGTGGCTAATAAGATAACATCGCCGAGACCTCACAATCCAAGGTATTGTGAGGTTTGTTATTATCTAGACTTCACAATCTGAAGAAATAAAAGATTCAAGTATATCAAGAATCCCGATTACTAAGGAGATAAGCTGGCGGATTGATACGTCAATTCCCATCCTAATCCAAAAAAGGTTTTATCAAGTCCTATAAATAGAGACATCTCAAAGAGAAGAAGATCATCACAACAGACAATCACAAAAACACTCAGAAAACTTGAGAGTTATATCTTCGCAGCATCCCAGAGATAGCAATCGAAGATCTAGCCCTTGTTTCCGACGTCCAAGGAAGTTCTTTATAACGCTTTAGATACCTAGACGTTGTAATATCATTCAGTTACAAGCCGACTTCGTTGATTAATAAAGATATACTTCTCTTCGTCATTCCGTAGATCTGTTTACTTGCGAACCTGGTTAAAATTTGCCCAAACAAATATACAATTTATTTTTTTGTTAAAATTAACAAATTTTGAAGAAAAAAAGGAATGGAAAATTTGTACTCGTATACTACGAATTTTTTATTTTTAAATAGCAAATACACAAGAAGGAGTATACTTAAATTTTAATATAGTTTATCAATGTATATGAAAAATGTTATGACAAATTTCATAAAAAAAAGGCTTTCCGACAAAAAACCTTCAAGTGATTTCTTTGGGGGTAAGTTTACCCCAACTAGCAAAAATGCAAGTTAAACCTACGAAGTCGTGTTCAATCCATAATATAACTCTCAAAATCGTGTTCAACCCGTAATATAACCTGTAATATATATATTTGTAATTTTAACAAAACTTGTTCGTGTCACAATTGATTGTGTGTGCAAATTTATTCAAGAGATCATGAGTTCGGATCTTCTCTCCGCATTATTTTGTTTAAAAAAAAAAATTCAAAACGACATAGTTTTGATAACTTATATGCTGTTTTATACGGACTAAAAAATCTATATATGATTGAGGGTTATTTTGTTTAAAAAAAAAAGTTCAAAACGCATAGTTTTAATAACTTATACACATTCTTATACGGACTACAAAATCTATACACGGTCTAAGGTTATATTTCAGGTTGAATACGACTTCGTGGATTTGACATGCATTTTTTGAAAGTTGAAAGTAAATTTACCCCAAAAAAACTACTTGAGAATTTTTTTCTTCTTCAGAAAACCGTCGTCAAAATGGATAGAATAAACATTTTTCCAGAAAAAGTGTATCAAATGAAGTCCAACAGAATTCTTATATACACTAGAGGCAATGTTCATAACGAATTCTCATATTGAAGAGAAGGTATTGCATATATAATTTTACATTTAATCACTTTTCGTTACATCAATCTTCTCGCAAATTGTCATACAGTAGAAAAAGGATTTCATCTATTGCAGAAACGAATTTGACCTAAGTTGGCATTTGATCGCATCTCATTACATCAGTCTTCTTACAATATATACTATTTTCCTTTTTAGATAAGAGATAATTACTCAAACAACTTTGGAAAGTTCCATAATTACTAAAACAACTTTGGGAGAAAATGAGTTTGCTCAAAAGTTGGTAAAAGAGCTTTAAACCTTTTTTTTTCTTTTTAATAACGAAAATGCCATTGGCATTTCAAAAAAAAAAAAAAAAAATTTTTTTTTAATAAAAACTTAATTAAATTTTTTTTTTTAGCAAACACTATTTATAAATGGCGTTTGCGATTGACGATTAGCGTTTGCGACTTGCGTTTGTAATTAGCGTTTGCGATTGGCATGTGCGACTGGCATTTGTAATCAGCATTTGCGACTGGCATTTGTAATCAGCGTTTGCGACTGGCGTTTGTGATATGCGTTTGCGATTGACGCTTGCGTTTGCTTTTGAAATCATGGTAGATTTTTTTTCTAAATGATGGTAGACTTGTTTCTAAATGATGGTAGACTTGTATATCGAACGGCGTTTACGACTGGCGTTTGCGTTAGAAAGTCAATGTATTTAAATACTAGTCTGCCATCATTGTATATAAACATACAAGTCTACCATCATTGTATGTCAGTATACAAATCTACCATCATTGTATTTAAGCATACAAGTCTACCATCATTGTATGTAAACATACAAGTCTACCATCATTGTATGTAAGACAATATTAAATCTACCACCGTAGTAACTAATAAATCTACCAACTAAAGGTTGTTTTAGTAAACTCGAAAGATTGAATAACTCTACCGCGTTATTAATAAGTCTACGACATATTATAAATCTGCCACCACTATAAATAAGTCTACGATCCAAAACACGTGTAAGTCTACCTCCCATGAATTTAAGTCTACCACAAATATTTAGTCTACCGTCAAACAAAATAAATCTACCACTTAATAATAAATCTACGAGATAAATCTACCATTCAACTAATAAGTCTACCACTCGAAAAAAAATCTACCACCGTTGGCGTTAACTCTACCACTCACAATATAAGTCTACCACTCTCAAACATCTCTACCACCAAATAAAAATAAGTCTATAGAATAAGTCTACCATTTGAATATTAAGTCTACCGTTCATGGACTAAGTCTACAGACTTGAATTAAGTCTAACGATCATTAAATAAATCTACCATCACTAGAACGGTAGACTTTTCATTTTTTTTGGGAAATTCATTAATGGCAGTTTCGTAAATACGTTTTTTGTCTTCAAAGGAAATAAGGATAAAACGGGTACAAAAGGTTGTTTGAGTAATAATGAAAGATTAGCATTGGTTTTACTCAAAAACTACTTTCTAAGGTTGTTTGAGTAAACTTCCCTTTAGATAATGACATATAACCTCTTACTGCAAGTATTATCAAAATCATAGATGTTTAGTAACAACAATTAAGAAAAGTTGTTACGGGTTCTATCTTATGGATTTGGAGCTTTGAGGACGGCTCCTCCCTAGATCTGAGATTTCTTTGCAAGCGACTATCCTCTCTACCTGCAGCGGCATTCGAGGTTTCTTTTCTCTCCTCTCTTCTGATCCGATTTGCTTTTGGCGACAGTGCTTATCCTGCAGATTTATGTATGTCGTCTTCTCGCATTTTTCTCCTCAAATACTCCCTTATAAGTATGGAGTGCTTGTTTCTTTGTGGCTATGTTGCTCGGCTCTTTGGACTCTTATTCAGGTTCGGTCGAGTTTGCTTCTCTGTTATGCCGAGGGTCTCATCTCTCTGGTTCGGTCTGGTACTGGTTTCTCCTTGCTCTGTGGCTGCTTCTCCTGTTAGATTAAGTTGGTTCAGTTTGTAGTGCATTGTTAGTTCTAAGCAGCTAGGCGTCTTGGGCTTTCTTGCCTCCTGCCGTGTTGTTTTGTTCCTGATGTGCTGCTCTTGGTTTTCTGCTTCTATGGCTGGCCAGTCTAGTTCGGTCATTTGCGGGCCTATATTGAGTAAGTGTATGCATGATTGTTCCTTTGGTTTGCTTGTAAGTGCTTCGGGTTGAAGTTGTTTCGGTTCTGCTCTGGATTTTTTAATCCCCATTGGTCGGGTGATGTGCCTTGCTATGGCTGTTTTGGGAGGATTGTGTTGGAATTCGTACTGGTTTATAACAATTTATAAATTCTAATTACGAATTTAATTGTCAGGATTCGTGCAAATACTAAATTAGATCTAGGTTATATGGTTTCGAATATACATAGATATTTTGCAGCAGAAAGATGGCTAAAATGATTAGAGAATTTTAGCACTCCAAGTGTTGTGCCTCTATTGGTATCCACACTCATAGAAACTGGATCGAACGGGATGCTAGTGCCGTAGAGATCTAATCTCAAAACTTAGTGACCAACTGTTCGTCTTTTTCTTAGGTTTATGAGTATGGTGGCGAGAGAGATTAATTAATTATCAATCTCATTAAGCACATATATATATTACATGTATCACGTTGACCTAATGTTAATTATGGTCACATGGGCTTAAGCCCAAATCCAATTTGGACTACACGTCCAATATATAATACATGTTTATTATTTCTATTTATAAGATAAATATGAAGCCATCAGAAACTCAATATTGGTTTAATCCAAATTAAACCCAATTATAACTTGATCCAATTTGTTTAGGTGTGTGACCCTATAGGATCGAATAATATTAGTAATGAAGTTTTAGATCCATAGATTATAAGCGGTCTCTAGCAAAACATTATAACCGTCTAATATTATGCGATTGTCAAAACCTCGACAATACAACTTTAACTAGAGTAAGGTACAAATAATTTCAGGACATTCCCAACAATCTCCCACTTGTACTGGAATCATCTATTCCTATAATCCCTTTGTCTCTGTATCTCGATCTTAGCATAAGGCAAGAAACGGTGTCATCCTTATTAAGCTAGATCACGTTTATCGAACTCCGATTTATACTAATTAAAAAAATGACTAACTTTCACCTCGTTTGAGCACGACCATGAATTTCTCAGTATCAAATCTTCGATAGGCCCAAAGATACTTATCTCCTGTTATATAGGAGGGACAAATCCCATCTTGTTCCATCCTTGTTCCTTACACAATTCATAGTACGCCCAATCTCTGTCTTTATAATCACCTTTTACGGCTGACGTTTGATAGAGTCAAAACCTACAAATCCATGTGTAAGAAATCGTGATGAACTCAGGTCAAAGGACTATACTCTATAGTTGCGATGAGAAACTCTTATGACACTCATATAACAATCTTGTAGAGTTCTCATAGCGGGTCAGTCCGATACTGTGTTCTCCAACACATATCTATGTGATTGACTTTAATACAACATATCAATGACTTCACGAAACTTAGTCATCAGTCACCTCACATGCTAGTCATTCGCGGTTATTAATGTCCCATGTTAATAACCTTGACTATGGACTTCACTAACTTATGTCATTTTTCACTCATAGGGTTTCATGATCAAGTCACGTACTTGATGACCTATACGAATGGCATAAATCATTTTGGGACTATTATTTAATTAAACAATTAAATAAATCTGAAATAAATTTCATTAATTTGAAAACATAACCAAATGTATGTAAACATGAACATCATATCATAAAAAGAAATTCTCCCACTAGAATTAAGATCACATCTTTAGAAATCTAATGCCTATAGCAGCAGTATGACTCTCATGCTTAGGCCGTGGAAGAGGCTTGGTCAAAGGATCAACAACGTTTGCATCCGTTGAGACTCTGCTAATCTTCACATCTCCTCTATCAACAATATCACGAATGAGATGATATCTTCTTTCTATGTGTTTGGATTTCTGGCGTGATCTGGGTTCCTTCGCCTGAGCGATGGCTCCATTGTTATCACAATAGAGATCCACCTGACCAGATATGCTAGGAATCACACCTAGCTCAGTAATGAACTTCCTAATCCAAACAGCCTCCTTTGCTGCTTCAGAAGCAGCGATGTACTCAGCCTCGGTTGTGGAGTCTGCCACGGTGCTTTGCTTGAAGCTCTTCCAACTCACCGCTCCTCCATTAAGACAAAAGATAAATCCAAATTGTGATCAAGAATCATCTTTGTCTGTCTGAAAGCTGGCATCAGTGTAACCACTCACAACAAGCTCATCACTTCCTCAATAGACCAAGAACTTATCCTTAGTATTTCTTAAATACTTAAGAATTATTTTGACCGCTGTCCAGTGACTCTCACCTGGATCTGATTGGTATCTACTCGTCATGCTTAAAGCACACGCAACATCTGGACGAGTACAGAGCATGGCATACATGATAGATCCTATAGCAGAAGCATATGGGATTCTACTCATGCGCTCTCACTCATCATGTGTCAAAGGACACTGTGTCTTGCTGAGAGTTATGCCATGAGACATAGGAAGAAAACCTTTCTTGGAATCATGCATATTGAACCTGTGTAAGATCTTATCTATATAAGTATCTTGACTAAGTCCAATGATTTTGTTCAATCTATCTCTATAGATCCTTATTCCAAGAATATAAGCAGCTTCTCCCATATCTTTCATTGAAAAACAACTACTTAGCCAAGTCTTAACCGACTGAAGCAAAAGAATGTCATTTCCAATGAGCAGTATGTCATCTACATACAATATCAGAAATGCAACTGTGCTCCCACTAGTCTTCTTGTAAACGCACGGTTCTTCTTCGTTTCTAATAAAATCAAACTCTTTGATTGCTTCATTAAAATGAAGATTCCAACTCCGAGATGCTTGCTTCAAACCATAAATGGAAGATGAAGCTTGCATACTTTCCTAGCATTTTCAGGATCTGTGAAACCCTCAGGTTGTGTCATGTACACATCCTCTTCAAGATTTCCATTAAGGAAAGCTGTTTTCACATCCATCTGCCATATTTCATAATCATAATAAGCGGCAGTTTCTAGGAGAATCCGAATGGACTAAAGCATTGCGACTGGAGAATAGGTTTCATCATAGTCTATACCATGAATTTGCTTGTAACCTTTAGCTACCAATCTAGCTTTGTATATCTGGATATTACCATCCATGTCAAATTTCCTTTTGAAAACCCATTTACACTCAATGGCTTTAACACCATCAGGTAAATCTACCAAAGTCCATACTTTGTTCTCTGACATGGATTCCATTTTGGATTCTTCGGCTTGTAGCCATTTATCGGAATCAGGGCCCATCATTGCTTCCTCATGAGACGTAGGTTCATCATTCTCTATTATTAATAAATCATGATGATCCGTCACCCAAACCCCATATTTATTAGGTTCGTGACGAGTCCTTTCGGACCTACGTACCTCAGGTTCCACAGGTGCAGATTCTACGACTCTTCGTAGATCTAGTTGATGCTCTTCCTGAGAAGTTGGAGCAATCTCCTGTGTTTCTCGAATCTCTTCGAGTTGTACTTTACTCCCACTGTTTCTCTTAGAAAGAAATTCTCTTTCCAAAAAGACGCAATTTCGAGCAACAAACACTTTGGTCTCTTTGGGATAACCAACGAAGTAACATTTATCAGATTTGGGTCCAAGCTTATCAGCAATTAAGCGTTTGACATAAGCTTCACAATTCGTACTGGTTTATAACGATTTATAAATTCTAATTACGAATTTAATTGTCAGGATTCGTGCAAATACTAAATTAGATCTAAGGTTATATGGTTTCGAATATACCTGGATATTCTGCAGCGGAAAGATTGGCTAAAACAATTCGAGGATTTTAGCACTCCAAGTGTTGTGCCTCTATTGGTATCCATACTCACACAAACTGGATCGAACGGGATACTAGTGCCGTAGAGATCTAATCTCAAAACTTAGTGACGAACTGTTCGTCTTTTTCTTAGGTTTATGAGTGTAGTGGCGAGAGAGATTAATTAATTATCAATCTCATTAAACGCGCATATATATATATATATTAAATGTATCACGTTGACCTAATGTTAATTATGGTCACATGGGCTTAAGCCCAAATCCAATTTGAACTACACGTCCAATATATAATATATGTTTATTATTTCTATTTATCTTATAAATAGGAAGCCATCAGAAACTAATATTGATTTAATCCAAATAAACCCAATTATAACTTGATCCAATTTATTTTGGTGTGTGACTCTATAGGATCGAATAATATTAGTAATGAATTTTTACATCCATAGATTATAAGCGGTCTCTAAAAAAACATTATAACTGTCTAATATTATGCGATTGTCAAAATCTCGACAATACAACTTTAACTAGAGCAATGTACAAATGATTTCAGGACATTCCCAACAGATTGTGGGATTGCGAAGCCAATGTCAGTCTTTTCTGGTTTGGTGGCTTGCTCGGCAATGCTTGGTTGTCTTGCTTGGATGAAGCGTTTGGCCAGTTCCTACAATCCTATTGTTGCCTTTAACAGTTTGTAGTCATGGTACCAGCTCTCTTTTTGAAGGTGTATTGTGTTTTTCAGATTTAGGCGTGATGATATATACTTTTTACTATCCTTTTTGTATGCTATATTTTTTTAATTTATCTTGCTCTATTATTGTTTTTTTGATTATTTTCCATTATGTAACACTCCCCTTACTTTCGATACATCAACGTTTCAAAAAAAAATAAAAACAATAAAGAAAAGTTTTCCACAAGAAAATAGAGAACCAAATGTACTTTTACCTTCGCAATTTCATTTTCTCGTGAATGCATATTATCCTTCCTTCTTTGCGCCAACATATACGCATCTACATTTTCTCCCTAACACTCATCTATATTTTTTATTATAGAAAATCACATTTATACATTATGAAAAATATACATTTATGATTTTCTTATATTTATAAATTATTACAAATACTCTTACTTTTTCATTTAAAAAACAATTTAACAAAATCTAAACGAAAATAAATAAATAATCAATAAAATAATATATATATATATATACACGTATAAATAATTAATGGAAAAACTTGATGTAACAAAAAACTATTAAATTGCATTAAAAACATGTTTAAAATAGCCAAATCAATCAGTTTTTTGATGGGATTAAATGATAACTTTGATAATATTTGAGGAAAAAAATTGAGTACTAAACCTCGTCCGTGCCTTGCTGGCATAATACAACATGATAGAACAAGATGAAAACTAAAGATCAAGTGGTACTATAAACTCTAATATATCTCATCCCGTAGCCTTCCAAGTGATAAAATCTGCTAATTCTGATAGCGGTTCCATCTTATATGCTCAATATTATAAAAAACATGTTAGCTCACACTGTGGAAAGTTGTATCATATAGTGGATAAATATTACAAAGTCCATGGATTTCCTTCTGGTTATCGGTTCAAACCAAAGTATGATTCTTCTCAAATGCACAACAAGCCTGCTCATGCATCTAATGGTCCAACTCATCATCAGAAATCTGTTACTGTTGGTTCTACAAATGTAGTCTCAAATATGGATCCTTAAAATGTGAAGCAAGGACACACTGATATCTCTAGTTCTTACTATAAGGATCAGTTATAGCAAATTATTTTTGACCAAGTCATCAGCTTTCCAATCGATCATACCATCATATCACCCTTTATAGGTTCTGATTCTTCTGGTTTGAAAACCATATCAACAATCTCACATATTTATGGTACAATTCTATCTCTTTATAATTACTCATATTACAACATGCTTGCTTCTTTTCAACCCCTTAAAGAAACAAATATGTCTCCAAATACTTGAATTGTAGATTATGGGGCCACACATCATGTCTCTAACTCTAGGATTTTAGGCCTTTTACAAACACTTTTGTTATTTTACCTAATGGCTACACAATAAGCATTGTAGGAGTAGGTTATATCGAGTTAAGTAAAACTATCTTGCAGCATAATATGATCAGAGTTTCATTTCAAATTTTTGAGTGTTAGAGTGTGTTGGGCACTGCAAGCCCATGTCCAACTCCACCCATTAGTATGATATTGTCCGCTTTAAGCCATGTGGACAAGCCCGCACCGATATGTTCCTGGTCTCCTTCCCAAAAGGCCTCTTACTAATTGAAATTGGACTTTACTTATATATTAGACATTTATTATCTAATCTTCTGATGGGGAATCTGGTTTATATCCCAACAAAATTCTCATTAAACCAAGGACCACACAAACCTTTTGCCTCCCCTCTAGCAAAACATAGCACCCATCTTGTACTGTCGTAATCACCAACAAAACTCTTCGCCTAACCTCTGGCCAGTCAGGAAGACTTTCGACATAAGGCATCGACACCCTTAATCATGAGGTTAAATTGAGGTTCCTCCCACAACGAACATGCAGCTCACACCCACTTCTCTAGGTCCACCTTTTATAAACCTAAGCTCTGATACCAATTGTTGGGCTCTGCAAGCCCATTTTCAACTCTATCCATTAGTAAGACATTGTCTGCTTTGGGCCAAGTGGCCATGTCTGCACGGATTTGTTCTTAGGCTCTTTCCTAAAAGGCCTCATACTAATTGGAGTTAGATTTGACTTATATATTAGATCATCTTTGTCTAATCTTCCGATGTGGAACTTAGATTGATATCCCAACAATCTTCCCTCAAACCAATGACCACACAAACCCTTGGCCTCTTCTCCAGCAAAATTTGGCATCCATCTTTTTACCGCCTTTATCACCAATGGAACCCGCCACCTAACCTTCTGCACAGCCAGGAAGAATTTCGACATAAGGCACATGTACCCCTTAATCGCGAGGTCACCTTGAGGGCTCCTCCCACAATGAACATGCAGCCCACACCCACTTCTCTAGGTCTATCTTTTCTGAACTTAGGCTCTGATACCAATTGTCGGGCTTTCAAGCCCATGTCCAACTCCACTCATTAGTATGATATTATCTGCTTTGGACCAAGTGGTCATGCCAACACGAATTTGTTTTTGGGCTCCTTCCCAAAAAGCATCATACTAATTGGAGTTGGACTTGATTTATATATTAAACATTTATTGTCTAATCTTTCGATGTGGGACTTGGGTTGATATCTCAACAGAATGTTAACAAAATCCTTGAACTTTGTGGTTAGTTTCACACCTGCTGCATGTTTGCATGTTTCATTCAGGATCATACTCGAGAATTGATGATTGGGAAGAGTAGTGAAGTCAACAATCTATATGTTTTAGATCCATTAACTTTACTTGATGACTTACATTTCACATTTACAACTTTTTCTACTTGTTGCATTGTTTCTGCTGATTTCAATAAATGGATAGTCGTTTAGGACATCCATCTTTTTCAAAGATTAATTTGCTTTCTGATGTATTTCTAAGCAAAGAAATAAAGATAAAATCTCACATCATTGTTCAATTTGTCAATTACCTAAATAGAAATATATTTATTTTTCCATCTAAAAATATCATGAGTGCACCAATTTTGATTGATTACACATAGATGTTTGGGATCCTCTTGTTGTGCATACTGTTGATGGTTTCAAATATTTTTTCGTTCAACTTGGATTTACGTACTAAAACTTAAATATGATGTTTTACAAATATTTTCTAGTGTTCTAAAGATAATTGAAAACAAATTTCGCACAAAAGTAAAATGTATTTGATTTGATAATGCACATGAACTTAAATTTACTAATAGGCATTTTAGCTCATCATTATTGTCCTAAAACACCTTAAAAAAATTCAATTGTTAAAAGGAAACATCAACTTATTTTAAATGTTGTTAGAGCCTTTATGTTTGAATCACATGTTCATCTGGCTTATTGGGAGTGATTGTGTGTTAATGTTTCTCATTAATATATTTCCTAGTCCTTTGTTAAATGATAATTTTATATTATAATCTTTTGAAATTTTTTGTTGTTTAGCTTACCAGTCTACTAGTTTGACTTCTAAGGATAGAAATAAATTTCAACATAGAGCTAGAGCATGTGTGTTTATAGGCTATCCAAGTGGTTACAATTAGGGATGTTAAAATGGGCGCGGGTCTAAATGGGCCTTTGAAGTGAATAAATGCCCGTTTAGACCCATTTATCATAATTAAGTTTAATGGGTTTAAATGGGCACCCGGTTAAGACCCGTTTATTAAAAGGGTTTTGGATCCAAATAAATGGAGACCCTATTAGACCCGTTTACATTTTTTTTAATAAATTTTTTAAGTCAAACGACGTCGTTTATCATACTTAGGGTTTTAGTTTTGCCCTCTTCGATCAAACACTTGCTTCTTCTTCCTCAAAAATATTGGTCTTTAAAACGACGCAACTGCACGACTACATTAGTAGTCACTAAATAGTCTCAAATTTACGACTACAAGCCTATGTCGTACATCAGTCGCAAAATATGCCTCGTCACTTTTTAGTCTTTAATATACGACTCCTACATTTCGTCCCAAAGTAGTCGTATATGTACGACTAAAATAAATCGTCACAGTTTAGTCCCCCATTTGAGACTATTTGGCGACTGTTTTATTTTACGACGAAAATTTTGCGACGACTTATTTTAGTCACTAATTAGTCGTAAATTGGTATTTTGCGACTGTTTTGTGACCATTTTAGTTGTCACTCACTCTCTGTTTTCTTGTACTGAATCTCTTCTTCAAAGGTAGACTAAAATAATATATTTTTTAGGAGCTTTTATTATTTTAGGTCATATGAGGTGTATATGTTTTCTCTATTGGAGGAAGAGATTGTTCTTGAGGCAATACACTATTAGATGAGAGCTGAGTTGCAAGGTTTAATGATTGAGGAGACATGTGAGGAACAAGGTTAACTACCATTTGTGTCTCCAAATCCAGAATTTTGTAGTATTGTAAGTTACAATTTGTTGCATTGTATGGGGGTATGGCTGTTGCATTGCCTGGGGCTGGGGCTGGGTCAGTGAGTAGTGGAGAGGGTGTTGCTGTGGCTGGTGTATTATTTAAGAGCTGAGATTGAGTCATGTAAGCTGCAAGCCCCGGATTAGTGTCTTTAAGGTAAGAGAAAATCATTTCCAAGCTTGTGATCCTGTTTTGAGCTTGTCGTTGCTCCTCATCACGTCGAGCATTTTCTAATTCTTGGTCAGCTATCTTGCGACGAGCGGATTGAAGCTGTTCCTGGATCTCCAATAGTTCAGTCGAAGACGAGCTTGAATGACATTCTTTTCTTTTCCCCTTGTTGACTAGCTCTAGGAGTTGGCGAAGTCCAAAAAGGTTACCTTTTGGGTCTATTTCGGTACACTAAAACAAGAAAAAACAGTTAGTATGAGTTACGTTGACATCAAGCCAAAACACATACAATACCTAAGAAGAACCTAAAAACAAGTAAATATAGCAGAATGATTCAAAACAGAATGAATCATAACTAAAAACAGAAAGATTGAAAACAAAAAAACAAGTATAAACTTAAACATCACCACAAAAAAGCATGGCAGTAGAACAATCTATTCAGAAGACACAAATGATGCATGTACAGTCCATACACTTTGAATCAATAAATCCATATAGAGTATTTCTAACTATGCTAACAAATCGTGCTCACCAAACAAAGACATGAAGTATTCAAGCTTAGAATGGACCAGCTGAGGAGAAAGAGAAACAGAAGATGAGAAAAAAACCAGAACAAAAGAGAAGAGAAACTTATACATAACTTAATACCAGCCATGATAACACAAACACACAGACAATCCGATCATAAAAAAAGCAGAAGATAAAGGAGATTACCTTAAGGAAGATCTGATTCTTTTCTTCAAGGGTGAGGGTGCGGTGAGTAGATTCCTCAGACGAAGTCCCTGATGTTTCTGGACCATCGGCATCCTTTAGAGACATTACCTCTGCTAGGCTCTTCTCGTAAGCCTCAGCTACTGCTTTGGCATTTTGATCAACAAAACTTCCATCCGCCCTTGTATGTGTTCTCATAAAAACTTCTCCAAAAGTAACAGGTCACCCTAGTTCCTCCTCCTGTAATACTAGAAAACACATATTAAGTAGAGTCAAAATATAATTCAAAAGGAAGGAAATACTTTTTACCATTTCTTGTTGAATGGTCAAGTATGATTTCTGCCCCGATACGTGCTTGTGGACCCCAAGACCGCCACGATCAGGGTTACGGGACTATGAAGCAGTAACGCTCCTGTCCACTGCATATGGAGTTTTCCAATGAATCCACATTGTTTTCCAAAGCGTCTCACCAATCCAAGGTGGCCTTTCACCACTGTTCTTGGCCTGAGATACTATTAATTTCATCCTGTTTTTCGCAATCTTCAAGAAATGCTGCTTCACAAGGTCTGTAATCCCTATATTCTAATTGTAGCTCCACTACACAGTACAATAAAAGAATGAGTATTGATGATGCTTATGTATTACAAATGAAATAAAACACAAATAAAACCAGAAAACATTACCGCAAACATTATGAAGTATCTTTCTTGGATGTGTATCGGCGTAACCTTCCAGCTATAGTATGACCCATCAAACTTTCGCCGAAATATTCCAGCAATGACACGAGTCAATTTGCTTTTGTCCCGGGTAAACCTAGTGCATGAATACAAACAGAGAATAAGACATAAGAAATTAGAAGAAGCGACTTCAAATAGACCATGCTCAGTTGAGAAGAAGCAGTATGTACCATAATAAAGTGACCCGTATCTACAACTTAAGACTTCACAAGAATACGACTGTGCCTAAAAGAATCAACTTAAACTGATATACGTTGATAACATGAGTGGTGCAAACAGATTCAATGATGAAAACAAATGCAACATATACAAACTCTTAGTTCTAAAACTGACCCTATATGCATATACAATACAATCACTGAACTTAAACTTCCATGTGGCTAAAACTTATGCAGTAAACTTATACAATCATTGACCCTTATGCATATACAATAAAGAGATGAAATAAAAATGAAAGCAAACTTATCACGTTATCTTAACGCCGGGGATAGGATGCTCACTCAAGCGTGGGAGATTTTCCCGGTCAAGAAGAGCCAGCAGATCATCTAACATATGATCAAAGTCAACCATATCTTCATCGGGATCATTATTCTCTTCTGCATCCTCAAGTGATTGTTCATAATCGGAAGCTGAACTTGATGGGTTTGTTCCTGAGGAATCTGAAATACCGGAGGCTGTGGTTGAGGATTTGGATAAGGAGGTTGTTGTGGGCAGGGAATCTATTGAGAGAGATGGGAGGGTCGCGGTTGAGTGGACGGTGCATACTGTCGTGGAAGAGAGTTCCTGTTAACCGAGACTGTGGCCTGAGAAGATGGGTTCAAGGAGTAAGAAGAGGCTCCTTGGGATCTACCAACTCCGGCCATCGGCGTACCCGATCCGCTGTTGGATCTCGCAACTGAGCCTAACGGCGAACCCTCTCCAACATTGGCTCTCGAACCTCCGTCTGGGGGTGAACCATTTTCGGCATTGGGTAGAAGACCTCCGCCTGAGGTTCCACCTTTTCCGGCGTTGGCTCGAAGAGCTCCGCGTGCGGTCGAACCAACTTCGCCGGTTGGTCTACTCCCTCCGTGAGAGTTAGCCCCTCGACCTCTACTGGATTTTCCTTTCCAGCCATGGATTTTTCGAGTTTAGGAAGGAAAGCAAGAGAGATAGAGAGATGAACTGATTCTGTCTGTTGAAAGAGATAGAGAGATAGACCCAAATTGAGAGATAGAGAAATAGACCCAAATCGAGAGAGAGACAAAGAGATGAACAGATTCTAGGAAGAAAATCTGGTGAGAGAGAGAGAGAGAGAGGTGAAGATTCAGACCCAAATCGAGAGATAGAGAAAGAGATGAACATATTCTCGCTAGAGAGAAAAACAGATCTAGGGTTTAGAAAATAAAATGGGGAATCGGATCTATTTGGGTACTTGTTTTGACTAAGAGTCCCTTAAGAGTGGGTAATTAGTCGCAAACTAATTTGGGGGGGGGGGATTTATTCGCGGCCTAAAGCCCAAATAATTTCACCAAAAGCCCAAATAATTTTAAAACCAAACCTGTTGGCAAATTAAGTTAGTCACAAATTAGTCGCAAATTTGGGACTAACATAGAAAAGTAGTCATAGATTGTGACTATTTTGTGATGTTATTTAGTCAGTCACAAGTCTATACCCTAAACCCTAAACTTTTATACCCCTAAAAATGATACACATACTTAATCAATAATTGCTATTATATTTCTTAACTTTATACTTCAATATATAATGTTAATTAAGCCTAACTAAGTAAAGTTTGAATTTTTATACACTTTAAGAATCATTAGTTTGCAAATAACTAAATAAAATGTTATTTAAGATGCAATTATAAGATAAGTAGGAGTTTATAAAAATTGTTAGTTAGAAATTTTGACTATTAGATAATATATTTAGCGTAACTTGCAATTGAATCTCGGAATAAATACTTTAAACTAATCTATTTACACTAATCTTTTGGTGAATTTCCAAAAATCATACTGGTTAGTCGCAAATCAGTTGGAAAGTAGTGATATTTTCAGAATGTAGTCGCAAAGTAGTGAGTAATTCATAACCCTTTTGTGACATTCTGTAAAAAAATGTGAAAATTTCAACACCTGCAAGTTGAACTTGAGGCAGTTGAACTTGAGGCCTGTAAGTGATATATGTGTTGCAAACTAGCTGAGCTAATGAAACATTTCAGTTTTTATTACATTAAACATATATATATATATATATATATATATATATATATATACGTTTGGTATCATCTGATATGGAAAATACATTTTAACGTATATCCTCTTACTCGAACCTAAGACCTGTGGGTCATATGAATGTTGCATTTCCACTGAACTATAGCCACTATTTGGTTTTTGAATACATTATGTTTTATATATACCGATATTTATCAAATTGGAAAATAAAAACCTGTTTAAAGATTTTTTAACAATACAAGTCACACAAATATTTTACAAACTTTAATTAAAAATATCATACATATTATTCAAATTTCATTATCATCATCATCCGAAGATGATAAATTACAAAGAAATTCATCTTCTGGTTCATCGTCTTCAATTTCAAAATCAATTTCTTGTACTGGATGATTTTCATCGACTAAACTATCGACAATTATTTCTTCAACCGGATTCATCATTCCATCATCATCTGTTTGTTGCAAAATGACCAGCTCTTTCTCGTTAAACTTTCCTTGAACACGATTTCTCGGATTTACTTTCAGAACTGTATGCCACAATTTCTGAGGGCGTTTAGTATATGGGTATGGAAGATAACAAACCTGATCCGCTTGAGACCCTGCACCAAATTAAATTTTAAATTAGAAGTTTATATATAAATATACAAATATATATACATATATAGAAGTTTATATATATATATATATATACACACACACAAGTAAAAACATGAAATTCATACCCAAAATAAATGGTTCGTAGTTTTGATATCTCCGTGATGAGAGCATGTCAACAATGGCTCCCTCGCTTTTTCGAGTACCTTTTCCAATCGTCGGGTCAAACCATTGACAGTAGAAAAGTATGATCTTTAAATTCACAAATCCGAGATATTGAAGCTCCATGATAGTTTCAACTCTTGAAAACTAACTTCGATAAAATAATTTAAAATTAAAGACCTTGGAAGGACAACATTATTTCAGGTATTCCAAAGTTGAGCATCTAGTAAAAGAGAGATTATCTGGAAAAATCATAGCAGGATTTTATATAAAGCTAAACACTTCTAAAGGAAATGATATTTGGTCATGAAGTACAAATTTTTAAAATGTTATGTGAGCAATTTATGGTGACATATCTCATGTATAAAATATATGGAGGTATACGATGTACTTTCGTACTATAAGAAGGAAAGCCAAAATAATTATTACAAAAAGAGCATGAATAACTCGTAAGTACAAATGAATGTTTAGAAGATTGTACGTAAAGGGAAATTTGGGCCAAAAGCCCAAATAAGTAAAGAAATGATCTTCTATGTGAATGGAACCAGAAGTCCAATGAACGAAGAGATTATATGACGATTATACGAGTGTATTCATTAAGGCTTTGCTCATAAGAACTCTAAAAAAATGGTATAAAATTTAAGAGTGCGTCTCCGGTAGATGATGCTTCCAGGGGGAGAAATATGATAATGAGCATGGTTGTACTCTTTTTTCTTTATCATGGTTTTTATCCCACTGGGTTTTTTTATGAAGAGGTTTTTAACGAGGCAGCAAAGAACACGCAAAAGATAGACATCTAAGAGAATGTTATAATCCCAATGATGAAGGCCTCTCACTCTTTCAAAATCTTTGTCATACATCAGCGAGATCTATGACGAGAATGAAATGAAAAGGTTCTTGAAAAACCACATAAAGATATATGTCTAGAAGAAATATATGAAAAAGTTCCAGAAGAACCATATAAAGAGATTCGTCTAGAAGACGAACATGATACAGAAATATGAAATTTCCAATAGCTTCGCCCAAAGTGGAAAATTATGGGCTAGGAGTGAAATAGATGATATAAATGGAATGTTTGTTTTCTGTATCCAAAGAAATCGATCATGAAAATGATGATCCAGATCCAAGGTCTGTGTTAGAGTGCCAGAAAAGGCCTGACTGGGAGAAATGGCAAATGACCATGAGAAATGAATTATTCTCCCTCAATAAAAAGAAATGTATTTGGACCTATTGTCATTACACCGGAAGATGTAATATCGTTCGGGTACAAATATGTCTTTGTAAGAAAATAAGAGAAAAATGAGGTCACAAGGTATAAAGCTCGACTTGTGGCACAATATTTTCTCAAAGGCCATGAATTGGTTATGAAGAAACATATTTTCCCGGTCGTGGATGCAATCACATTCATGTACTTAATGAGCCTAACGACATCTAAAAATTTAGAAATGTACCTTATAGATGTAGTGACTGCATAGCTATGTGGATCACTTGATAGTCACATATATATGAAAATCCCAGAAGGATTAAAGATCCCATAAGGATGAAAGATGTCTGAAGCATCTGAGAAAATATTATCTGTCAAATTACAACGATCAATTTATGGATTAAGTCAATCCGAACACATGTGGTATAATCGGTTAAATGAATATTTGTTGAGTAAAAGATACATCAACAATGCGATATACCTTTGTATGTTTATTAAGAGATCCTCATATGAATTTGTGATCATTGCTGTATATATTGATGACATGAACATTATTGAAACTCAAAAGAAGATTGATGATGCAAGAAATCATATGAAAGAAGAGTTCAATGAAAGATCTTGGAAAGAAAAACTTTGTCTCAGACTCCAGATAGAACATCTCCAAAATGGAATTTTGTGCATCAATCAAATTATACCAAAACTGGGCCTCGTTAATATGGATAAAACAACTCTTTTAAATACTCCAATGGTCAATAGATCGCTTGATATTGACAAGGATCCATTTCGACCTTGTGAAGATAGCAAAGAAATATTAGGTCATAAAGTACATTATATGAGCGCTATTGGTGGACTTATGTATCTTGCAAATTGTACTTGACCAAGTATAACTTTGTTACTAACCTATTTGCAAGGTACAACTCATCCCCTATGCGCAGATATTAGAATGGAATAAAGCACATATTTCGTTATCTTTAAGGTACGATTGATTTTGGATTATTTTATTCAAGAAACTCCGAGGTTGGTCTAGTTGGTTTTGTAGATGCATGCTATTTATCATATCCGCATAAAGCTCGATCGAAAATCGGATATGTTTTCACAATTGGTGGAACTGCGATCTCGTGGCGGTCTAAAAAACAAAATTTAGTCGTCCCTTCTTCAAATCATGCGGAGATTACTGCACTTCATGAAGCATGTAGAGAATATGTAAAGTTTAGATCAATGACTCAACAAATACAAAAGGCAAGTGGAATAACCACCAATAAAGAGCCGACTATATTATTTGAATATAATATTGTATGTGTTGTCCAAATCAAAGAAGGATATATCAAGAGCGATAGGACGAAATGTATCCCTCCAAGATTCTTCTCTTATACTCAAGAACTCGAGAAGGACAAGGAGATTGATGTTCAATATAATCGCTCAGGTGACAATGCACCATATTTATTTACAAAGGCACTTCCGACTACAACATTCAGAAAGTATATTCAGAGCATCGGAACACATCATCTACGAGATTTATGAAGAAAAGATAATATCTATCTTTTTCGGGAAAAATTGTGCTACTGTACTCTTTTTCCTTTGTCATGTTTTTTATCCCAATAATTTTTTTTATGATAGTTTTTAACGAGAAAGTACTACACAATATATTGATGGATATTTAAGAAAGAGTATTAGATAATGGATAAATATCTAAAATATAATATCAATTACTTCTGTAGTAAGCAAAGTTTTACCGACTTTGTCTATGTACTTTGCCTACTATATATATGTTCACAGCAAACATAAGGGGAAGTGAAATAAAAATATTACTCTTCTTGCGTCTTTTTTTGTAACACCCCGATTTTTAGAAATATGTGGTGTATGTGAAGAAGTTTAAAAGAATTTATTTGGCTACTTATATCACTAAAGTGTATTTATCTTTTTCGTAATTCATCCTGATAAAACTCCAAAGTTAAGCGTGCTGATTTGCAGGGTCAGTAAACAATTTCGAGCTTTCTGCACTAACGAACCGGTCATCGCACGAAGATGGAGCCTACAGACCGAGAAAGGACGTGAGGTCCACAGACGATGGCGGTCAGGACGTTACACTTTCATTCTTCTCTATCTCTCTCTAAACACATATTTAATATATACATATATATTAGATACACATATTATAATATAAATTTATAACAGATTAAAAAAATGAAACTCACCAAGTATGATTGCGCAAGGATGTTTACATTTAAGAGGCAATAAAATGATTAAATTTGAAAACTGCAATTTGGTTTTGTCATTACACACAAAATTAGCATTCTAAGATTGGCAAAAAATAGAAGTTTTTTTAAAGTTTTATAGATAATTTTTAACTCAAAACTAATTAGCAAATAGTGTGTGAAATTATATTTTTTATATATTATTCGATTAGGCGCCATGTGATACGTAGATAAAAAAATTATTGTTGTAAATATTTAAATTATGAAATTGATAACCTTGTAATTAAAACATGTGTAATTTAATTCTAGATTACTACCACTGATATAAAGATATATATTAAATTGTGTAGATATTTAAATTCTAATTGGTAATCCATTATATTATTATTAATAAAAAAAATTTCGAGTTAAAATTTTGTATATAACCATTACTTTAATATGTAGATCAAAATTCAAACACACCAAAAATAATAATGAATTGTTTACACATATATGATACAATAAATCTTACTTTTAAGGTTGTCACAAATCACAAAACCATTATTTTTATGTCATTATATAATAAAGATATGCTAAATTTTTTATTCTAGTGAAAATACATATATTATACTAAAAATTATCTAGAACATGTAGTAAATGTTGTTTTTACTTCTTTTTTTTTAAACATTGATTTATTATTCTATTAAAAATTATGAGAATTGTTACATCGACGATTCTACAACGGATAAATTTACAACCTTGATCCACGCCAGACGATTCTACCTTGCACCACGCTGAAGATCTCATGTAAATTTGTCTCCGTTAATCTGCATAAATGATAATAAATCGTACTCTCTGGGATTTGAACCCCAGATCTCCTAGTGTAGTAGCATTAATAAACACTTGATCAACCACTGGGTCAAGGGAACTTTCAAAATAATTTTAACGAGATATAAAATTCACTTTTAGTATTCTCTTACATTTCTTGTTTACATTTATTAAATTAAATGCTAATTTTTTTTTCCAAAATATTTACTAATTTTATTAACAATTTTTGGTTTAGAATTTTTTATAATCTAATTAATTAACATAAAAATCTTCATGTTATTATATTGATACGTATCACAATCTACAATTACTAAATTTTGTTAACAATCAAAATTTATTAATTTAAATGCTGAAATTTCTATATCTTGAATGTGAGATTCCTAACTTTAAACAATTTTTGTTTTTTTAACTTTATTTTTTATAAAAACTATTTTTATTCTTAAAAATAATGTTCTAAAATTTCAATATTTAGAAAGTAAAATTATTTTTGTCATCAAATTGTAAATTTATTTTAACAATAAAAATCAAATTGTAAAAAAAAAAAAAATAATGAAATATGTCGAAGACTAAAAATTTATTTATACTTAATCGTATTTACAAAAAAATTACACTCTTTTTATTAATTTCTCGGTTAAGAAGTAAGACTTGGCGTTACATCGTCCACGTCAGGTAAAACGATGTAATAACATGCTATTACGTGACAATACGTCGTCTACATCATGTAAGACATGGAAATGACTTGTCATTATCAAGTGAGACATCGCTATTACGTCGTAGTCAAGTCGTTAATATCGTTATGATGTCATTACAAGGTTAGTTAATTTATTTGACATTATTTTATAGACGTGTCTAATAAGATAACATCGCCGAGACCTCGCAATCCAAGGTATTGTGAGGTTTGTTCTTATCTAGACTTCACAATCTGAAGAAATAAAAGATTCAAGTATATCAAGAATCCCGATTACTAAGGAGATAAGTTGGCGGAAATATACGTCAATTCCCATCCTAATCCAAAAAAGGTTTTATCAAATCCTATAAATACAGACATCTCAGAGAGAAGAAAATCATCACAATAGACAATCACAAAAACACTCAGAAAACTTGAGAGTTACATCTTCGCAGCATCCCAGAGATAGCAATCGAAGATCTAGCCCTTGTTTCCGACGTCCAAGGAAGTTCTTTATAACGCTTTAGATACCTAGACGTTGTAATATCATTCGGTTACAAGCCGACTTCGTTGATTAATAAAGATATACTTCTCTTCGTCATTCCGTAGATCTGTTTACTTGCGAACCTGGTTAAAATTTGCCCAAACAGTTTGTCGCTAGAAGGAGGGGCAGTTTTAACTACGTGAGATATGACGAACGGAGAGAACAACGAGGTCCATGCAGGAGGTAACAACCTTCAAGATCCCGCTGCTCAACTGGTGGTACTCACCGCCCAGATGAAGCAGAACAACGATTAGCACTACTCGAGGCGGAGAATGCTTCCTTGAGAGCTGAGAACGCCTCTCTGGTCGCCGAAAATAGAGGCACCGAGGTCGACGCTCGAAACCGATCAACAGACGATCCATGCATAGATGCGACGGTTTTCAAACGTATGGAAGCAATGAAAGCAATGATTAAGTGATTTCCAGGAGTAGCTCCCCCAATTACTAAGAGTGCTCCTAACGTCTATGCGGACACTCCGTTCACGGATGAGATCGCATTTGTGGAGATGCCGAAGAAGTTCACGTTCCCCTTGATGAAGATGTACGACGGGGTGACAGATCCTGACAACCACATAGCACAATACAAGCAGAGGATGTTCACAACCGCAATTCAAAGAGATTATAAGGAAGCTAGCATGTGCAAGGGATTTGGTTCAAGTCTCACAGGACCAGCCCTCCAGTGGTTTACGAACCTGCCAAACGCGTCGATAGACTCCTTTGCGTCTCTAACCGACCATTTTGTTGAACAATTTGCAAGTAGAAGGAACCTGGAGAAGACAGCCGACGACCTCTATGAGGTGGTACAGAAGAAAAGAGAGTCGCTACGCAGTTATGTAGGACGTTTCAACAAGGAAAAAGTATCCATCCTAAGCTGCATCACGTCTACTGCCATCTCAGCATTTAAACGAGGTCTACTTCCATATGGTGACCTGTATAAGGAACTAACGAAGTATCAGTGTAAGACTATGGAAGACGTACTCTCTAGAGCATGGGCACAAATCAAGTGGGAAGAAGATCCAGCTCATCATTACCAACAATCTCTGTGGTTAGAATCACATATAGAGCGACATGACATACACTAAATAACTAAGGTATGTGAGTCATGAGCTTAAAGTTTGCATGATAGGAAAGTCAAGAACTTACTTAACAGTTAGAATGCCTTGCACCTAACGACCTACTATTTTTAGAAGTTTTTAATCTTTCAAGTTTTGTTTTTTTGTTGTTCTTCGACGATCCATGAGACGTCGCTGCATTTTAATTTTTTTTTATTTGAGTGGTTTGCCACATGTCTACAAACAAGCATTATAATAAAAGAGCTTAAACATATGAATCTTACGAGATTCTAAGTATAAGTATTCGAGTAATGGTCATGTCAAAATTGTTCAGGAGCAAGACCTCCTTAGACAAGGTTTCGACCATATCCATTTATAAAAATAAAAGGCAATGTCTTAATCTACAATGACCATGGTCAGTGTCAAATCGAATGGGGGCAACACTTCCCGAAAGCATGACAAGCAGAAACCACGGGTTATGCTGTTGACAAACTTGACTGCGATAACTGTCATCAATAATTTAAAGGCATGACGGGTATTAAGAACAACCAATACCCGACAAACCTAGAGGTACATCCTTGGCAGATTATGGTGATAGCCAACACTTGATAAACCAAGAGGTACATCCTCGGCAAGTTTTGGCGACAGTCAACACCTGACAACCCAAGAGGTACACCCTCGGCAAGTTATGGCGACATCCAAAACCTAATAAAATAAGAGGTACATCCTCGGCAGGTTATGGCGATAGCCAATACCTAACAAACCAAGAGGTACTCCTCAGAAGGTTATGACAAAAGTCAATACCTGAAAAACCAAGAGGTACGTCCTCATGAGGTTGTGAAAAACGTCAATACCTTACAAACGAAGAGGTATGTCCTCATGAGGTTGTGATGACAGTCATTACCTAGTAAACCACGAGGTACATCCTTAAAATAGGATGTAACGAGAGTCACCACCTGGTAAATTTGGAGGTACATCCTCTGGGAGGTTGTGACGAAAGTCATTACCTGACAAGTCAAGAGATATTACCTCAACAGGTTATGTCAATAATAACAACTTGACAATTCAAGAGGTAAAATCTCCCAAATAAAAAGTAACAATGTCATTACCTGACAAGATAGGAAATGGCTATCCCCAACTGATTGTGATAACCACAACGACTTGATGAATTAAGAGGTAAAACCTCCCCAAAAAGTGATCAGAATAATCACTACAAATGGATCACGAGGTACGACCTCAAAAGTTGTTGACTACGGTCATAACCAAGTAAATAAAGAGGCATACTCTCAATATGTTACGACAATGGTCGTTACGAGATAAACTAGAGGTAATACTTTCAAACAATACGACATTACAAAGTAATGGGCAATAACCTTGATGACTACTAAACCAATAGCGATGTCAAAGCAAAAGTGTGCCAAACGTAGTCGATTATAAACCTGAGCGACATACGATTTCTAAATACATAAAAACACAAGAGATGAGGTCCTCTCCAAAGAGTTTATCATGACTAAGCTATGAGTGACCACCAATATCGAGTTTAAGGTCTCAACATCGTTTATAAAGATCCATAGATCATTTGTTCTGATTATCTAGGTCGCTTTTGAGGTCCAGGGATCGTTATAGCGATCCAGAGATCATCATCATGATTACCTAGGTTGCTTTAACGATAATGCAATCATGGGACGTTCCTGGATTAAGAGATCTATGTGATCATCAACATCCTTGATCGTTAACATAAGTAATGGATCACTTCCAAAGATGATAAGTGCTAAATAAAGGAGGTCCTACTCATCGAGTTTTGGAACATGCTACGTGCAAAAAACAAACATGCCAGCTGTAATCAGGAAGAACCTACGAGGTCAATCCTTAAAATGGAAACATCACCACAAGAGTTCCAGAGATAAGTCCAAAGGATATAACGAACTCACAAAACAAAACCGAACAACTACAACTACAAATTGGTAGAGGTAGAGGAAGCAGAAATGCCCTCTTCAAAGTCTAGGACAACCTCTGGGAAAATATATGGAACTTCACCGATAAACTTGGTCTACGCAATCTCTACTTCCCAGAACCTCACTGACGATAATCAGGAACTTCATCAATGCATTAGAAAATATAACAAAAGAAAGAAAGTGAGAACATCCATGGGATGAACTTGCGACTTGTCAAGTATATCGGCATGTCCTAGATTGTCGAAAGCTTCCCGACCGCGAGCAAATTTCTGTTTACTGAGATAAACGTGCCACTACCTGAAGAAACAAAATACTTCCTCTTCGTATACCTGGCAGGTCGGAGACAACGCATCTCTTCCAATAGGACATGTCATAATGTGTACATGACTATGTACATCTCCAAATCGAGAACTACGAAAATAATATCTTCATATGTGTATAGATATATATCTATACACAAGACAAATTGAAATGTATACGTACATGCAAAAATGCAATCCGACAGGTTTTGGCATTGAGATACATCGCTGGACGAAGACCGCCATAGCAAGCTCTAATTAACTACTCTTCAAATTCTAAATAAGAAATCGAAGAGCGGGGGGGGGGGGGGGAAACTGTTGGGAAAAATAAATTCACTACCTGGCTAATCTTGGTTAATCTTGATATGTCTCGGTTAAGAAGTAAGACTTGGCGTTACATCGTCCACGTCGGGTAAAACGAGGTAATAACATGCTATTACCTGACAATACGTCGTATACATCATGTAAGACATGGAAATGACTTGTCATTATCAAGTGAGATATCGCTATTACGTCGTAGTCAAGTCGTTAATATCGTTATGATGTCATTACAAGGTTAGTTAATTTATTTGACATTATTTTATAGACGTGGCTAATAAGATAACATCGCCGAGACCTCGCAATCCAAGGTATTGTGAGGTTTGTTATTATCTAGACTTCACAATCTGAAGAAATAAAAGATTCAAGTATATCAAGAATCACGATTACTAAGGAGATAAGTTGGCGGATTGATACGTCAATTCCCATCCTAATCCAAAAAAGGTTTTATCAAGTCCTATAAATAGAGACATCTCAGAGAGAAGAAGATCATCACAATAGACAATCAGAAAAACACTCAGAAAACTTGAGAGTTACATCTTCGCAGCATCCCAGAGATAGCAATCGAAGATCTAGCCCTTGTTTCCGACGTCCAAGGAAGTTCTTTATAACGCTTTAGATACCTAGACGTTGTAATATCATTCGGTTACAAGCCGACTTCGTTGATTAATAAAGATATACTTCTCTTCGTCATTCCGTAGATTTGTTTACTTGCGAACCTGGTTAAAATTTGCCCACACAAATATATAATTTATTTTTTTGTTAAAATTAACAAATTTTGAAGAAAAAAGGAATGGAAAATTTGTACTCGTATACTACGAATTTTTTATTTTTAAATAGCATATACACAAGAAGGAGTATACTTAAATTTTAATATAGTTTATCAATGTATATGAAAAATGTCATGACAAATTTCATAAAAAAAAAAGCTTTCCCACAAAAAACCTTCAAGTGATTTTTTTGGGGGTAACTTTACCCTCAACTAGCAAAAATGCAAGTTAAACCTACGAATATATATATGCGAATTTATAACCTGTAATATATATATATATATATTTTTGTAATTTTAACAAAAATTGTTCGTGTCACAATTGATTGTGTGTGCGAATTTATTCAAGAGATCATGAGTTCGAATCTTCTCTCCGCATTATTTTGTTTAAAAAAAAAAATTCAAAACGACATAGTTTTGATAACTTATACGCTGTCTTATACGGACTAAAAAATTTATATATGATTGAGGGTTATTTTGTTTAAAAAAAAAAGTTCAAAACGCATAGTTTTGATAACTTATACACATTCTTATACGGACTACAAAATCTATACACGGTCTAAGGTTATATTTCAGGTTGAATACGACTTCGTGGATTTGACATGCATTTTTTGAAAGTTGAAAGTAAATTTACCCCAAAAAAAACTACTTGAGAATTTTTTTCTTCTTCAGAAAACCGTCGTCAAAACGGATAGAATAAATATTTTTCCAGAAAAAGTGTATCAAATGAAGTCCAACAGAATTCTTATATACACTAGAGGCAATGTTCATAACGAATTCTCATATTGAAGAGAAGGTATTGCATATATAATTTTACATTTAATCACCTTTCGTTACATCAATCTTCTCGCAAATTGTCATACAGTAGAAAAAGGATTTCATCTATTGCAGAAACGAATTTGACCTAAGTAGGCATTTGATCGCATCTCATTACATCAGTCTTCTTACAATATATACTATTTTCCTTTTTAGATAAGAGATAATTACTCAAACAACTTTGGAAAATTCCATAATTACTAAAACAACTTTGGGAGAAAATGAGTTTGCTCAAAAGTTGGTAAAAGACCTTTAAACCTCTTTTTTTTCTTTTTAATAACGAAAATGCCATTGGCATTTCAAAAAAAAAATAAAAACAATAAAAATAATTTTTTTTTTAATAAAAACTTAATTAAATTTTTTTTTTTTTTACCAAACTATTTATAAATGGCATTTGCGATTGACGATTAGCATTTGCGACTGGCGTTTGTAATTGGCGTTTACGATTGGCATGTGCGACTGTCATTTGTAATCAGCGTTTGCGACTGGCGTTTGTGATATGCGTTTGGGATTGACGCTTGCGTTTGCTTTTGAAATCATGGTAGACTTGTTTTCTAAATGATGGTAGACTTGTTTCTAATTGATGGTAGACTTGTATATCGAACGGCGTTTGCGACTGGCGTTTGCGTTAGAAAATCAATGTATTTAAATACAAGTCTACCATCATTGTATATAAACATACAAGTCTACCATCATTGTATGTCAGTATACAAATCTACCATCATTGTATGTAAGCATACAAGTCTACCATCATTGTAAGTAAGACAATATTAAATCTACCACCGCAGTAACTAATAAATCTACCAACTGAAGGTTGTTTTAGTAAACTCGAAAGATTGAATAACTCTACCGCGTCAATAATAAGTCTACAACATATTATAAATCTGCCACCACTATAAATAAGTTTACGATCTAAAATACGTGTAAGTCTACCTCCCATGAATTTAAGTCTACCACAAATATTTAGTCTACCGTCAAACAAAATAAATCTACCACTCAATAATAAATCTACGAGATAAATCTACCATTCAACTAATAAGTCTACCACTCGAAAAAAAATCTATCACCGTTGGCGTTAACTCTACCACTCACAATATAAGTCTACCACCCTCAAACATCTCTACCACCAAATAAAAGTAAGTCTATAGAATAAGTCTACCATTTGAATATTAAGTCTACCGTTCATGGACTAAGTCTATAGACTTGAATTAAGTCTACCGATCATTAAATAAATCTACCATCACTGGAACGGTAGACTTTTCATTTTTTTGGGAAATTCATTAATGGCAGTTTCGTAAATACATTTTTTGTCTTCAAAGGAAATAAGGGTAAAACGGGTACAAAAGGTTGTTTGAGTAATAATGAAAGATTAGCATTGGTTTTGCTCAAAAACAACTTTCTAAGATTGTTTGAGTAAACTTCCCTTTAGATAATGACATATAACCTCTTACTGCAAGTATTATCAAAATCATAGATGTTTAGTAACAACAATTAAGAAAAGTTGTTACGGGTTCTATCTTATGGATTTGGAGCTTAGAGGACGGCTCCTCCCTAGATCTGAGATTTCTTTGCAAGCGACTATCCTCTCTACCTGCAGCGGCATTCGAGGTTTCTTTTCTCTCCTCTCTTCTGATCCGATTTGGTTTTGGCGACAGTATTTATCCTGCAGATTTATGTATGTGGTCTTCTCGCATTTTTCTCCTCAAATACTCTCTTATAAGTATGGAGTGCTTGTTTCTTTGTGGCTATGTTGCTCGGCTCTTTGGACTCTTGTTCAGGTTCGGTCGAGTTTGCTTCTCTGTTTTGCCGAGGGTCTCATCTCTCTGGTTCGGTCTGGTAGTCGTTTCTCCTTGCTCTGTGGCTGCTTCTCCTGTTAGGTTAAGTTGGTTCAGTTTGTAGTGCATTGTTAGTTCTAAGCAGCTAGGCGTCTTGGGCTTTCTTGCCTCCTGCCGTGTTGTTTTGTTCCTGATGTGCTGCTCTTGGTTTTCTGCTTCTATGGCTGGCCAGTCTAGTTCGGTCATTTGTGGGCCTATATTGAGTAAGTGTATGCATGATTGTTCCTTTGGTTTGCTTGTAAGTGCTTCGGGTTGAAGTTGCTTCGGTTATGCTCTGGATTTTTTAATCACCATTGGTCGGGTGATGTGCCTTGCTATGGCTGTTTTAGGAGGATTGTGTTGGAATTCGTACTGGTTTATAACGATTTATAAATTCTAATTACGAATTTAATTGCCAGGATTCGTGCAAATACTAAATTAGATCTAGGTTATATGGTTTCGAATATACATGGATATTCTGCAGCGGAAAGATTGGCTAAAACGATTCGAGGATTTTAGCACTCCAAGTGTTGTGCCTCTATTGATATCCACACTCACACAAACTGGATCGAACGGGATGCTAGTGCCGTAGAGATCTAATCTCAAAACTTAGTGACGAACTGTTCATCTTTTTCTGAGGTTTATGAGTGTGGTGGCGAGAGAGATTAATTAATTATCAATCTCATTAAGCACATATATATATTACATGTATCACGTTGACCTAATGTTAATTATGGTCACATGGGCTTAAGCCCAAATCCAATTTGGACTACACGTCCAATATATAATACATGTTTATTATTTCTATTTATCTTATAAATAGGAAGCCATCAGAAACTCAATATTGGTTTAATCCAAATTAAACTCAATATTGGTTTAATCCATAACTTAGTCCAATTTATTTAGGCGTGTGACCCTATAGGATCGAATAATATTAGTAATGAATTTTTAAATCTATAGATTATAAGCGGTCTATAGCAAAACATTATAACCGTCTAATATTACGCGATTGTCAAAACGTCGACAATACAACTTTAACTAGAGTAAGGTACAAATGATTTCAGGACATTCCCAACAATCTCCCACTTGTACTGGAATCATCTATTCCTATAATCCCTTTGTCTCTGTATCTCGATCTTAGCATAAGGCAAGAAACGGTGTCATCCTTATTAAGCTAGATCACGTTTATCGAACTCTGATTTATACTAATTAAACAAATGACTGACTTTCACCTTGTTTGAGCACGGCCATGCATTTCTCAGTATCAAATCTTCGATAGGCCCAAAGATACTTATCTCCTGTTATATAGGAGGGAAAAATCCCATCTTGTTCCATCCCTGTTCCTTACACAATTCATAGTACGCCCAATCACTGTCTTTATTTACGGCTGACGTTTGACAGAGTCAAAACCTACAAATCCATGTGTAAGAAATCGTGATAAACTCAGGTCAAAGGACTATACTCTATAGTTGCGATGAAAAACTCTTATGACACTCATATAACAATCTTGTAGAGTTCTCATAGCGGGTCAGTCCGATACTGTGTTCTCCAACACATATCTATGTGATTGACTTTAATAGAACATATCAATGACTTCACGAAACTTAGTCATCAGTCACCTCACATGCTAGTCATTCGCGGTTATTAATGTCCCATGTTAATAACCTTGACTATGGACTTCACTAACTTATGTCATTTTTCACTCATAGGGTTTCATGATCAAGTCACGTACTTGATGACCTATAAGAATGGCATAAATCATTTTGGGACTATTACTTAATTAAACAATTAATTAAATCTGAAACTAATTTCATTAATTTGAAAACATAACCAAATGTATGTAAACATGAACATCATATCATAAAAAGAAATTCTCCCACTAGAATTAAGATCACATCTTTAGAAATCTAATGCCTATAGCAGCAGTATGACTCTCATGCTTAGGCCGTGGAAGAGGCTTGGTCAAAGGATCAACAACGTTTGCATCCGTTGAGACTCTGCTAATCTTCACATCTCCTCTATCAACAATATCACGAATGAGATGATATCGTCTTTCTATGTGTTTGGATTTCTGGTGTGATCTGGGTTCCTTTGTCTGAGCGATGGCTCCATTGTTATCACAATAGAGATCCACCTGACCAGATATGCTAGGAATCACACCTAGCTCAGTAATGAACTTCCTAATCCAAACAGCCTCCTTTGCTGCTTCAGAAGCAGTGATGTACTCAGCCTCGGTTGTGGAGTCTGCCACGGTGCTTTGCTTGAAGCTCTTCCAACTCACCTTTGTTTGTCTGAAAGCTAGCATCAGTGTAACCACTCACCACAAGCTCATCACTTCCTCCATAGACCAAGAACTTATCCTTAGTATTTCTTAAATACTTAAGAATTATTTTGACCGCTGTCCAGTGACTCTCACCTGGATCTGATTGGTATCTACTCGTCATGCTTAAAGCACACGCAACATCTGGACGAGTACAGAGCATGGCAAACATGATAGATCCTATAGCATAAGCATATGGGATTCTACTCATGCGCTCTCGCTCATCATGTGTCAAAGGACACTGTGTCTTGCTGAGAGTTATGCCATGAGACATAGGAAGAAAACTTTTCTTGGAATCATGCATATTGAACCTGTGTAAGATCTTATCTATATAAGTATCTTGACTAAGTCCAATGATTTTGTTCAATCTATCTCTATAGATCCTTATTCCAAGAATATAAGCGGCTTCTCCCATATCTTTCATTGAGAAATAACTACTTAGCCAAGTCTTAACCGACTGAAGCAAAAGAATGTCATTCTCAATGAGCAGTATGTCATCTACATACAATATCAGAAATGCAACTGTGCTCCCACTAGTCTTCTTGTAAACGCACGGTTCTTCTTCGTTTCTAATAAAATCAAACTCTTTGATTGCTTCATTAAAATGAAGATTCCAACTCCGAGATGCTTGCTTCAAACCATAAATGGAACGATGAAGCTTGCATACTTTCCTAGCATATTCAGGATCTGTGAAACCCTCAGGTTGTGTCATGTACACATCCTCTTCAAGATTTCCATTAAGGAAAGCTGTTTTCACATCCATCTGCCATATTTCATAATCATAATAAGCGGCAGTTGCTAGGAGAATCCGAATGTACTAAAGCATTGCGACTGGATAATAGGTTTCATCATAGTCTATACCATGAATTTGCTTGTAACCTTTAGCTACCAATATAGCTTTGTATATCTGGATATTACCATCCATGTCAATTTTCCTTTTGAAAACCCATTTACACTCAATGGCTTTAACACCATCAGGTAAATCTACCAAAGTCCATACTTTGTTCTCTGACATGGATTCCATTTCGGATTCTTCGGCTTGTAGCCATTTATCGGAATCAGGGCCCATCATTGCTTCCTCATGAGACGTAGGTTCATCATTCTCTATTATTAATAAATCATGATGATCCATCACCCAAACCCCATATTTATTAGGTTCGTGACGAGTCCTTTCGGACCTACGTACCTCAGGTTCCACAGGTGCAGATTCTACGACTCTTCGTAGATCTAGTTGATGCTCTTCCTGAGAAGTTGGAGCAATCTCATGTGTTTCTCGAATCTCTTCGAGTTGTACTTTACTCCCACTGTTTCTCTTAGAAAGAAATTCTCTTTCAAAAAAACGCAATTTCGAGCAACAAACACTTTGTTCTCAGCGGGATTGTAAAGGTAATAACCTTTGGTCTCTTTGGGATAACCAACGAAGTAACATTTATCAGATTTGGGTCTAAGCTTATCAGCAATTAAGCGTTTAACATAAGCTTCACAACCCCAAATTTTAAGAAAAGACAGATTAGGAACTTTTCCGGTCCATATCTCATATGGTGTCTTTTCAACTGACTTTGATGGACATCTGTTTAGCGTAAACGCAGACGTTTCTAGAGCATATCCCCAAAAGGATAATGGAAGATCTGTATGACTCATCATTGATCGAACCATATCTAATAAAGTCCGATTTCTCCTTTCAGATACACCATTCCATTGTGGTGTTCCTGGAGGAGTGAGCTGTGAAACAATTCCACATTCTCTTAGATGATCATTGAAGTCTGGCTCAAATATTCTCCACCTCGATCTGATCGAAGGGCTTTGATTGTCTTGCCAAGCTGGTTTTGTACTTCATTCTGAAATTCTTTGAACTTTTCAAAAGATTCAGACTTATGTTTTATTAGATAAACATAACCACATCTACTGAAATCGTCAGTAAATGTAATGAAGTACTGGTAGTTTCCTCTGGCACTTAAACTCATTGGCCCACATACATCAATATGTATAAGGCTCAACAAGTCGCTAGCTCGTTCACTGTGTCCAGTAAAAGGAGCCTTAGTCATTTTTCCCAATAAACAAGATTCACATTTTTCATATGATTCATAATCAAATGAGCTCAAAAGTCCATCACTATGAAGCTTTTGAATGCGTTTCTCATTTATGTGGTCTAAACGACAATGCCAAAGACATGTAGGATTTGAGTCATTTGACTTAAATCTTTTGGTACTAATATTATAGACAGGCACACTTTGGTTTAGAACATAAAGCCCATTCTCTAATGGACCGCTACCATAAATAATATCACCACGATCAAATAAACAACACTTGTCTTTAATCGAAAAATGAAATCCTTCCAAATCCAAACAAGGAATAGAAATAATATTTCTGCTTATAGCAGGTACATAGTAGCAGTTCTTAAGTTCTAAAACCATGCCCGAAGGCAAAGACAAATGAAATGTTCCTACAGCTAATGCAGCAACTCTTGCTCCATTTCCCACGCGCAGGTCCACTTGTCCTTTCTCCAAAGTTCTACTGTTGCTTAGGTCCTGCATATTTACACAAATATGAGCACCACAACCGGTATCCAATACCCAAGAAGTAGAACTAGAAGTAGCAACATTTACTTCTATAACATAAATACCTGAAGAAGAAGTCTCAAAGGTTTTCTTCTTCTGTTTAAGATCTTCCAAGTATTTCTTGCAGTTTCTCTTCCAATGTCCAGAACCATTACAATAATGGCACTTGTCTTCACAGAAGGACCAGGCTTGAACTTAGGGACAAGGTCAGACTTGCCCGGATTCTTAACCCAGTTTGTCTTACCAGTTCCTTTGTTCTTACCATGTTTCTTAAACTTTTTACCCCCTTGTACCATGAGTACATGCGAGGTGTCCTTCTTGATGTTTGGCTCAGCAGTTTTGAGCATTCCATGCAGCTCAGTCAAAGTCTTTGTCAAGTTATTCATGTTGTAGTTCATAACAAACTGATCATAACTTGACGGCAATGACTGCAGGATGATGTCAGTAGCCAACTCTTGGCTAATAAGGGAATCCAGTTTTGCCAGGTTATCAATATAACCCATCATCTTAATGACATTGGGCTAACTGGACTGTCTTTTGGCAGCTTGCACTCAATGAGAGCCTTAACAGTCTCGTATCTCTCAGTTCGTGCCTGCTCCTGAAACATCCCTTTCAGGCTAGTGATCATGTCAATTGACGAATCCACGTTCTCATATTGCTTCTGCAAGTCTGAGTTCATGGTAGCCAACATAAGACAACACACATCAACCCTATCACTGAGATGTTTATCCCAAATATTCCTTTCTGCATGTGGAGCATTGGTCTTAGGTTTTTCAGGAAGTTTCTTTTCCAGGACATAGTCCTTCTTCTCATGTTTGAGAACAATTCTCAGGTTTCGATACCATTCAAGGAAGTTCGATCCATTCAGCTTGTCCTTCTCAAGGACGGACCGCAATGAAAACGAACTGTGAGGGTTTGACATAGCTGGATAAAAGAAGAGCAGGGATTAATATGATGTTCATGATTTTGAGAAATCTCAACAAATAAGAAGACTCACATTATATTCAAAACAATATTATCCTCAAAATGAATATAATGATCCAAGATCCTTATTTTACTAGAATTCAAGTGAGCTTTGGCTCATCGCCCAAATGTCCAGCTATTTAGGTAAGCAACACATTTGCTAATTATATCCAATATAATTCTTGGTTGTTGGGTGACATCTTATGTTTTATCCAACCTATGCCTCTAAGCCCAAAACCGTTTTGATAACCTAGTCAAGTAAACCAATCTCGTTTCATATGGTAACCATTACCATCTGTCTCAATTATGTAGATGTGGATACCCTGCTTGACAGACCCATCACACAACGAAACAAGCCTTGACAGTCGACAAAAATTATATAGGTATCAAAATACTTGATATTAAATTGAGGAATTATTTAATTTATGTTTTATTTAAATTTATATCCCATATAAAATAAATAAAACAGTAACACGTATCAAATATATATTTTAATTAGATAATATGAATAAATTAAAATTCAGATAATTTTAACTAACTAAGAGATTCTACGAATATCATAGTCTTTATTTCTTTTAGAAACACAATATTCTAAGGTCATTATCTCGCGAGATAATGACAGAATATCTCATGAAAAGTTTGAAATGTCATCACATGAGATAAAGATAATTGTCTGACTTTTCCAGGAAAAACAACTCTCTCTTACAAACGTATGTGTTTCAGTTTCTTATATTATATCTAACTCACTGTATAATATAATATTATTAATTCGATCATGACTAATAATAAAACACTTTCAACATTAAGCGCATGCAATCAGATACCAATTTTCAGAACAATTATGCATGATTTCAATGACATACTGCGTAGAATATAGTTTATAAAATTCACACAGTTTAATCAAATCATCACGTAATCATATTAGATAAAAATCACAAGTATCATGTAAATCAGGTATTTACATAAACTAGATTAAATTTTAATATTAAATAACCTGGCTCTGATACCATTGTTGGTATGTTTGGAATTCGTACTGGTTTATAACGATTTATAAATTCTAATTACGAATTTAATTGCCAGGATTCGTGCAAATACTAAATTAGATTTAGCTTATATGGTTTCTAATATACCTAGATATTCTGCAGCGGAAAAATTGGCTAAAACGATTTGAGGATTTTAGCACTCCAAGTATTGTGCCTCTATTGGTATCCACACTCACACAAATTAGATCGAACGGGATGCTAGTGCCATAAAGATCTAATCTCAAAACTTAGTGACAAACTGTTTGTCTTTTTCTTAGGTTTATGAGTGCAGTGGCGAGAGAGATTAATTAATTATCAATCTCATTAAGGACATATATATATTACATGTATCACGTTGACCTAATGTTAATTATGGTCACATGGGCTTAAGCCCCAATCCAATTTGGACTACACGTCCAATATATAATATATGTTTATTACTTCTATTTCAAATAGAAAGCCATCAGAAACTCAATATTGGTTTAATCCAAATTAAACCCAATTATAACTTGATCCAATTTGTTTATGTGTGTGATTCTATAAGATCGAATAATATTAGTAATGAATTTTTAGATCCATAGATTATAAGCGGTCTCTAGCAAAACATTATAACCGTCTAATATTATGCGATTGTCAAAATCTCGACAATACAACTTTAACTAGAGTAAGGTACAAATGATTTCAGGACATTCCCAACAGATTGTGGGATTGCGAAGCCAATGTCAGTCTTTTCTGGTTTGGTGGCTTGCTCGGCAATGCTTGGTTGTCTTGCTTGGATGAAGCGTTTGGCCAGTTCCTACAATCCTATTGTTGCCTTTAACAGTTTTTAGTCATGGTACCAGCTCTCTTTTTGAAGGTGTATTGTGTTTTCCAGATTTAGGCATGGTAATATATACTTTTTAGTATCCTTTTTGTATGCTATATTTTTTTTAATTTATCTTGCTCTATTGTTGTTTTTCTAATTATTTTCCATTCTGTAACACTCCCCTCACTTTCAGTACATCAACGTTTCAAAAAAAAAAACAATAAAGAAAAGTTTTCCACAAGAAAATAGAGAACCAAATGTACTTTTACCTTCGCAATTTCATGTTCTCGTGAATGCATATTATCCTTCCTTCTTTGCGCCAACATATACGCATCTACATTTTCTCCCCAACACTCATCTATATTTTTTTATTATAGAAAATCATATTTATACATTATGAAAAATATACATTTATGATTTTCTTATATTTATAAATTATTACAAATACTATTATTTTTTCATTTAAAAAACAATTTAACAAAATCTAAACGAAAATAAATAAATAATCAATAAAATAATTATATATATATATATATACACGTATAAATAATTAATGGAAAACTCGATGTAACAAAAAACTATTAAATTGCATTAAAAACGTGTTTAAGATAGCCAAATCAATCAGTTTTTGATGGGACTAAATGATAACTTTGATAATATTTGAGGAAAAAAATTGAATACTAAACCTCGTCCGTGCCTTGCTGGCATAATACAACATGTTAGAATAAGATGAAAACTAAAGGTCAAGTGGTACTATAAACTCTAATATATCTCATCCCGTAGCCTTACAAGTGATAAAATCTACTAATTCTGTTAGCGGTTCCATCTTATGTGCTCAATATTATAAAAAACATGTTAGCTCACACTGTGGAAAGTTGTATCATATAGTGGATAAATATTACAAAGTGCATGGATTTTCTTCTGGTTATCGGTTCAAACCAAAGTATGATTCTTCTCAAATGCACAACAAGCCTGCTCATGCATCTAATGGTCCAACTTATCATCAGAAATCTGTTACTGTTGGTTCTACAAATGTAGTCTCAAATATGGATCCTTAAAGTGTGAAGCAAGGACACACTGATATCTCTAGTTCTTACTATAAGGATCAATTATAGCAAATTATTTTTGTCGAAGTCATCAGCTTTCCAATCGATCATACCATCATATCACCCTTTATAGGTTCTGATTCTTCTGGTTTGAAAACCATATCAACAATCTCACATATTTATGGTACAATTCTATCTCTTTAAAATTACTCATATTACAACATACTTGCTTCTTTTCAACCCCTTAAAGAAACAAATATGTCTCCAAATACTTGAATAGTAGATTATGGGGCTACACATCATGTCTCTAACTCTAGGATTTTAGGCCTTTTACAAACACTTTTGTTACTTTACCTAATGGCTACACAATAAGCATTGTAGGAGTAGGTTATATCGAGTTAAGTAAAACTATCTTGCAGCATAATATGATCAGAGTTTCATTTCAAATTTTCGAGTGTTAGAGTGTGTTGGGCACTGCAAGCCCATGTCCAACTCCACCCATTAGTATGATATTGTCCACTTTAAGCCATGTGGGCAAGCCCGCACGGATATGTTCCTGGGCTCCTTCCCAAAAGGCCTCTTACTAATTGAAGTTGGACTTTACTTATATATTAGACATTTATTATCTAATCTTCCAATGGGGAATCGGGTTTATATCCCAACAAAATTCTCATTAAACTAAGGACCACACAAACCCTTTGCCTCCCCTCTAGCAAAACATAGCACCCATCTTGTACTGTCGTAATCACCAACAAAACTCTTCGCCTAACCTCTGGCCAGTCAGGAAGACTTTCGACATAAGGCATCGACACCCTTAATCATGAGGTTAAATTGAGGTTCCTCCCACAACGAACATGCAGCTCACACCCACTTCTCTAGGTCCACCTTTTATAAACCTAAGCTCTGATACCAATTGTTGGGCTCTGCAAGCCCATGTCCAACTCCATCCATTAGTAAGACATTGTCTGCTTTGGGCCACGTGGCCATGTCCGCACGGATTTGTTCTTAGGCTATTTCCTAAAAGGCCTCATACTAATTGGAGTTAGATTTGACTTATATATTAGATCATCTTTGTCTAATCTTCCGATGTGGAACTTAGATTGATATCCCAACAATCTTCCCTCAAACCAATGACCACACAAACCCTTGGCCTCTTCTCCAGCAAAATTTGGCATCCATCTTTTACCGCCTTTATCACCAATGGAACCCGCCACCTAACCTTCTGCACAGCCAGGAAGAATTTCGACACAAGGCACATGTACCCCTTAATCGCGAGGTCACCTTGAGGGCTCCTCCCACAATGAACATGCAGCCCACACCCACTTCTCTAGGTCCATCTTTTCTGAACTTAGGCTCTGATACCAATTATCGGGCTTTCAAGCCCATGTCCAACTCCACTCATTAGTATGATATTATCTGCTTTGGACCAAGTGGTCATGCCAGCACGAATTTATTTTTGGGCTCCTTCCCAAAAAGCATCATACTAATTTGAGTAGAACTTGACCTATATATTAGACCATATTTGTCTAATCATCGAATGTGGGACTTGGATTGATATCCCAACAATACTCCTCTAAAACCAAGGACCACACAAACCCTTGGCCTCTCCTCCAGTGAAACCTGACACCCATCTTGTACCGCCGTTCTCACCAATGGAACTTGCCACCTGACCTTCCGCACAGTCAGGGAAGACTTTCAACACAAGGCTCTAACATCCTTAATCGCGAGATTACCTTCAGAGCTCCTCCCACACCGAACATGCATCAGCCCATACCGACTTTTCTAGGTCCACATTTTCTGAATCTGGGTTCTGATACCAATTGTTGGGTTCGGCAAGCCCATGTCCAACTCCATCCATTAGTATGATATTTTCCGCTTTAGGCCGAGTGGCCAAGCCCACACAGATTTGATTTTGGGCTCATTCCAAAAAGGTCTCATACTAAATGGACTTGGACTTGACTTATATATTTGACCATCTTTGTATAATCTTGCTATGTGAAACTTGGATTGATATCCCAACAGTCCTTCCCTCAAACCAAGGACCACACAAACCCTTGGCCTCTCTTCTAGCAAAACCTGACATCAATCTTGTACCACCGTTCTCACCAACGAAACTTGTCACATGACCTTCCACACAGTCAGGGAAGACTTTCGACCCAATGCTCCAGCATCCTTAATCGCAAGGGCTCCTCCCACAATGAACATGCAGCCCATACCCACTTATCTAGTTCCACCTTTTCTGAATCTGTGCTCTAATACCAATTGTTGGGCTCGGCAAGCCCATATCCAACTTCATCCATTAGTATTATATTGTCCGCTTTGGGCCGAGTGTCCAAACCCGCACGAATTTTTTGTTGGACTCCTTGCCAAAAGGCCTCATACTAATTGGAGTTGGACTTGATTTATATATTAAACATTTATTGTCTAATCTTCCGATGTGGGACTTGGGTTGATATCTCAACAGAATGTTAACAAAATCCTTGAACTTTGTGGTTAGTTTCACACCTGCTGCATGTTTGCATGTTTCATTCAGGATCATACTCGAGAATTGATGATTGGGAAGAGTAGTGAAGTCAACAATCTATATTTAGATCCATTAACTTCACTTGATGACTTACATTTCACATTTACAACTTTTTCTACTTGTTGCATTGTTTCTGCTGATTTCAATAAATGGATAGTCGTTTAGGACATCCATCTTTTTCAAAGATTAATTTGCTTTCTGATGTATTTCTAAGCAAAGAAATAAAGATAAAATCTCACATCATTGTTCAATTTGTCAATTACCTAAATAGAAACATATTTATTTTTCCATCTAAAAATATAATGAGTGCACCAATTTTGATTGATTACACATAGATGTTTGGGATCCTCTTGTTGTGCATACTGTTGATGGTTTCAAATATTTTTCGTTCAACTTGGATTTACGTACTAAAACTTAAATATGATGTTTTACAAATATTTTCTAGTGTTCTAAAAATGATTGAAAACAAATTTCGCACAAAAAGTAAAATGTATTTGATTTGATAATGCACATGAACTTAAATTTACTAATAGGCATTTTAGCTCATCATTCTTTTCCTAAAACACCTTAAAAAAATTCAATTGTTAAAAGGAAACATCAACTTATTTTAAATTTTGTTAGAGCCTTTATGTTTGAATCACATGTTCATCTGGCTTATTGGGAGTGATTGTGTCTTAATGTTTCTCATTAATATATTTCCTAGTCCTTTGTTAAATGATAATTTTATGTTATAATCTTTTGAAATTTTTTGTTGTTTAGCTTACCAGTCTACTAGTTTGACTTCTAAGGATAGAAATAAATTTTAACATAGAGCTAGAGCATGTGTGTTTATAGGCTATCCAAGTGGTTACAATTAGGGATGTTAGAATGGGCTAAAAAATTCGCAGGTCTAAATGGGCCTTTGAAGTGAATAAATGCCCGTTTAAACCCATTTATCATAATTAAGTTTAATGGGTTTAAATGGGCACCCGGTTAAGACCCGTTTATTAAAAGAGTTTTGGATCCAAATAAATGGGGACCCTATTAGACCCGTTTACATTTCTTTTAATAATTTTTTAAAGTCAAACGACGTCATTTATCATACTTAGGGTTTTAGTTTTGCCCTCTTCGATCAAACACTTGCTTCTTCTTCTTCAAAAATATTGGTCTTTAAAACGACGCAACTGCACGACTACATTAGTAGTCACTAAATAGTCTCAAATTTACGACTACAAGCCTATGTCGTACATCAGTCGCAAAATATGCCTCGTCACTTTTTAGTCTTTAATATACGACTCCTACATTTCATCCCAAAGTAGTCGTATATGTACGACTAAAATAAATCGTCCAATTTAGTCCCCATTTGAGACTATTTGGCGACTGTTTTATTTTACGACGACTTATTTTGCGACTGTTTTGTGACCATTTTAGTAGTCATTCACTCTCTGTTTTCTTGTAGTGAATCTCTTCTTCAAAGGTAGACTAAAATAATATAATTTTTAGGAGCTTTTATTATTTTAGGTCATATGAGGTGTATATGTTTTCTCTATTGGAGGAAGAGATTGTTCTTGAGGCAATACATACATGAGAGCTGAGTTGCAAGGTTTAATGATTGAGGAGACATGTGAGGAACAAGGTTAACTACCATTTGTGTCTCCAAATCCATAATTTTGTAGTATTGTAAGTTACAATTTGTTGCATTGTATGGGGGTGTGGCTGTTACATTGCCTGGGGCTGGGGCTGGGTCAGTGAGTAGTGGAGAGGGTGTATCTATGGCTGGTGTAGTATTTAAGAGCTGAAATTGAGTCATGTAAGCTGCAAGCCCCGGATTAGTGTCTTTAAGGTAAGAGAGAATCATTTCCAAGCTTGTGATCCTATTTTGAACTTGTCGTTGCTCCTCATCACGTCGAGCATTTTCTAATTCTAGGTCAGCTATCTTGCGACAAGCGGACTGAAGCTGTTCCTGGATCTCCAACAGTTCAGTCGAAGACGAGCTTGAATGACATTCTTTTCTTTTCCCCTTGTTGACCAGCTCTAGGAGTTGGCCAAGTCCAAAAAGGTTACCTTTTGGGTCTGTTTCAGTACACTAAAACAAGAAAAAACAGTTAGTATGAGTTACGTTGACATCAAGCCTAAACACATACAATACCTAAGAAGAACCTAAAAACAAGTAAATATAGTAGAATGATTCAAAACAGAATGAATCATAACTAAAAACAGAAAGATTGAAAATAAAAAAACAAGTATAAACTTAAACATCACCACAAAAAAGCATGGCAGTAGAACAATATATTCAGAAGACACAAATGATGCATGTACAGTCTATACACTTTGAATCAATAAATCCATATAGAGTATTTCTAACTATGCTAACAAATCGTGCTCACCAAACAAAGACATGAAGTATTCAAGCTTAGAATGGACCAGCTGAGGAGAAAGAGAAACAGAAGATGAGAAAAAAACCAGAACAAAAGAGAAGAGAAACTTATACATAACTTAATACCAGCCATGATAACACAAACACACAGACAATCCGATCATAAAAAAAGCAGAAGATAAAGGAGATTACCTTAAGGAAGATCTGATTCTTTTCTTCAAGGGTGAGGGTGCGGGTGCGGTGAGTAGATTCCTCAGACGAAGTCCCTGATGTTTCTGGACCATCGGCATCCTTTAGAGACATTACCTTTGCTAGGCTCTTCTCGTAAGCCTCAGCTACTGCTTTGGCATTTTGATCAACAAAACTTCCATCCGCCCTTGTACGTGTTCTCATAAAAACTTCTCCAAAAGTAACAGGTCACCCTAGTTCCTCCTCCTGTAATACTAGAAAACACATATTAAGTAGAGTTAAAATGTAATTCAAAAGGAAGGAAATACTTTTTACCATTTCTTGTTGAATGGTCAAGTATGATTTCTGCCCCGATACGTGCTTGTGGACCCCAAGACTGCCACGATCAGAGTTACGGGACTATGAAATAGTAACGCTCATGTCCACTGCATATGGAGTTTTCCAATGAATCCACATTGCTTTCCAAAGCGTCTCACCAATCCAAAGTGGCCTTTCACCACTGTTCTTGTCCTGAGATACTATTAATTTCATCCTGTTTTTCGCAATCTTCAAGAAATGCTGCTTCACAAGGTCTGTAATCCCTATATTACAATTGTAGCTCCACTACATAGTACAATAAAAGAATGAGTATTGATGATACTTATGTATTACAAATGAAATAAAACACAAATAAAACCAGAAAGCATTACCGCAAACATTCTGAAGTATCTTTCTTAGATGTGTATCGGCGTAACCTTCCAGCTATAGTATGGCCCTTCAAACTTTCGCCGAAATATTCCAGCAATGACACGAGTCAATTTGTCTTTGTCCCGGGTAAACCTAGTACATGAATACAAACAGAGAATAAGACATAAGAAATCAGAAGAAGCGACTTCAAATAGACCATGCTCAGTTGAGAAGAAGCAGTATGTACCATAATAAAGTGACCCGTATCTACAACTTAAGACTTCACAAGAATACGACCGTGCCTAAAAGAATCAACTTAAACTGATATACGTTGATAACACGAGTGGTGCAAACAGATTCAATGATGGAAACAAATGCAACATATACAAACTCTTAGTTCTAAAACTGACCCTATATGCATATACAATACAATCACTGAACTTAACCTTCCATGTGGCTAAAACTTATGCAGTAAACTTATACAATCATTGACCCTTATGCATATACAATACAGAGATGAAATAAAAATGAAAGCAAACTTACCACGTTTTCTTAACGCCGGGGATAGGATGCTCACTCAAGCGTGGGAGATTTTCCCGGTCAGGAAGAGCCAGCAGATCATCTAACATATGATCAAAGTCAACCATATCTTCATCGGGATCATTATTCTCTTCTGCATCCTCAAGTGATTGTTCATAATCGGGAAGCTGAACTTGATGCTTTTGTTCCTGGGGAATCTGAAATACCGGAGGCTGTGGTTGAGGATTTGGATAAGGAGGTTGTTGTGGGCAGGGAATCTGTTGAGAGAGATGGGAGGGTCGCGGTTGAGTGGATGGTGCATACTGTCGTGGAAGAGAGTTCCTGTTAACCGAGACTGTGGCCTGAGAAGATGGATTCAAGGAGTAAGAAGAGGCTCCTTGGGATCTACCATCTCCGGCCATCGGCGTACCCGATCCGCTGTTGGATCTCGCAACTGAGCCTGACGGTGAACCCTCTCCAACATTGGCTCTTGAACCTCCGTCTGAGGGTGAACCATTTTTGGCATTGGATAGAAGACCTCCGCCTGAGGTTCCACCTTTTCCGGCGTTGGCTCGAAGAGCTCCGCGTGCGGTCGAACCAACTTCGCCGGTTGCTCTACTCCCTCCGTGAGAGTTAGCCCCTCGACCTCTACTGGATTTTCCTTTTCCAGCCATGGATTTGTCGAGTTTAGGAAGGAAAGCAAGAGAGATAGAGAGATGAACTGATTCTGTCTATTGAAAGAGATAGAGAGATAGACCCAAATCGAGAGATAGAGAAATAGACCCAAATCGAGAGAGAGACAAAGAGATTAACAGATTCTAGGAAGAAAATCTGGTGAGAAAGAGAGAGAGAGGTGAAGATTCAGACCCAAATCGAGAGATAGAGAAAGAGATGAACAGATTCTCGCTAGAGAGAAAAACATATCTATGGTTTAGAAAATAGAATGGGGAATCAGATCTATTTGGGTACTTGTTTTGACTAAGAGTCCCTTAAGAGTGGGTATTTAGTCGCAAACTAATTTGGGGGGGGGGGGGGTTATTCGCGCCCTAAAGACCAAATAATTTCACCAAAAGCCCAAATAATTTTAAAACCAAACCTGTTCGCAAATTAAATTAGTCGCAAATTTGGGACTAACATAGAAAAGTAGTCATAGATTGTGACTATTTTGTGACGCTATTTAGTCAGTCACAAGTCTATACCCTAAACCCTAAACTTTTATACCCCTAAAAATGATACACATACATAATCAATAATTGCTATTATATTTCTTAACTTTATACTTCAATATATAATGTTAATTAAGCCTAATTAAGTAAACTTTGAATTTTTATACACTTTAAGAATCATTAGTTTACAAATAACTAAATAAAATGTTATTTAAGATGCAATTATAAGATAAGTAGGAGTTTATAAAAATTCTTAGTTAGAAGTTTTGACTATTAGATAATATATTTAGCGTAACTTGCAATTGAATCTCGGAATAAATACTTTAAACTAATCTATTTACACTAATTTTTTGGTGAATTTCCAAAAATCATACTGGTTAGTCGCAAATCAGTTGGAAAGTAGTGACATTTTCAGAATGTAGTCGCAAAGTAGTGAGTAATTCATAACCCTTTTGTGACATTCTGTAAAAAAATGTGAAAATTTCAACATCTGCGAGTTGAACTTGAGGCCTGTAAGTGATATATGTGTTGCAAACTAGCTGAGCTAATGAAACATTTCAGTTTTTATTACATTAAACATATATATATATACATACGTTTGGTATCATATGATATGGAAAATACATTTTAACGTATATCCTCTTACTCGAACCTAAGACCTGTGGGTCATATGAATGTTGCATTTCAACTGAACTATAGCCACTATTCGGTTTTTGAATACATTATGTTTTATATATACCGATATTTATCAAATTGGAAAATAAAAACCTGTTTAAAGTTTTTTTAACAATACAAATCACACAAATATTTTACAAACTTTAATTAAAAATATCATACATATTATTCAAATTTCATTATCATCATCATCCGAAGATGATAAATTACAAAGAAATTCATCTTCTGGTTCAGCGTCTTCAATTTCAAAATCAATTTTTTGTACTGGATGATTTTCGTCGACTAAACTATCGAAAATTATTTCTTCAACCGGATCCGTCATTCCATCATCATCTGTTTATTGCAAAATGACCAGCTCTTTCTCGTTAAACTTTCCTTGAACACGATTTCTCGGATTTACTTTCAGAACTGTATGCCACAATTTCTGAGGGCGTTTAGTATATGGGTATGGAAGATAACAAACCTGATCCGCTTGAGACCCTGCACCAAATTAAATTTTAAATTAGAAGTTTATATATAAATATACAAATATATATACATATATAGAAGTTTATATATATATATATATATATATATATACACACACAAGTAAAAACATGAAATTCATACAAAAAATAAATGGTTCGTAGTTTTGATATCTCCGTGATGAGAGCACGTCAACAATGCCTCCCTCGCTTTTTCGAGTACCTTTTCCAATCGTCGGATCAAACCATTGACAGTAGAAAAGTATGATCTTTAAATTCACAAATCCGGGATATTGAAGCTCCATGATAGTTTCAACGGTCCCATAGAAATTATCTTCTTCGGATGCTTCAGAATAATTTTGGCCTCGGACACATACCCCATAATTCATTGTTTTTCTCGTCATTCCGTGATTACGCGTGTGAAATAAATACCCTCGTGTAAAATACATGGGCCACGAGGTGACTTTATTTTCAGGACCTTTCACTATTTCATGAACCCAAGTAGGAAAACTTTCTTGACTTTTCATTGCATTCACCTATACAATAGAAAATATGTCACTTATAATTAATTAGCATGGTTAATTACTATATAATAATGAAATTTGTAGGAAATACATACATATTGGCGAACCCATATATGAAAATGTTCATCTCTTTTCACCGTGACCTCCTCATCAGATAGTCATGGGTAATCGAATCGAATTTGCACGTCCAACACTCTGTATTGCTAATATTAAGATATATAATTATGACAAAGTGTATAAAATTTAGACAAAATTATGTTAAAATAATGTCGAAAGCATAGTTACCTTTCAAGCGGTCTAAAATAATCACAATTCCGCAAAACGTATGAATGTGCGCACTTATAATCTTTTTCGCTTAACCAAAATTCACTGCTTTTGCCACTTGGACGACCCATTTCAGTAAATATATCTTGTACCGGTACACTATATACGGGGACTTCACCTTCATCATACCGACTTGTCCTGCAATTGACCCTTATGTATTTGAAACAAATCACTCATTAACAATAACTTAACATACATATAAGTAAATTATTACCTTCTTCTGCTAGCTGTAGAAATGTGTGACGCAAAGTAGTGTTCTTAGAAATAAGATATCTCATCATTCATGTATGATTGAACAATTGATCCCGCTGGATATCTTTTGTTCTTCGCTTTGCCTTTCAAATGTTTAAAAAACCTTTCGAACAGATACATCCACCTATATTGCACAGGACCACCAAGCTCTGCTTCGTATGGTAGATGGATAGGTAGGTGCTCCATCACATCAAAGAAAGAAGGCGGGAAGATTTTTTCCAAATTACATAAAATTATGACAATGTTATCCTTCAAAAGTTGGACACGAGTTTGATCTAATGATCTACTGCTTAGGTCACGAAAAAATGCTCCAATCCCTACAAAAAAAATCATGAAGTTATAGATAATAAGCTGTAAAGCAGACATAGATACGTTATATATATATATATATATATATATATATATACCTGATAGTGCTTGGTGCACATTACGCGGCAAAAGGTCGGCAAAGACAAACGGAAGCAACCGTTCCATAAATACATGGCAGTCGTGACTTTTCATTCCAGAAAATTTTCCACCATTGATGTCTGCACAAATGGCTAAATCTGCTACATAGCCATCTGGAAATTTAACATCAGTCTTGACTCATTGTAGTAAGGCTTCTTTCGCTTTTGAAGTCAATCTCCAAATAGGAAATGGAGCTCTCCCTCGATCATCGACATGCAATTCTTTCCGATAACAAAATCTTGCGATATCTAATCTTGACTTGCTTGTGTCTTTTGATCTGTCTTTAACTTTCATAACAGTATACATGATGTTGTCGAAAACATTCTTCTCGATATGCATCACATCAAGATTGTGTCATAGATTGAGATCGGTCCAGTATGGCAGCTCCCAGAAAATACTTTCTTTATGCCAATTATGCCAATCCCCATAGTCGGTCATTTTTTTTGTATGTCCATTTCCACCACAATCTGATGTTTTAGGTGGTTCGACATGCCGTATACGCTCATATAACACTTGTTCACCAGTTAACGATTGAGGCGGGTAGTCGTTAATTGCGTTCTTTCCCTTCAAAAAGTTAACTTTATTCTTCCGTAACGGATGATTGTTGGGCAAAAATCTTCGGTGACAGTCAAACCAGCTTGTCTTTCTACCAACCGGCAATTGAGAAGCATTTGTCTCATCCATACAAATTGGACAAGATAATCTTCCATGCGTTGTCCATCCTGACAACATACCATATGCCGGAAAATCGCTTATCGTCCACAACAGAACAACTCTAAGGTTAAAGGTTTGATCTAATGACACATCATACGCCTTAACTCCGTTATTCCATAACTCCTTTAACTCGTCGATCAATGGTTGGAAGAAGACATCAAGACTGGCTCGTGGATGATTTGGTCCTGAATTCAAAACCGTAAGAAACAAAAACTCACTTTTCATGCACATATCAGGGGGTAAGTTGTAGGATGTCATGATCACAGGCCACAACGAATGGTTTTTTGACATACCAAAAGGATTAAAACCGTCTGTACATAATCCAAGATAAACATTTCGCATTTCCGCTGCAAAAATCGGCTGCATTTGATTGAAATTCTTCCACTCTGCCGCATCTGATTGAAATTTTTCCACTCTGCCGCATCAGATGGATGACACTTACTCCGTCTTCTGACACATGCTTAGCATGCCATCTCATCGATGATGCAGTCTTCTCTGATTGGTACATCCTCTTCAATCTGTCAGTGATAGGTAAATACCACATACGACTTAACGGTATTTTTGTTCGTCCCTCACTAGCCTTATATCTTGGTTTTCCACAAAACCTACAATGCTCCCACTCCTCATCTTCTTTCCAGAAGAGCATACAATTATCTACACATACATCAAATGTATGGTACGGCAATCCTAGCTTTCGCATCAATATTTCTGTCTCGTAATATGTACAGGTTGCCTGATTACCCTCTGGTAAATACACCGTAAACAATTCGGCCCATGAATCCATGCATGTTTCAGCCAAATTATGGTCTGCTTTAATGTTCATGAATCGAGAAGCTAATGATAACTTCGAATGACCATCATGACAACCATCATAAAGTGGAGTATTTGCCGCATCTAACATGCCGTAGAACTGTTTTGCCTCATGGGTAGGTTCTTTATAAACATGATCATTTCCACTTTGATCATGTTCATGATATTCACTAAATGGCGTAGAACCATGAAATGCATCATGAACCATCCCGGCATAAACATTCCCTCCATCATAATCTATTGGTTGATTACCACTAGTAAAATCTGTGTTGGGGTCAAAATCTCCCCTTTTGAAGTTAACAGCAAACAGATCGTGGGTTGCGACCCACGGTGAAAATGCTGGGTCGTGTACCCCGATCCATGGTGCAGTAAACGGATCGGGTGTCACGGCCCACGGTGAAGAAGTGGATCGGGTATCGCAACCCACATCAGAGCAAATGGATTGGGGGTCACGACCCACGGTAAAGAAGTTGGGTCGTGTACCCCGATCCATGGGATAGCGAACGGATCGGGGGTCACAACCCACAAAGAAGAGTTGGATCGGGTGTCTCCCTAACCGAGCACAAGAAGAGTTGGATCGGGTGTTCCCCAAACTGTGCAGAGGAAGAAACGGATCGGGTCTCCCCCTAACTGTGTGTAGGAAGAAACGGATCAGGTGTTCCCCTAACTATGCATAGGAAGAAACGGATTGGGTGTCCCTATAACTGTGCATAGGAAGAAATGGATCGGGTATCCCCCTAACCGTGCACAAGAAGAGTGGGATCGGGTGTCCCCCTAACCGTGAAAGGAAGAGTTGGCTCGGGCGCCCCCTAACCGTGAAAGGACAAGTTGGATCGAGTGTCACGATCCATGGGGAAGGTTGGGTCGTGTACCCTAATCTGTGACAAAGCAGGTGGATCGGGTATCGCAACCCACATCAGAGCAAACGAATCGAGGGTCACGACCCATGGTGAAGGAGCTGGGTCGTGTACCCCGATCCATGGTACAGCAAACAGATCGGGGGTCACGACTGGTGAAGAAGCTGGGTCGTGTACCCCGATCCATGGTACATCAAACGGATCGGGGTCACGACCCACGGTGAAGAAGCTGGGTCATGTACCCCGATCCATCGTATAACAAATGGATCGGGGGTCACGACCCACGGTGAAGGAGCTGGGTCGTGTATCTCGATCCATGGTACAGCAAACAGATCGGGTGTCACGACCCATAGTATGGCACCGTGAACCATGGAGTCACCCGAACCGTGAACCATGGTGTCACCCGAGCTGTGAACCATGGCTTCACCCGAGCCGTTGTTGGGGTCAAAACCCACCCAGCTGTGATCAATGGGAAAATGGCTAAGTATGAAAATACGAAGAATCGGACAATGCCGAAATTGTGCCTAAGTTATTTCTGTACGAGTCCACTTAAGCACGAGAGAGGCCATTTTGGCCAAAGCAGCTCCATTTTCGGCCAAGGACTCTTCACTTCGGCAAGCTTAGTCGTCACTTCGGCAAGGCTTGATCTTCACTTAGGCAAGCCTTGTCTCCACTTAGGCAAGCCTTGTCTTCGCTTAGGCAATCTCTGTCTCCACTTAGGCAAGCCCTGTCTCCACTTAGGCAAGCTTTGGCTCACATCGGCAAAGCTTTTCTCTACTTCGGCAAGCATGGCCACATCGTCAAGCTTGGTCTTCACTTAGGCAAGCTTTATCTCCACTTAGGCAAGCCTTGGGGCATGGTCACATCGGCAAGCTTTGGCTCACTTCGGCAAGCTTTGTCTCCACTTCGGCAAGATTTGTCTCCACTTCAGCAAGAAGGAGACATCGGCAAGCTTTGTCTCCACTTCGGCACGGAGACTTGGGCGAAAAAGGGAGACACATCGGCAAAGAGATTTCGTCCGAAGTGCTCCACATCGGCAACATGACCACTTCGGCCACACGGCCACTTCGGCCAACACGGTCATTTCGGCGACAAGCCACATCGGCACACACGACAAGCCACATCGGCACGCAGGACAGGCCACATCGGCAATGACCCACGGCTTCGGCAACAACACGCGGCTTCGGCAACGATCCATGACATCGGCAACGCCACTTCGGCGAAGGAGCTCCACATTGGCACGCGATAGCTCACTTCGGCACAAGGGAGACATCGGCGAAGTTCACGTCGGCACACGCGATAGCTCACTTCGGCACAAGGGGGACATCGGTGAAGTTTACGTCGGCCAAACAAGACACTTCGGCAACACGCGTGAGATCCACTTCCGCCAAACACGCGCTCCACTTCGACCAACACGAGCTCACTTCGGCAACACGCGTGAGCTCCACTTCGGCCAAACACGCCATCCACTTCGGCCAACACGAGCTCATTTCGGCAACACGCGTGAGCTCCACTTCGGCCAAACACGTGCTCCAGTTCGGCCAATGCAAGCTCACTTCGGCAACATGCGTGAGTTCCACTTCGGCCAACACGCGCTCCACTTTGGCCAATGCAAGCCACTTCGGCCAACACGAGCTCACTTCGGCAACACGCATGAGCTCCACTTCGGCCAAACACGCGCTCCACTTCGGCCATCGCGAGCTCACTTCGGCAACACGCGTGAGTTCCACTTCGGCCAACACGCGCTCCACTTCGGCCAATGCGAGCTCACTTCGGCCAACACGAGCTCACTTCGGCCAAACGCGAGCCCACTTCGGCAACATGGCCACTTCGGCCAACACAAGCTCACTTCGGCCAAACGCGAGCTCACTTCGGCAACATGGCCACTTTGGCCATACACGAGCTCGCTTTGGCCGAAGTCATTTCAATACGAAGACAATCTTGGCCGAAGTCGTTTTCATACGAAACTGCCTGGCCGAAGTCAAATCATACGAAACTGCCTGGCCGAAGTCAAATCTATACGAAGCTGCCTGGCCAAAGTCATTACCATACAGAGCTGTTTGGCCGAAGTCAATTCTATACGAAGCCAAAAGACGACGCGACCGAAGTCATTTCGATACGAAGACAGCAAGCCCATCTTCGGCCTACAACGATGCAAAGGCCCACAAAGTCAAGCCGACTTGCTAAAACGGAAATCCCAAAGGATTAGGAAGTTTTTCCTTATCTCTTTAGGATTGACCTGGCCAACTCAAACTAGTATAAATATCTATGTACATCGTTTGAAAAAGGGATCCGCAATTTACTTAGCAAAAAACCCTAGACTATTTTGCTCTCAAACTCTTGTACGAAAGCTTTTCGACACAGCTTAATAAAAACCATCTTTGGATCTCTCCATTCGTGGTTCATCCGCAGAAATTTCATCCCTCTCAACAAACCTCCGACAAATTCTAATTGTGTTGATTTCGACTCCCACAATTTGGCGCTAGAAGGAGGGGGAATTTGAAACTTTTTTACTCCAAGGAACCACCGCACGAACGATTCGAAGAAGATGACTAGCGATGGACGAACCGACGACCCGCAGGACACGGGGATCGATGGATCTGGAGGAACAGATGCACCAACGCCTGCAGTCGTGGAGACGAGCCCAGAGGCCCTATCACAGATCAAGATGATGCTGGCGATGCTGCTCAAGAAGGCGGAGGAGTAGGACAAGCTAAACACAACGATGACCGATAAGCTCGAAGTCCTTACAACGACGAGCTGAGCCCGTCGTAGAGGCTCGGGAGTTGACCTAATGAGGCGCCCTCTTCGACGTCTCAACCCAACGGCCCTCGATTTCTCAACACCCCACCATGCGATGAGAACCCAAGGCGGATTGCTCCCTGCAAACCAACCAACCACGACCGCTGAACTGAACGCGATACCGCAGGAGGCAAACACACAGACTATGGGCGGAATGAATCCAGTGATCAACCTGGAGGACAACCCAGAGGGTGAACACGACTCGGAACACCGCCGCGAAGCTGAACTCATGGGTGCGACCCAAACTCAAAATGAACGAAGCAACACCAACCTTGGCCATGATCAGAACCTCACCGAAGAGGAGGAGAACATCCTCTGGGCCCAACGAGCCCGGATCGAGAAAGAGCACAAAGCGATGATCCGAGCCCAAAAGGAGGAGATGGCCGAAATCCGGGCAGGCATGGAGCGAGCTGCCGCCGAGATGAAATTCGTTCAATCTCAGATGCATAGGGCTACTAGCAAGGCTCCCAAACTCGACCGAGTGCTTGAAGAAGCACATAACACCCCATTCACGACTCGAATCACTAAGGCAAGGGTTTCTGATCCGGGGAAGATGAAGATACCAGTCTACGAAGGTAAAACTGATCCAATGGAGCACTTGACCACCTTCGCAATACGATGGAACGAGCAAACTTCAGAGAAGGAGAAGAAGATGCTGGACAATGTCTCTTGTTCGTTGAGCACCTTAAAGGCCCAGCTCTCCAATGGTTCTCCAGGCTGGGAAGAAATTCGATCGACAATTTCAATCAGCTGTCGTCGGCGTTCCTTAAACATTATGCTATATTCATGGAACGCCGAACATCCGATGCGGATCTGTGGACCATGGGGCAAGGACAGAACAAAACATTGTGAACCTTCATCGGACGGTTCAAGTCGGTACTGTCGAAGGTAGAAGAGATAAGTGATGAAGCTGCACTGCAAGCGTTAAAGAAAGCCCTGTGGTTCGACTCCGATTTTCGGAAGGAGATTGGGCTGAACGCACCAACCACAATCCAGGATGCATTGCACCGAGCGACGGACTTTGCCTCCAACGAAGAAGAAGTGAAGATCCTAGCCCAGAAGCACGGAAGGGCGAAGTTCACGAACCACCTTCCCTCTGCTCCGAACCCACCGAACAACAGAAAGGGCAACCAAGGCCCTAGATACATCCAACACGAGGGGGGATTCAAAGGAGCCCATAACTACCAAGTTGATTCATCAAGCTATGGGTAAGGACGAGGTCAGGGCAGAGGAAGAGGAACATGGAGTAGCACGTGGACCAGGGGCCAAAGAACTTACGATGAAACGGCTTATTGCGAACATCACCATATCTTCGGACACTCAACTGCAAATTGTCGCATCCTAGGTTTGAAACTCGCTGCCAAACTGGCGGCTGGCAAACTCAAGGACGATATTAGCGTCAAGGACTTCGACATGGATACCAACGCAAATCGCCCCGAACAGGCAAACGAAGATCTTCCTAAGCGAGGGAGGCAAGACGACGAAGCGCCACAATCTGGCCCAAGAAGATGGATCAACATGATAATGGGTGGATCTCACTATAGCTCGGATACCGTCTCATCGATTAAAGCTTTTCAACGACGAGCCGATGTCAGCGTTAACTGGTCCGCACCCTCCAAATTTCCAGACGACGTAATCTCATTCGAAGAAAGGGAAATAGCCAGAATCGACAAACGACACGATGACCCTCTCGTGATCGAGTTGATCATCAGTGGCTACGATGTAGCCCAGGTGCTGGTGGATATAGGCAGCACAGTGGACATAATCTTCAAAGAAACTCTCAAAAGAATGGATATCAATCCGTCCGACATAGTGGCTACCCCTAAACCATTGACTGGATTCTCCGGAGAAACGACAATGACAATCGGGACGATCAAGCTGCCTGTAGAAGCTGGGGGTGTCATCAAACTCGTCGAGTTCTCGGTAGCCGACCACCCAGCAATCTATAACGTCATCATCGGAACACCTTGGTTAAATTCAATGCCCACTGTAGCCTCGACTTACCATCTCTGCGTAAAATTCCCAACACCGAGCGGAGTCAAAACGATTTTGGGAAGTCAGAAGGAGTCCCGCGTATGCTTCCTGGCTGCACACAAGCTCAGGAACCCTGTCACCGATCCAATAGCCAAGTCTGAACGCAAGAAGATGAAGACAGACAGGGAGCCAGTAAAAGAACTCTCCAAGCTTTTGTAGCAATTACAGATTGCGGAGGATCGCGAAGAAGAACCACCTGAACAGACCTGCGACCCCGTAATATCAGTTTGTATCGACGACGAACACCCGGAACGATGCGTAGAGATTGGATTCGGCCTCGACAAAAAAATCAAGGACGAACTGGTTTCATTCTTAAAACAAAAAGTGGACACTTTCGCGTGGGCAGCAGAGGATATGCCCGGAATTGATATCGGCGTAACCAGTCATTAATTGAACATCGACCCAACCTTCAAACCAATCAAGCAGAAACAGAGAAAGTTGGGTCCTGACAGAGCTAAAGCAGTCAACGACGAAGTCGAAAGACTCTTACGGGTCGGGTCGATAATGGAAGTCAAGTACCCGGATTGGCTGGCGAATCCTATTGTAGTCAAAAAGAAGAACGGAAAATGGCAGGTGTGTGTCGATTTCACCAACTTAAAAAAGGCGTGCCCGAAAGACAGCTTCCCACTACCACACATTGATCGACTGGTCCAAGCAACGGCCGGTAACAAGCTCTTATCTTTCATGGACGCATTCTCTGGATACAATCAGATTCTAATGAATCCCGACGACCGTGAGAAAATAGCCTTCATTATGGATCGTGGAATCTATTGCTACAAGGTAATGCCTTTCGGCCTCATAAACGCCGGAGCCACATATCAGCGCTTAGTAAACAAGATGTTTGCTAATCAACTAGGAAGAACGATGGAGGTTTACATAGACGACATGCTGGTGAAATCACTAGAGGCAACGGATCACGTGCTACATTTGGAAGAATGTTTCCGACAGCTCAACTCGCACAACATGAAGTTCAACCCGACAAAGTGTAGATTCGCAGTCACATCCGGCGAGTTTCTTGGTTACTTAGTTACTCATTGAGGAATCGAAGCGAATCCAAAGCAGATGATGCCCTTATCCAGATGGCTTCCCCAAAATCAAAACGTGAAGTACAGAGACTGACTGGAAGGGTGGCTGCACTCAACAGATTTATTTCGCGGTCCACTGATAAGTGCTTACCTTTCTACGACAGAGAAGTGCGAAGAGGCTTTCCAGCAGTTGAAGAAATATCTCGCCAGTCCCCCTGTGCTCGCAAAGCCAGTCGAGGGAGAGTCGCTCTTCCTATCCACCGCAATCTCCACCACGGCAGAAACCAATTTTTTACGTCAGTAAGACCCTCACCGACGCAGAGACAAGATACCCGCAGATGGAGAAGTTGGCTCTATCGGTGGTCATGTCTGCCAAGAAACTAAGGCCGTACTTCCAATCACACTCCATCGTGGTCCTTAGTCCTTTACCCCTACGATCGATTTTTCACAGCCCAAGTCAATCAGGGCGATTGGCCAAGTGCTTGCCGATTTTTTAATCGAACTTCCGGAGGAGAGCCTCACCGAAGGAACCCGAATTCGACTTTGCAACTTCACGTTGATGGCTCATAATCCAAAAATGGTTCAGGGGTCGGAATACGTCTAACGTCACCATTGGGCGAGATACTTGAACAATCCTTCCGCCTAGGTTTTCACGCCTCCAACAACAAAGCAGAATACGAAGCCCTCATTGCCGGAATAAAGCTTGTGCAAGGACTCAAGATTGATTGCATTCACGCGTTCTGCGATTCACAGTTAGTCGCGAACCAGTTCATCGGGGAATACGCAGCTAAAGACGATCGTATGGAGGCGTATCTGATAGTCGTCAAAGACTTGACTGCACAGTTTAAAGAATTCACACTCATGCGTATTCCACGAGGCAAAAACACTTCGGCTGATGCACTGGCCGCTCTCGCATCCACTTCTGATCCAGCCTTGAAACGAGTTATTCCGGTGGAATTCATCAAATGCCCGAGCATCACTTTTCCAGTAACAGTGAGTGTGGTTACGCGGTCTCAAGCCGCCAGGACTGCAAGGGAGAAAGCCTGTGCACCGGACAATGCTGAAGATGACACTAAAGAACGAAAAGCAGTAATCGACGGCTCCATGGTCCAGGACGAGACGTACGCGGCAGACGAAGGACACACCTCTCGGATGGAAATAGATGCAGTCGATGAGGACGAAGTTCCTGCGAATACTGCAGAAGAAGCAACGTCTATGGACGAGGACTTTACGACCCTCGCTTCCAACGTCGACCCCCGTCACGAAACTAGAGTCGTCGGGACAAATGGAGCATGTACGGACATACAGTACGGCTGCGACAAAGGGTGGCTTGATGGCATCCGCGGATACATCTGCGATGGTATCTTACCGTCAGAAAAATGGGCAGCTCGAAAGCTTCGGGCGCAAGCAGCGTGCTACATCTTGCTCGATGGCAATGTTTTCAAATGGCGATTCTCGGGGCCATTACTCACCTGCGTCGAAGGAAAGGAGGCAAGGGCAATCATGGAGGAGGTCCACGGTGGCTCCTGTGGTAACCATTCGGGAGGACGAGCCTTGGCAATAAAAATCAAACGACACGGCTATTACTGGCCGACCATGATACAAGATTGCGAGAAATACTCGTCCAGGTGCGAGAAGTGTCAACATCACGCACCAATGATTCATCAGCCAACCGAGATGCTTTCTTCAATATCATCGCCCTATCCATTCATGCGATGGTCCATGGACATCATTGGACCTTTGCATCCGTCAAAGCAGAAACGATTCTTACTGGTCCTGATAGACTATTTTTCAAAGTGGGTGGAGGCAGATTCGTATGCCAGCATCAAGGACACACAAGTCGAAAGTTTTGTATGGAGGAACATCATATGCCGACATGGAGTCCCATACGAGATCGTCACTGATAATGGATCACAGTTCATTTCCACAAGGTTCGAAGCTTTCTGCGAGAAGTGGAAGATCCGGCTAAGCAAATCCACCCCATGATATCCACAAGGCAACGGCCAGGCTAAAGCAATAAGCAAAATGATTCTCGACGGTCTCAAGAAATGCCTCGACCAGAAGAAAGGCCGATGGACCGACGAACTGGAAGGTGTATTGTGGTCTCATAGAACGACACCGCGACGAGCAACCAACGAAACTCTGTTCGCTCTATAGGACAGAATGCGTCATTCCACCAGAGATAAATTTTCCTGGAGTCCGCCGAAGACTACTCCCAGAACAAGAAGGACTCAATCACTTGTTGATGCTTGATGAGTTGGACTTGATCGACGAAAGACGGGATCAAGCCTTGATCCGAATTCAGAATTACCAGAACACAGCGGGAAAATACTACAACTCTCACGTACGAAATCGATGGTTCTACGAAGGAGACCTGGTCCTACGGAAAGTTTTCCAGAATACTGCAGAGCGGAACGCCGGCAAACTCGGAGCAAACTGGGAAGGACCTTACAAAATCACGAAAGTAGTCCGACCCAGAGTGTACGAACTCGCCAACATGTCTGACATTCCAATACCAAGATCGTAGAACGCAATGCACCTCAAGAAGTACTATACTTAGGATACTTCACATGAACTACGGGGCGGCTTGATCCCTGCAAAGGGTACGTAGGCAGCTCATCTTCGGATGTGTTCAGCTCATCTCCCACCTTTGTAATAGACTACGCGTCTACTTAATGCAAGCTTCTCGAAGCAATTTTCGTCATATCACACCCTCCACGGGTTACTAAAGCCTTAACGGAAATAGGCATCACATACGCACCTTTCACGAATCACTTAAAGTCCTAACTAAAACAGGCACCTCTCTTCACCCTCGTTGCTGCTGGCCACAACAACGAATTACTACATCCTTTACGGATTTAACTACTACATCCTAGCGGATTAAAAGTGCGCGCTATATAAATAACTGTGTCCATTGTCGGAGCGGATATGCTTATGGTAGCATACCCGTAAACCGAAATGTTCATCTTAAAACCCAACAACCAAATCGTTGGTCCTAACAGTACTACATGTCCATTGTCGGAGCGGATATACTTACGGTAGCGTATCCGTAAACCAAAATGTTCATCCGAAAACCCAACAAACAAATCGTTGGTCAAAACACCTGTGCTCATAATCGAAGCAAGTATGCTTACACTAACGTAATCATTCCAAACAAAACAAATGAATCGTCGGTGTTAACGCCAACACAAACTGTAGCAAAACAGATCAGTCCTCCTTGGATAAAAACAACCATTCAAGCAACAAGTTTCAACAACAAAGAAACGACACAACAAAAACCAAAGCCACAAGGCGAACATAACAAGTCAATACGGATAAAGCCGTCCAGGCACCATGTCCAAATAATGTCAAAGCATAATTAAAATGATGACTTGGGCAGTTCCCCATCGTCATACCTTACCCCTTGAAGACACACCCTAATCATCGTCGGAGGATTCGGCCGTCGTCTCGGATTCGGAGGCATCGTTCGAACCAAGCAAATTCGAACCAAGCTTATCCCTGTTGGATCCAGAGAATATGCGAACGCGGATATCCACCGCCAATGCCTCAACGGACTCATTACCAAGTGCAACGTCGGCCGAGTCTTCAAAGATCGGCGAGACCACTAGGTCGTTCCCCAATAAGGCGACCAACCTATCAAACTCGTCATCGGCACCAGCGTACCTCACTTTCCATCCCTGGAGTTTCTCAAATTCGGCATCCAACGAAGGTGGTTCGTCACCGCGGAGCAGCGCAAGGAGTTCAAGGTTCCCGTCAACTTGGGCAAGATCGACGACGATGTTCTTCGACGATTTGTCCAAGATCTTAACCTTCTCCTTGGCTCGGTCGACTTTAGATTGAAACTTCTCGGCCATTCTGCGCATCACCCCCTTCTTAGCCCGTTCAACCTTCTTGTCGGTCATGGCCCTCTCCGAGCTTAACATCCGCTGAAGCTCGGCAACTTGAGCCTCCTGCTGGACCCGATAGGACTCCAGGTCCTCTTTCTTTTTCGACGCTATCTCCGTTGCAGCATCGCGCTCGCGCTCGGCTTCATTAAGCTTTGTTCGAAGCTCTTCGGCCACTTTCCGTGCACGCTCGGCTCTCCTCACGTTCTTACGGGTGTCCGCCTCGTAACCGGACGTCATCTTGTTAATGGAGGCCCCGAACTGAACAGAAAGAAAAGAGAGATCAGGCGTCGCATTTTCAACAAAGTACGAAAGAAGAAGGTCAACGCAAACTACCTTAGTACCACGGCGAGACATTTCGTTATATGGGTTGCTCCGGGATCAAGTATCGGGAGGAGGAAAGCAATCCCCCTTAGAGAGAATCTCGGAGAAGAGAGTGGCCGATGCCGACGTGTCGTCACAAACCATTTCAGAAGACAATGGCTGAGATATAGGCTGCAAAGGCAGCTTGTGCTCGGCAGCACTGCGAACCGATGCGTTACGCCTTTTTCGTCCAGGAGCGTCATCCTTTTGAGGATCTTTCTCTCTGTCAGCCTTTGCCGGGGCACATCTCCGGACTGGCCTCACCTGATCGGCATCCTCACTTGTAGCCGCAGCCTTGCCCTTTCTGCGATGAACCGGAGGCAAGTCCAAATGCCCAAGACCCAACACGACCTCTCTCACGATGGGGATCGACGGAGCCAGGGCGGACGGTTCAACAGATGAGTCGCCCGAGGGAAAAGCAAGGGCAGCACTTAGCTGCTCCGCAGAAATATCAGTTCGGCCAACCTCTGCCTGCTCCATTGCGGCGCGGTTTTCGGTCTCCATCCTTTCACGAACAGACGGTCTTTTCCCCATGGTTCTCTTCATACTGCTAGAAGAAGACGAAGGAGTTGAACTCGGAGAATAATATCCAAAGTATTGTGCCTGCGCTCTCTCTACTCTTTGAAGAATAAAATCTCTTTGCCAGTCGCACTCATCGGAAGCTAGAGTCTCACAAAGCGTAATTATGTCCGGAGGACACGTCGGGAGCGGATTAGTAACTGCAAAACCAACAAATAAGGTGGAAAGTCATGACATGTTTAACAAGACAGAAAAGCTCGTAAAGCTATAAATCGGCTACCGATTTTTCTCCATGTGGTCCTAATTTTGTTAACCCAATCTGCACCAACCGAAGCCTCGGAAGTGGGCACAAAGAAGAAATAATCCTCCCAATATCTGTCTTTACTTGGGAATCCTCCGATAATTTTGCGGTGAACTTTGTTCGAAAGGGAGTAAAGAAGCGAATCCTTAGAATGAAATGTCCGGAAGGATAGCAGGTTCAACAAGTGATCCACAGTGACTTCTTCGCCACACTCGAAGCTGCGGACCACGATCCCAACCAGGTGTCGAATTCCCCGCGGAGTTATTTGCCCCAGGGCCAGTCTATGCTTCCACAGATACCCAAGGATGACCCCTGGTATTGGGAACCACAGAAAGCACATATAAAAACAACTCTCGTACAAGGTAAAACACCCTTTTGGAGGCTCACCGGCTCGATCCGATGGCGATGGAAGGATGAATTCAATTTCTTCGGAAATGTTAAGCCGATTCCTGAGGGTCTCCAAAGATTCAGCAGTGGAGAGGGTAGATCTTTGCGGATCAGGTGCCTCGTGCTTGTATCCGCCCTTAGAAACTCGCCATTTTGAAGAACACGCCCGAAGACTCGCGTCTTGCCTAATCCTAACACAATCGGAACTCCAATTCTCCATCTTGATTTTTACATTGAAAAGACTCTCCATTTCGCCCAGCAAAAGAAATCACTTCGGCGAAAAAGGATTTTGGCCGAGCACCACTTCGGCAGAGAAGACTTCGGCGGAAAACAATTTCAGAGACAAAAAAAACAAAACAACCTAAAAAAAAAATCTTCAAGAGAAAGAGAGAGAAGGGAGGAGAGAAGTTACCTTGAGATTTTTGAGAAGTGAAGAAGTGAAGAGGAAGTGAGGAGAAGGGGGAGCATATATAGGCTCATAAAGCAAAAGATGATGTCATCATACATTGGAAGTTGTGCCAAAACATAGTTGAGTGAAGAAATTTCTACAGGAAAAAAGCTTTTTCGGTCTGAAGACAGAGAACCTGGCAGATATCAAAAACAACGGACTCATTGTCACATCGGCTCAGCTCGTACCAATCGATGCAGCACATTGATCCCAGCTTGGACTTCCTCTACCTCGGCACTATCATCACTGAGACTACCGAGCTGGGGGGCTAATTGTTAGGGTCAAAACCCACCCAGCTGTGATCAATGGGAAAATGGCTAAGTATAAAAATACGAAGAATCGGACAATGCCGAAATTATGCCTAAGTCATTTTTGTACGAGTCCACTTAAGCACGAGAGAGGCCATTCTGGCCAAAGCAGCTCCATTTTTGGCCAAGGAAGCTTCACTTCGGCATGGAGACTTCGGCAAGCTTGGTCGTCACTTCGGCAAGGCTTGGTCTTCATTTAGGCAAGCCTTGTCTTCACTTAGGCAAGCCTTGTCTTCGCTTAGGCAAGCCCTGTTTTCACTTAGGCAAGCTTTGGCTCATATCGGCAAAGCTTTGCTCTACTTCGGCAAGCATGGCCACATCGGCAAGCATGGCCACATCGGCAAGCTTGGTCGTCACTTTGGCAAGGCTTGGTCTTCACTTAGGCAAGCTTTATCTCCACTTAGGCAAGCCTTGGGGCATGGTCACATCGGCAAGAGGGAGACATCGGCAAGCTTTGGCTCACTTCGGCAAACTTTGTCTCCACTCCGCCAAACACGCGCTCCACTTCTGCCAACACGAGCTCACTTCGGCAACACGCGTGAGCTCCACTTCGGCCAAACACGCGCTCCACTTCGGCCAATAGGAGCTCACTTCGGCAACACGCGTGAGCTCCACTTCGGCCAAACATGCGCTCCACTTCGGCCAACGCGAGCTCACTTCGGCTACACGCGTGAGTTCCACTTCGGCCAACACGCGCTCCACTTTGGCCAACGTGAGCTCACTTCGGCCAACACGAGCTCACTTCGGCAACACGCGTGAGCTCCACTTCGGCCAAACACGCGCTCCACTTCGGCCAACGCGAGCTCACTTCGGCAACACGCGTGAGTTCCACTTCGGCCAACACGCGCTCCACTTCGGCCAACGCAAGCTCACTTCGGCCAACACGAGCTCACTTCGGCCAAACGCGAGCCCACTTTGGCAACATGGCCACTTCGGCCAACACGAGCTCACTTCGGCCAAACGCGAGCTCACTTCGGCAACATGGCCACTTTGGCCATACATGAGCTCGCTTTGGCCGAAGTCATTTCTATACGAAGACAATCTTGGCCGAAGTCGTTTTCATACGAAACTGCCTGGCCGAAGTCAAATCATACGAAACTGCCTGGCCGAAGTCAAATATATACGAAGCTGCCTGGCCAAAGTCATTACCATACGGAGCTGTTTGGCCGAAGTCATTTCTATACGAAGACAGCAAGCCCATCTTCGGCCTACAACGATGCAAAGGCCCACAAAGTCAAGCGGACTTGCTAAAACGGAAATCCCAAAGGATTAGGAAGTTTTTCCTTATCTCTTTAGGATTGACCTGGCCAACTCAAACTAGTATAAATATCTATGTACATCCTTTGAAAAAGGGATCCGCAATTTACTTAGCAAAAAACCCTAGACTTTTTTGCTCTCAAACTCTTGTACGAAAGCTTTTCGACACAGCTTAATAAAAACCATCTTTGGATCTCTCTGTTCGTGGTTCCTCCGCAGAAATTTCATCCCTCTTAACAAACCTCCGACAAATTCTAATTGTGTTGATTTCGACTCCCACAGCCGTGAACCATGGTGTCACCCGAGCCGTGAACCGTGGTGTCACCCGAGCCGTGAACCGTGGTGTCACCCGAGCCATGAACCATGATGTCACCCGAGCCGTGAACCGTGGTGTCACCCAAGCCGTGAACCATGGTGTCATCCGAGCCGTGAACCATGGTGTCACCCGAGTCGTGAACCATGGTGTCACCCAAACCGTGAACCATGGTGTCACCCGAGCTGTAAACCATGGTGTCACCCAAACCAAAGGAAATGGCTTCGACGAAACCAAGCCTGGCCCAAGACAACAAATAATTCACAACAAGCACACAAACGGGAGTGGGCCGAACCTGGACAAGAAGCCCATCAAGCCGAGCCGACTTAAAAAAGGAAAATACCCGAAGAAACAGGAAATCTTCCTTATCTCTTAGGAATAGGTTTGGCCGACTCTGGCTTGTATAAATACTCATGTAAACCCTCAGAAAAGGGGATCCGCAGTTTATCTAGCAAAACTCTGTACTTTTGCTCTCATACAAAAAAACTTTCTAAACAGCTTAATAAAATACCATCTTTGGATCTCTGTTTGTGTTTTTGGTGGTTTTTACTCAGAAGTTTCGGAACTCTCTAAAAGACGTGACGAATTTAATTGGCGTGGATTTACCGTCCCACAATATGGCGCTAGAAGGAGGGGGCAGAAAATTTCTTACTCAAAAGAACCACCACAAAACCGATTCAAAGACGATGACCAACGACGGAGATGATACCAGAAACACCGGCGTGGAGGATCAGACGAACCAATCCAAGGACACTGGGGAGACTTCGACAACGCTCACGGAGATGAAAGCCATGCTGGAGACACTGCTCAAGAAGGCGGAGGAGCAAGATAAGCTGAACAACACGATGACGGGTGAGTTGAAGGCCCTGGCAACGGCGAGTCGAACCCGAGGCGTGGGATCAGGTCTGGATCCAGCAAGACGAATCGGAAGGCGCCTCCACCCAACAACCCTAGATTTCTCAACCCTGCTCAACTCGCCAAGAACCCGTGGAAATTGCGACACACCGATGGAAGAGGAGCCCGCCCCAATCATCAATCTAGAGGAGGAGAATCGAATGGAGCAAAATATGGAGAGCCGTGATAACCCCGAATCCTTAGTAGTTGGCCAGACCCGAACTGAGAGATGCGAGGCCATCTTGGAAGGAGATCAAGAGCTAACCGAGGAAGAGGAGACATACTTTGGGCCGAGCATGCACGGGTCAACGAAGAGCGCAGAGCAGGAGTCCGAGCCCAGAAAGAAGAGATGGCTATGATGCGAGCAGATATGGACCGAGCAGCTGCCGACATAAAAGCTGTCCGATCCATGAAGCACAAAGCAACTAGCAAGGCGCCGGAGATAGATCGTGTACTGGAGGAAGCGCAGAACACCCCATTCACAGCACGGATTACTAGCACAAGAATTCCACACCCTGGAAAGATGAAAGTCCCGATCTACGAAGGAAAGACCGATCTAAAAGAGCATCTAACGGCTTTCGCTATAGCCATGGGATGCTCAAACTTCAAGGAAAACGAAACAGACGCCGGACAGTGCCTTCTCTTCGTGGAGCATCTCAAAGGACCAGCGCTCCAGTGGTTTTCCAGGCTCGAGCGGAACTCTGTCGACAGCTACAACCAACTGTCCGCGGCATTCTTGAAGCATTACTCCATATTCATGGATCCCGGAACATCCGACGCCGATCTATAGACCCTGGCTCAAGGGCAGAATGAAACACTCCGGAGCTTCATCGGAAGATTCAAAGCCGTCATGTCCAAAGTGGAAGGCCTGAGCGATAAAGCAGCCTTATTGGCCCTGAAGCGAGCACTCTAGTTCAACTCAGATTTTCGCAAGGAAATTGCGCTGAACGCCCCCACAACGATATAGGATGCAATGCATCGAGCCGCAGACTTCATCACCGAAGAAGTGGAGATGAAGATCCTAACCGAGAATTATGGGAAGGCAAAGGCAGTGAACCACTCCCCCCATGCCTCAACCCCTTCTAATACAAAGAGGAATAGTCAAAGTTCCGGTTATGTGCAGCATGAGGGTGGCTTCCGAGGAGCCCATAACTATCAAATCGATGCCCCCGGCTATGGTCGAGGCAGAGGCAAAGGCCGCGGAAGAAATTCATGGAGCACTTGGACCAAAAGAGATAGTTCTTACGATAAAACAGCTTTTTATGAACATCATCACATCTATGGGTATTCAACTTCCAACTGCCAACTCCTAGGTTTGAAACTTGCTAAAAAATTAGTAGCCGGCGAACATGGAGGAAACATCAGCCTTAAGGATTTCGAGATAGATGTGAACGCACATAGACCCGACCAGACGAAGGAAGACCATCCCAAGCGCGATAGAAGGGATGACGAAGCACCGCCCTCCGGATCAAGAAGAAGGATAAGCATGATAATGGGAGGATCTCACTATTGCTCGGACACCATCTCGTCAATCAAAGCATTCTAGTGAAGGGCAGATATCATTCGAGGAAAGGGAGACGATCGAAATTGGCAGACCACATGATGACCCTCTCGTGATCGAGTTGATTATCAACAACTGCGACGTAGCACGCGTATTGGTAGACACCGGGAGCACCGTGGACGTGATATTCCTCGAGACTCTCAGAAAAATAAACGTGGACCTGTCCGAAGTGATATCTACCCCCAAACCATTGGCTGGATTCTCTGGAGAAACCACCATGACTACTGGGACAATCAAATTGCCTGTCCAAGTTGGCGAAGTGACAAAAATTGCCGAATTCTCCGTAGCTGATCACCCAGCAATCTACAACGTCATCATGGGGACCCCCTGGTTAAACTCTATGCGCGTCGCTGTTTCAACCTACCATCTCTGCCTCAAGTGCCCTACACCAAACGGAGTGAAAACGATTCGAGGAAACCAAAAAGAGTCTCATGTCTGCTTCCTCGCCGCACACAAGCTCAAAAACTCGGTAACCGATCCGACGGTAAATTCAAAGCGTAAGAAGATGAAGACCGACAGAGAACCGGTGAAAGAGCTTTCCAAACTGTTATAGCAATTACAGATTTCCGAGGATCGCGAAGAAGAAGTGTCTAAACCAACTTGCGACCCCGTCATATCAGTTTGCGTCGACAATAAACATCCAGAGCGATGCGTGGAGATTGGAGCAACATTGGATGAAAAGATCAGAGACGAACTCGTTGCATTTTTGAGGAAAAATATCCACACGTTCGCATGGGAAGCAGAAGACATGCCCGACATCGATATTAGCGTAACAAGCCATGAACTGAATGTTGACCCAACATTCAAACCGGTGAAGCAGAAAAGGAGAAAGTTTGGGCCAGACAGAGGTAAAACAGTCAATGACGAGGTAGAGAGACTCCTACGCGTCGGATCATTAACTGAAGTGAAATATCCGGACTGGTTGGCTAACCCAGTGGTGGTCAAGAAGAAGAATGGCAAATGGCGTGTATGCGTGGATTTCACCGATCTAAACAAAGCTTGTCCAAAAGACAACTTCCCCCTTCCACACATCGATCGCTTAGTCGAAGAAACGGCAGGGAACGCGCTCCTATCTTTCATGGATGCCTTCTTAGGTTACAACCAAATCTTGATGAACCCCGACGATCGTGAGAAGACCGCTTTCATAACAGATCGTGGGATATATTTCCACAAGGTGATGGCGTTCGGCCTGAAAAATGCCGGAGCAATGTACTAGCGTCTGGTGAACAAGATGTTCACTTATCAACTCGGAAAGACAATTGAGGTTTACATAGATGACATGCTGGTGAAATCGCTGAAAAAGCAGGATCACGTCACTCATCTCAAGGAGGAATGCTTCTCGCAGCTGAACTTTCACAACATGAAGTTAAACCCGACTAAGTGCAGATTCGCGGTCACCTCGGGAGAATTCTTTGGTTACCGAGTAACCCACCGCGGCATTGAGGCTAACCCTAAGCAGATCAACGCGCTCATCAATATGACTTCACCAAAAACAAAAAGAGAAGTGGAAAGACTTACCGGGAGGGTAGCTGGACTTAACAGATTTATCTCACGATCCACCGACAAATGCCTGCCTTTCTACGATACCTTGCGAGGGAACAAGAAGTTCGAGTGGACAGAAAAGTGCGAGGAAGCTTTTCAACAACTAAAAAGTTACCTGGCTACCCCTCCAGTTCTCACAAAACCAGAAGCAGGAGAACCACTTTTTCTGTACACCGCAGTTTCCGCCACAGCAGTAAGCGGCGTATTGATTTGAGACGAGCGTGGGGAGCAGAAGCCAATCTTTCATGTCAGCAAAACCTTTACAGACACTGAGACAAGGTACTCGCAGATGGAGAAATTGGCACTATCCATAGTTATGTCGGCAAGAAAGCTAAGGCCATACTTCCAGTCTCACTCGATCATCGTCCTGAGCACTCTCCCGATAAGGTCCGTTCTGCACAGCCCAAGTCAGTCAGGAAGGCTAGCAAACTGGGCACTAGAACTGAGCGAATATGACATTGAGTATCGCGGATGAACGTGCACAAAATCCCAAGTCCTGGCTGATTTTCTTATCGAACTACCTGAAGAAGGCATTGACGGCGAAATACAAGGCCAGCTCTGGGAACTCCACGTTGATGGCTCATCTTCCAAAAACGGCTTGGGAGTAGGGATACGACTGACTTCTCCGACCGGCGAACTACTGGAACAATCATTTCGCCTTGGTTTCCATGCATCCAACAATGAAGCAGAGTATGAAGCATTGATCACCGGGATGAACTTGCTAGTGGCATAAAAATCGAGCAACTCCATGCATTTTGCGACTCCCAACTAGTCGCAAATCAGTTCAGCGGCGAATATGCATCAAAGGATGATCGAATGGAAGCTTACTTGAAGATCGTCAAAGAGTTGGCTGCGCAGTTCCAACAATTTATCCGAACACGTATCCCACAAGGAGAGAACACCCCAGCCGACGCACTTGCAGCTCTTGCATCAACTTCCGATCCGGATCTAAAGAGAGTAATCCCAGTAAAATTCATCCAACACCCAAGCATCACCCTTTCGACACGGTGAATGCCGTAACTCGTTCACAGGTCGCTACATGAGCAACGGAAGTCACCATCAGACAAGAGGAGATAGATGGAATGGAGGAGGAATTGGTAAATCTGCCATCCACTAAGTGGGAAAGCAGCAACGAGTCTGTCATCGAACCCGACGAAGAAGCAAACAAGATCAACGATGAAGCAGAATATGGCTGCGACAAGGAATGGCTCGGCGCAATCCGAGGATACATATACGACGGAATCTTACCAACTGAAAAGTGGACAGCTCGTAAGCTTCGATTTCAGGCAGCTCGTTACGTTTTACTCGATGGAAATGTCTTTAAATGGAGATTCTCAGGACCATTGCTAAACTGCATGGAAGGAAAAGGCCGAAATGAAGATTATGGAGGAAGTTCACAACGGTTCGTGTGGCAATCACTCTGGAGGAAGAGCACTAGCAATAAAAGTCAAACGCCATGATTATTATTGGCAAACAATGATCAAAGATTGCAAGGTGTTTTCAGCCAAATGCGAGAAATGTCAGCGCCATGCGTCAATGATTCACCAACCAACGGAAGTGCTCTCATCAATCTCATCACCATATCCATTCATGCGATGGTCTATGGACATTGTCGGGCCACTGCATCCCTCAAAACAGAAATGTTTCCTACTGGTTTTGACAGATTATTTTTCAAAATGGGTCGAAGCCGACTCATATGCTAGCATTAAAGATGCGCAGGTGGAAGCGTTTGTCTGGAAAAATATCATATGCCGACATGGAGTACCATTCGAGATCGTGACAGAAAATGGCTCGCAGTTCATCTCAAATCATTTCGAAGCTTTCTTCGACGAATAGAAAATCAGACTCAGTAAGTCTACGCCAAGATATGCACAAGGGAACAGACAGGCCGAAGCAATCAACAAAACAATCCTCGATGGCCTGAAGAAGCGCCTTGATGAGAAAAGGGACGTTGGGCTGAAGAACTGGAGGGAGTACGTTTGTCTCACCGCACCACCCCAAGACGAGCAACAGGGGAAACCCCATTCGCCCTCGTGTACGGAACAGAGTGTGATACATTTCCCAGGAATTCACCGCAGACTACTACCAGAACAAGAAGGGCTCAATCACCTATTGATGCTTGACAAATTGGACTTGATCAACGAAAGAAGGGACCAAGCCTTGATCAGAATCCAGAACTATCAAAGTGCGGCAGCAAAATACTACAATTCCAATGTTCGAGAACGAAGATTTTACGAAGGAGGTTTAGTTTTGCGGAAGGTTTTCAGAACACCGCGGAAACGAATGCCAAAAAACTAGGAACAAATTGGGAAGGACCGTACAAGATCACCGAGGTAGTCAAACCTGGAGTTTACAAACTCGCCAGCATGATAGAGGTTCCAGTCTCGAGATCATGCAACGCAATGCATCTCAAAAAGTATTATCACTAAGCTACTTTACATGAACTACGGGGCGACTTGATCCCCGCAAAGGGTACGTAGGCAGCTCATCTTCGGATGGGTTCAGTTGCCCCTCCTTTCCAAAGGGGGGAGTGGGTACGTATACGCATACTCGTATACTCCCATCTTTGCAACAGATTCTACAATTTATCAAAGCTCTGCTTTCAAAGACAATTTTACCTAAACATCCTTCAAGGATCGCTAAGTCTTAACAAAACAGACATATTCGAACAAATCAGACTACAACGGGCATCTCACCACATCTTCACTATTTATGGCCACAATAGCGAACTATTACATCCATCCCAGATCTAAACTATTACATCCGCCTCAGGACTAAAAGCGCGCTATACAAGTATTTTGTTCATTATCGGAGCGGATATGTTTATGGTAACGTATCCGTAAACCGAAATGTTCATCCTAAACTATGCAGGGCATATGTCCATTATCGGAGCGGAGACATTCGCTGTAACGCATCCGTAAACCAAAATGTTCAAACTAAACTATGCAAACAGATGTTCCTTATCGGAGCAGATAAGTTTATGATAACCTATCTGTAAACCGAAACGTTCATCCAGAGACTGATCATCTCATAACTACGCAAACATGAGCTTGTATCCATTCGCCGGAACAACTACTTCTCAACGAAGACAGCACAAGCAAAGCGTCTACAAATTTATCACATGAAAATAACACATTTAGAAGTTTGACGAACAAAAGATATATATTCATCAGCTAAAAGGGTTAACCAAAATCAACGACCAAGCCATAGCAATAGTTCTTACAAAGACTATAATTTGGATAAAGCCGTCCAGACGTTAAAAAGTAAAAAAAAGAGATGTTTTAAACTAAACAAAGAAAAGAGGATCATAATCCTCTGTTATCTCAAGGGACGTAACTACCCTCTCCTTCGGCTCCACCGTTTGCTCAGCTACATCGTCTCCAGACGCTTTGTCTTCCTCAAGCACCGCCTCGGCTAACACTACGACATTTTCCTCTAGAGCGGCCTCACTTGCTTTCTCAGAAGGTGGTTCGGGGATTGTTTGATCAGCGATCTCCTTTGAACTGAGCTCAGCTAAACCAGGTGTTCCCCTGTTAGAGCCAGAAAAATCCTGGATCTCAACGCTTGCAGCGGCAGTCTCCATGGGCTCGCCATCATTGAGCTCCTTTAATATATCGGAAAGGATGGGAGACAGCCTCAGAACTCCTCTCATTTCTGCCACAAGCTGAGCGAACGCCTCTTGAGCTCCCCTCAAATCCTCTTTCTGCTCAGCTAGAGTCTTCACTTCGGCATCGAGAGAGGGGGTTCGTCGCCTTCAAGCAGCCCAATAAACTGAAGATTGCCTTCAATCTGAGCAAGGTCAAGCATGTTCTCTTTTGGCTCACCGTCAATCTGGCCAAGAAGCTTTTTAGCTCGGGAGACCTTCTCTTCGAACATCATCATCGTCTCCCGCTTGGCCTCGAGCACAGCTTGCTCATCCTTGCTCTCATGCAGCTCATTCGCCGCTTCCAGCTGGCTCGTCAAGCTAGCAATATGAGCATCCCGCCTAGCTTTGCCAGATTCCAGCCGCATGATCCGTTCATCATTTTCCTTCTGACGTTTCTTTAATCCCTCTGTCTCACCCTCGAGACCCTGGATTCTCTTAAAAGCCTTCTCTCGTTCAGCAGCACGATTCGCCTCGGTTTCTTTGAGCTTTCCATCAAGCTCAGTCGCAGTCCGCCGGGCATCATCGACCCTCTCCCTATCCTTCTGAGCATTAGATTCATACCTTAACACCATCCTGTTAAGATGGGCTATGAACTGCACAAAAACAAGAGAATAAATTAGAACGAGACAAGCAAGAACGCATCGGGGGATAACAACAAGACAAGCAATGACAGAAAGCATACTTTAACACCGCGAAGAGAAACCTCGTTATAAGACTTGTCCCTCAACAAGGTATCGATAGGCGGGAGGCGATCGCCGGGGTAAGTAATCTTTGAGAAAAGAGCTGCAGACGCCCCAACATCATTATAAGCCCCATCAGCGTTGATGGGTACGGCAGGAAGGGGGATCGCTTCGGATATCACCTTAAGTTTTTCAGAACGTCGTTATCGTTTCAACATTCCAGTTAATCCTTCGACCCTCTCGTCTCCCGAAGATTGACGTTTTCTGTTCAGGTCTTTCTTTTCTTTAGCCTTCCCTTTTCCTTTGTCTTTGTGCGGCACCATCTGGGAATCCGCGGGAGGAAGACCCAAAACAACCCCTTGGGAAGCTGCGGGATAGGAAATCTTCTCGGGTTGGTTATGGGAGGAAACTGGTTGGGGGAGCAACGTTGCAGTAACCTGGGGGTTCTGGGTGCGAGACCGACCTAACGCTTTGGCCTATTTTACTCTCTCTTTTGCCTCAGCTGCTGCCTTTGCCTTTGCCGCAGCTCTATCTTTGAAAGTAGGTCTCCCCATGGTATCGTGAGAGTTAGATGAGGATGACGGACCAACGGATTGACCCTCGAAAAGGGATCGGGCTCTTTTCACTCGCTGGAGGTTGAAGTCTTTTTTCCAATTACACTTTCGAGCTGAAAGCGTCTGGTGAATCTCAGATACATCGGGAGGCAGCGAAAGTTGGAAGTGACGCACTGCAAAAGGAGAAAACGTTAAGTAAACCTAAAACGAGAATAATAAAAAAAAAGAAACCGAGCCGTAGCCCAAAAATAAGCCACGGGTTGGCTACCAAGTTCTCCCCAGTTCATTTTGATTAAGCTAAGGCATCTCGATCCAACAGACGCCTCGGTGATTGGAACGAAAAGAAGTAGTCCTCCCAGTTGTCATCTTTGGTCGGGAATCCTTTTATGATACTCCTTTTGGCCTTGCCCGATACATAGTACTTCAGCTCTCTTTTATTGCGACGTCTGAATTTGAGAAAACTTCTCAAATGTTCGACCCCAACCTCAACATCGCATTCATAACTTCTGACAAGGATACCGACCAGATATCTGATCTCTCTGCAATTAATCTGGGAAATAGCCAGGTTGTGCTTCCATTAAAATCGCAGGATCACTTCGGGGATCGGGAGCCATAGTAACCAGCGATAAAAGAAGCTCTCGTAGAGGGTAAAGTGATCGGGAGGAGGTTTAACAGCTCGGTCTATCAACGAATCTAAGGTAGAAAGAGTGGAACCAGGTGGATCGGGTCGCCTCTTAGCTTTCTTCCTTCTTGGCGCTCGTCGAGTAGGTCCAATCAGACGTTCTAACTCTTGTCTGGCCACAACTGGGTCGTAAAACCAATCCTCGGGTTCAATTTTTGCCAGCTCGGGATCCACTGCGCCAGCAAAAGGATTCACCGCCTTGTCAAACGGAGAATCGTGAAGTTGGGGAATTTCAAACTCCAGAGGGATCCCAGCGTTACTGTCAGCTCTCGAGGATTCAGAGAGCACCATTTTTCTACCAAGGACGGAGGGTCCTACTCCCGAACCAATCGAATCGTCCAAATCTTCTAGAATATTCGCGCCAGATAAATCTGCTCGGCTGCAACTTTGAGCAAGGATCGGATCGGGGGAAAAAGAAGGTTCGGGAAATGAAGTTTGATCCGGGCTGACCAACAATCTGGCATACAGATCGGGATCCCTAATCACAGGAGGAAAAGAAGGATCTAGGTTTTTTGAAAATTTAGATAAACAGATCGTGGTTTTCGATGGGTTATCAGAACAGATCGAAACCTCTAAGGATCGAAGAACAGATCAAGATCTTCTAAGTAAACTGATAGCTAGATCCAAATCCTCGAACGAGTCACCAGAAACTCGAAGAACTGCGGCAGAATTACTAAAGATGGATCAGAAAACTCAAACGGTTCGGTGGCAAAGGGGGGTGTCCCGGAGGCTCTAACTAAAAAAAACTTAAGCAAAAAAAAATAGAGAGAGACAGAAGAGAGAGGTTACCTGCTTTGGAGGATTTTCGGAGAAATGATGATATGAGGAATCAAGGGGCAAGCTGGTTTATATAAGCAAAAGGTGACATCACATACCTCGGGAATCGGCGGGAATGTTTGCACTCCCCGATAAAGGTGATAGATTCCAAAATCCCCCAAACAGAATCCAAACCTTGGCTTAGACGATGGCTCGGGGCAACAGTCAGTAAACAGTTCGGGATCACAGTGAAAGATGGTTCAGGGTGAGTTAACTTCAAACTGCTATTTACCTCGACACTTTCAACATTAAAACTGACGAGCTGGGGGACTAACTGTTGGGATCAAAATATCCCCTTTTGAAGTTAACATCAAACAGATCGTGGGTTGCGACCCACGGTGAAAATGCTGTGTCGTGTACCCCGATCCATGGTGCAGTAAATGGATCGGGTGTCACGACCCACGGTGAAGAAGTGGATCGGGTATCGCAACCCACATCAGAGCATACGGATCGGGGTCACAACCCACGGTAAAGAAGTTGAGTCGTGCACCCCGATCCATGGGACAACGAACGGATCGGGGATCACAACCCATAAAGAAGAGGTTGATCGGGTGTCCCCCTAACCGAGCACAAGAAGAGTTGGATCGGGTGTTCCCCTAATTGTGCACAGGAAGAAACGGATCGGGTGTCCCCCTAACTGTGCATAGGAAGAAACGGATCGGGTGTCCTCCTAACCGTGCACAAGAAGAGTGGGATCAGGTGTCTCCCTAACCGTGAAAAGAGGAGTTGGCTCGGGCGCCCCCTAACTGTGACATGAAAAGTTGGATCGGATGTCACGACCCATGGGAAAGGTTGGGTCGTGTACCTCGATCCGTGACAAAGCAGGTGGATCGGGTATCACAACCCCCATTAGAGCAAACGGATCAGGGGGTCACGATCCACAGTGAAGGAGCTGGTCGTGTACCCCGATCCATGGTACATCAAACAGATCGGGGGTCATGACGCACGGTGAAGAAGCTGGGTCGTGTACCCCGATCCATGGTACAGCAAAGGATCGGGGGTCACGACCCATGGTGAAGAAGCTGGGTCGTGTACCCCTCGTACAGCAAACGGATCGGGGGTCACGACCCACGATGAAGGAGCTGGGTCGTGTACCCCGATCCATGGTACAACAAATGGATCGGGTGTCACGACCCATAGTACGGCACCGTGAACCATGGCGTCACCCGAACCGTGAACCATGGTGTCACCCGAGCCGTGAACCATGGCGTCACCCGAGCCGTGAACCATGGTGTCACCCTAGCCGTGAACCATGGTGTCAACCGAACCGTGAACCATGGTGTCACCCGAGCCGTGAACCATGGTGTCACCCGAGCCGTGAACCATGGTGTCACCCGAGCCGTGAACCATGGTGTCACCCGAGCCGTGAACCATGGTGTCACCCGAGCCGTGAACCATGGTGTCACCCGAACCGTGAACCATGGTGTCACCCGAGCCGTGAACCATGGTGTCACCCAAACCAAAGGAAATGGCTTCGACGAAACCAAGCCTGGCCCAAGACAACAAATAATTCACAACAAGCCCACAAACGGGAGTGGGCCGAACCTGGACAAGAAGCCCATCAAGCCGAGCCGACTTAAAAAAGGAAAATACCCGAAGAAACAGAAAATCTTCCTTATCTCTTAGGAATAGGTTTGGCCGACTCTGGCTTGTATAAATACTCATGTAAACCCTCAGAAAAGGGGATCCGCAGTTTACCTAGCAAAACTCTGTAGTTTTGCTCTCATACAAAAAAATTTCTAAACAGCTTAATAAAATACCATCTTTGGATCTCTGTTTGTGTTTTTGGTGGTTTTTACTCACAAGTTTTGGAACTCTCTAAAAGACGTGACGAATTTAATTGGCGTGGATTTACCCTCCCACAATCTGCATTATCATAATGACTACTAGTTCCTGCCCCAACAACATTATAATCTTCACTATGTTCCGACCATACATAAATCCTCTACTATGCAAATGCTTCGAAACGGTCCTTGCTGGTTTCAAATTTGTGGAATTTTGACATTTAGCACAAGGGCAGTAAAACTTACCTCCACTGCTTAGAGCTATGGCCTGGCTACTTGCAAAATTCATGAATTGCTCGACCCGTTCCAAAAATTCATTGGAGATATTATTTGTGCGTGGATCAATTCTATTATACATCCACTCTCGAGATGAATTCCATATATTTGTTTCCCTTCTTTTTTCTCTCTTTTTTTTTCTCTTTTTTTTTTCTTTCTCTTTCTTTTTTCTAATCTCACGTTTTAATTTTTTTTCCTGATGAATGAATAACAAGCTGCGAATGTGGATATTTATAGTTGAAATTTTGTCACTCTTTTGTGACTAACCAAAACTGTCACAAAATTAGGTAGGTACCTACCCCTTTTATTTTTCACGTTTCCACCTACTTGTCTTAATGACTGTTTTGTGACTCAACGGGGACGACCAATGCAAGTGGCTAAGCAGTCGCTAATTTATGACTATTTTGCGACTGAACTTTCTGACTTAATAAGGAGTCGCAAATTAGTCTCACTTTGCGACTACTTTACGACTACTTTACGACGAAATCTACATCGTCGAATTATAGTCTTAACTCAGTCGCAAATATACGACGATTAACCGACTCTAGACGGTTGTCGCAAATTTGCGACTAACAAGTCTCCAAATCTGCAGTAGTCGCTGATGAGTCGCAAAATAGTCACATTAGAGTCACAAAAATTTGTGACTAAATAAATAGTCACAAAAAGTAGTCACTCATTCTCTATTTTCTTATAGTGATTATAACTACGACGCAAAAAAATATACGACTTCGTGGCAATATCTCTAATGCTTCATCATCAGTAGACTTATATAAAATCTCACAAGAATGAAACTGAGAAAACCAACATTGGAAAGCAAGTCAAAGTTCAACCCACCATCCTTCCCATCTTCCACTGCGAAAGATCGCTCCTTAAGCAAAAGGAAAACTACAACGACCTACTCCCGAAATAAAGATTTTAGACCGTGACATTCATTAAGATGTGCAAAGTTACTAGGTAGTGAAAGATGGTTCTTGAGTAAGAGGCCAAAATGATTCCAAAAGTGGAAGAATGAAGAAATTTGGCTAAGTGTTGGAATACAAATATTGTCGGTTAGTTGGGCAAAATTTGGGGAATGGGTTGATCAGTAGCCCATCAGAGCGGATTTCTTTGCGCGATTTTAGACTCGGTCCACTTAAGATTTGTAATTTTTCGTGGTTCAAGATTTGTTAAGAAGAGGTCGAGAATGGCAAGTCGATATTCAAACAAGGAAAGAACAAATTCGCAGAAAATTGGCCTAAACTGATGACTGAGATTCATATAAGGAACACATAAAATCTAGTCTACCGGCTTAAACCGCGGACGTGGGTTTTAAGGAAAGCGGACTAATCGCGGATGTGGGAGTCATTTAACAAATGTTTGGTAAATTGCATAATGCGGGAACCATTTTTGGAAAGCGGACTAACCGCAGATGTGGGAGTTATTTATCAATTTTTGTTTTATTTAAACTGCGGGATTTGTTTAATATAAGTCATTTGGTGTCAGTTTTGATGACTCAATTAAAGAAAGTGTTGGAGAGGAAAAAGTATATCATGGATGGCATGATTGAGATGATTGAGATGTTATTTTTGTCAAAAAAGAAAACAAGATTTAAATAGCCAACTTAGTGATATAAGTTCTCAAACTCTTATAAAAGGAACCTTTGCGCTATCCCTTTCTCACCAATCAGAAAAAGATCTAGAAAGAGAAAAAAAATTCAAAGATAAAAAGAGAAGAGGTGGTCGGTTAGTGAGCAACGGAGGAGTAGGTAAGATTCGTGGTGCTCGGATCGCCAAAAACAGCAAAGCAGGCCAGAGACTTTGAAAGTGATATTGGCTGATGTGAGGTCGAGATTCGTGGCTTCACGACGTTACAAAATTTCTCCTATTAATGTTAGTTTCGATCATTATTTGCATTTGATTTGTGCTTATGGAAATGTCTTCTACGAGTTCATGGTTATTTATTTGTCGCGTTCGTGAATATAAATATGTTTGATTCTAGGTGGATTATACATTCTTAAGTTAGGTTGTTTATACACGATACTACATTTTTCTGTTCACACATGTAAATCACTTATATCTGTTCGTTTAATTAAACACTTTATTGTTTTTCAATATGATAAATCTCACATGTTATCGAGTTTCTAAATCATATAAATATAGATATTAATATTAATATGATCTACGTGTAACTTATAAAAAAATTATATAGTCATCATTCCTAACATTGTGTGGTAACAATTTTCCTCCACGCTATGCGCATGATACTATACTAATATATAATTTAAAAACCATATTTCGATCCGGACGTTTTCTATATGCATCTACTAACCAAAATGCATGGCAAGTAAAAAGTGAAAATGAAATTACCTTTTTCTATTTTTTACTTTTCATGTAACGTGTAAAATGACCTAATATATCATTAAAAAATGTGATTCCCGTCTTTTTGTTTAAGGATGACGCCATATATTACATCTAGTGCATTTGTTTCTATTTTTTAAAAGATTCAGATCTGAATTATATATAGTGGAAACGTGTTACATATTTAGTAACAAGTTAAATTATCGTGATTTATGCATATGCTGATATACATTAAAATCCAGAGCCGATGGTAATCACGCTTTTGATGATAATGTTTTTTGTTGTTATTGTTATAGCTCGATTCAGGTCTTCATGGCATGCGTTAAGTACATTCCACAGGTGAGAAACGATTCCAAACCTTCATTTGATTGAATTTGTACTTACTCGGATATTCATGTGTTTCTTCACAGGCAAAGATGAACTTCACAAGGAAAAGCACAGTCGGGTGGAGTATCGAGAATACTTTTCTCGATTTTACTAGAGGAATCACTAATTATTTGCAAATGGTTATACAATCTATGTTAGTGTTGTTAATTGAGTTGAGAAACTGATAGAACAGGATGTTACACAGCTGATGGAACAGGACGTCACACTCACAGTTGAGAAACTGATGGAACAAGACGTTACATTCACAGTTGAGAAACTGATGGAATAGGATGTTACACAACTGATGGAACAAGACGTTACAAAGCTGATGGAACAGACGTGATACACCTGTTGTGACTGATGAGACAGAGATTGAAGATGCGAGGTGTCTGTGAGCTAGATTCTAAAGAAACATAACCTGCATCAGAAGCTGAATCAATAGCTGTTAACCTGAGGACTGGAGATCCGGATGAGGTCTGTCTGATTGGAAGCGTGAAGGCTTTGGAATAAGACAAAGCATCATGCGTAGCTTAGTTTGCAGAAGCTTGATGGATAGGAGGAGCTGATACATCAAGGGACTAGTAAAGCTGGAGCAACGCGCATGTGTTTGATCAGAAAGCAGAGGACTTGATAAGGCGCAGAAGCTGATGTGTCAAGGGACTTGCTGAGCTGGACTAGACAGACGTTCAGGAAGCAGAGGACTTGATGAAGCAGGAAGCTGACATGGCAAGGACTTGCTGAGCTGGACAGGACGCAGGGAATTGAATATTCTGCTCCAACAAGAAAGGAAAGGATAAACTTGGAGAAATGTTTATTCCTTAATGAAGATCTCTTGAAGATTATAGGGTTAGGATCTTAGGGATTAGTATATATGCTCTTGAGGGTTGAGGTTGTGCTGTCAACACTCAGAGATGCATTGTGAGAGACTACCTTAAAGTTGTCGGAAAAAACAGAAGTTTAGAGGTGAGTGTTCATACCTCTGATTCACGGGTTATGTGAGATCAGAAGGTAGTTTAGCTAGACTATGAATTCGTGGATTACCATCTTAGAGAAGAAGAGTGTGTAGATCCATATAGGAATTCTAGTAAGAGCATTAGCTTGGTGCCTTCCAAGCTTGAAATATTGTGTTATCGGATTCTCTACACTTACAATTGGTATCAGAGCAAGCATCTTATAAGAATCTGTTTGTTCTTAAAAACAGGTGAGATCTTGCGACGAGTATGGAGAATTCACAACAATTTATTGCCATGTCAAAACCGGTGCTGCTTGATGCTGAAAACCATGGCTGGTGGAAAGTACAGATCAAGGCTATCATCAAGGGAATTGATGAAGACGCTTGGACCACAGTTGAAGAAGGATGGACTCCTCCAACAAAGACAGATGACAAAGGTGTAACAACCTTGAAGACTAAGAAGGAATGGACAGCTGATGAAAAAACCATGTCTAAATACAACTCACGGGCTCTGTCTGTGATATGGACATCGTTAACCAAGGATCAATTCAAACGTGTGCAAGGGTGTGAGACTGCCAAGGAAGCTTGGCATACACTACAAACTTTCTATGAGGGCACAAGCAACGTGAGAAGAACAAGGATTGACATGTTGGCATCTCAGTTTGAAACTCTCTCAATGAAAGATGATGAATCTATTGAACAGTTCAGTGGAAAAATCAGCTCTAATAATAACGAAGCATATGTGCTTGGGAAGAAGTACAAAGACAAGAAGCTGGTCAAGAAGTTCCTTCGAAGTTTTCCTGAAAAGTTTTAGCCACACAGATCAGCCATCGAAGTGTCTCTGAATTCTGATGAGGTGGAGTTTGCTCAGGTAGTTGGGATGATGCAGGCATATGAACTGGAGCAGAAGAAGAAAGAATCTGCAAAAGGGAAAGGTGTTGCACTTGCGGTTACTAAGACCCAAGACGTACAAGAGGACTTCAATGACAGAGTTGGTCTGATAGTTCGTAAGTACTTCAACATGATGGTATGAGGACAGCGTAGGACTGGTGAAAATCAGACAAGAACTGAGTCTGAGAAACCAACCAGGAAACCTGATGGACAGTGTCATGAATGCCAGGGATATGGACACTTCAAGTATGACTGTCCCACAGCCAAGAGACGAAGTCAGTTGAGATGCGCTGAGTGCAAAGGAATGGGTCACACAAAGGCTGATTATGTTGGAACAACCAAAGGAAAGGAAAAGTCTTTCATCAGCTGGAGTGAAAGTGATACTGATGAAGATAATGGTGAGGAGTTTCTAAACTATGTGGCATATCTTGGTGTTATAAATGAAGATTCTGAGGCTGATTCAGAGTCAGATCAGGAGGATGATGGTGGTTTGTATCTGTTTAATGACAATAAGATTTTGTGCCAAAGTCTTATTAGTACCAAGAATGAAAACAAGGTGTTAATCAAGGACAAAGAAGAGTTGACCGTGTTGGTAGAACGACTGAATCAAGAGCTGGCTAAGGAAAAGGAAAAGTGTTCTCTGTTGGAAGGACAGTTGGCAGAACAGTTTCGAAACATCAAGATGCTTAGCAAGAGGACTAAAGATTTGGATAAGCTGCTGACAGTGGGTAGAACAAGCAAGTCAAACTGGGGTCTTGGATTTAATGGTGGTCCATCAGGGGACAAGATGGAGTTTGTTCCAGCAAAACCAATTGCCAGTGTAAGTGCTGGTGGATCAAGAAGAAGCATCAGGAGTGTACCTCAGATACATAACTATACTAATTGGTTCAACTGCTACTATTGTGGTAAGTCAGGTCACAAAAAAGGCTTATTGCTATCAGTTTCAAGAGAAGGTCCACAAGCTATTGAGGCAAAATAGATATTGTCCTCATAAACAAAGATACAATCAAGTGTGGATGAGAAAACATGATTTGTACTGTTATGTTGCATACACTGCAGATACACCTGTATCTGGAGCAGAGGATACCCGCTGGTACTTCGACAGTGGTTGTTCAAGACACATGGCTGGAGTTCAGGATAATCTCAGAGAATTCAAAGATGTATTATCTGGAAGGGTTACCTTTGGAGATGGAGCTAAAGGAAGAATCAAGGGCAAATGTGAAACTGGAGGTCCAAACAAACCTGATTTTTCAAATGTCTACCTTGTTGATAGACTGAAAGCAAATTTGATAAGCATCAGTCAGCTGTGTGATGATGGTTTGGATGTTACTTTTAGCAGAACGGATTGTCGGGCTGTTGACAAACAGAACAACATCAAGTTGCAGGGTGTTCGATCAGGGAACAACTATTACATGTGGAAACCAGCTGAACAATGCCTTTAACATGGTAAACGAGAATGAACTTTAGCTGTGGCATCAGAAATCAGGACATATGAATGACAGAACCATGTTCAAGTTGGTGAATCAGGAGGTTGTTCGTGGTTTACCAAAATTTGGTTCTGAATGTGGTTTTGTGTGTGGACCATGCAACAAAGGGAAGCAAGTGAAGGTGCAACACAAGAGTATATAGGAGATTAAGATGAAAAGTGCATTGGACCTGATTCATATGGATCTGATGGGACCAATACAAGTTGAAAGTATTGCTGGCAAAAAAATATGTTTTTGTCCTGGTTGATGACTATACCAGATTTACTTGGGTCAGATTTCTGAGGAAAAAGTATGAGCCTCTTGACAGCTTCAAGATTTTGGCACTACAACTGAAAAATGATAAATGGGGTATCAAGATAATTCGAAATGACCATGGGGGTGAGTTTCAGAATGATATGTTCGATAAGTTCTGTGGAGATCATGGACTTATCCATCAATACTCAGCGCCAAGGACTCCTCAACAGAATAGAGTAGTTGAACGGAAGAATCGAATATCACAAGAAATGGCTCGTGCCATGATGCATGGAAATCAAGTAGCAAAGCAATTATGGGCAGAAACTGTTAATACAGCATGTTACATCATCAACAGGGTTTATGTTAGACGTGGTACCAACATGACACCTTATGAGATGTGGAAAGGGAAAACGCCAAGTGTGAGCTACTTTCATGTATTCGGATGAATCTATTACATTCTGAATGACAAGGATCAACTGGGTAAATTTGATGATAAAAGTGATGATGGGATATTTCTTGGAAACTCAGGAACGAGTACAACCTTTCGTGTGTACAACAAGAGAACAAGGATGATTATGGAGACTGTGAAAGTTGTGTTCGATGATGCATCATCTCAGAAAGTGATGGTTAAATTGTTTGATCTGGCTGAAGATAAAGCACATGAGACATATATGACTGATGCCTCAGAAAGTAATCAAGACAAATCAGAATCAGACACTGATCAAGGAGCAGCTGAAGAAGGACGACTTCAGGTACATCGAATCATCCAGAAAAAAGATATTATTGGAAAAGTCACTGGAAATCGTATCACACGCAAAAGACACATTGATTTTAAGGAGATGGTCATATTTGCATGCTTTGTGTCAACTGTTGGACCAAAGAATCACAAAGAAGCTCTGGTTGATGAAGATTGGATTGGATCAATGAAAGAAGAGATGGATCAGTTTGAGCGAAGTCAAGTGTGGGATCTAACACCTCGACCAAATGATGTGAATTTTGTTTGCACCAAATGGATCTTCAAGAATAAGACTGATGAACATGGAAATGTTGTCAGAAATAAGGTCGTCTGGTAGCTCAAGGGTATTCTCAGGTAAAAGGTGTTGACTTTGATGAGATATTTGCTCATGTTGCACGACTTGAGTCCATCAAATTATTTTTTGGAATGGCCTGTATCCTAGGATTCAAGCTACAACAGATGGATGTGAAGAATGCTTTTCTCAATGGCATTCTGCAAGAAGAAGTATATGTAGAGCAACCCAAAGGGTTTGAGAGCATAGAACATCCTGACTACGTCTACAAACTGAAAAAAGCTTTGTATGAGTTAAAACAAGCTCCACGAGCTTGGTATGAGCGACATACAACTTTCTTGTTGGATCAAGATATGTCAGAGGAAGTGTGGATAACACTCTCTTCATTCTTGATGATGGACGAAACCTGATGATCGTTCAGATTTATGTGGATGATATAGTGTTTGGAGCAACAGATCAGAGACTAGTTGATAAGTTTGTCAAGAGCATGATGAGTAAGTTTGAGATGAGTATGGTTGGTGAACTCACGTATTTTCTGAGGCTTCAAGTTAAGCAAACAGACGATGGAATAGTTGTTTCCCAGAGCACTTATGCTAAGAACATGGTTGCAAGGTTTGATATGGAATCAAGCAAAATGGCTAATACTCCTATGGGAACAAACACAAAGTTGTCAAGGGATGAGCATGGAGAAGATGTGGATGAAAAGATGTATCGGGAATGATTAGCAGTCTGTTGTACTTAACAGCAAGTCGTCCTGATTTGTGTTAGAGTGTGGGGATATGTGCAATATATCAATCAAAGCCAAAGATGTCCCATTTACATGCTATGAAACGTATCAATAAGTATGTCAAAGGTACAACTGATCTTGGAATCTACTACACCAGAGATACAGACAAAAATTTGGCTAGTTACTGCGATGCTGATTGGGCTGGATGTTTGGATGATCGACAAAGCACCAGTGGTGGATGTTTCTTTCTGGGGAATAATCTGATCTCGTGGCATAGTAAGAAACAGAACAAGTGTCTCTGTAAATGGCTAAAGCATAATACATAGCATTGGGAAGCTATTGCACACATATGTTGTGGATGAAACAAATGGCTACTGATGATTATGGTACAATTTCTGAATCACTCTTAGTACATTGTGATAATCAAAGTGCCATTAACATTGCTAAGAATCCTGTTCAGCACTCTCGTACAAAACATATAGATATCAGGCATCATTTCATTCGTGAGCTTGTTGAAGAGAAGTTGATTGTGGTAGAACATGTGAGCACTTAATTTCAACTGGCTGGTTTGTTTACAAAACCATTAGACTTTAATCGATTTGTTAATCTACGGAACTCTATTGGTGTTTGTGAAATCTAAGCAATGTATGAGTTTGTTTCCGGGCACATGTTCATTGAAGACAGGCTGGTAAATCAAGGTGCACCAGAAGATATTCAACAGAGTGTGCAACAGAGGCGAAGAATGTGCAGATTCAGTTGTGTTTTGTTTTTAACTTCGTTGTGCACTCAAGCAGGGGGAGAGATTATATGATATGATTGCTTCTAGAACTACTACCACATCAGGAAGAAACCGTCTTATGCGTACGACATGATTAGATCTTATTTCTATTGGCGATAGCGGTTTCTCATTGATGTGGTACAGTTTCTTCTAAACTATGTTCTACCTTGTATCAATGCTTGTTGCAGATCCGGATGCTTGAGTATCAAACTGAGTTAAAAAGAGGGATAATGAAGATGTTTGATCATAGGAGATAAGTTTTTGTTGTATTATACAGGTGGTGATCGAACCTGGGGGAGTGAAGTATGTGCGCTGTGTTTGAGCTCTACAACTCAGAAACAAAGGGGGAGATTGTTAGTGTATTGTTAATTGAGTTGAGAAACTGATAGAACAAGATGTTACACAGCTGATAGAGCAGGACGTTACACTCACAGTTGAGAAGCTGATGGAACAGGATGTTACACAGCTGATGGAACAAGACGTTACATTCACAGTTGAGAAGCTGATGGAACAAGACATTACAAAGCTGGTGGAACAGACGTGATACACTTGTTGTGACAGATGAGATAGAGATTGAAGATGCGAGGTGTCTGTGAGCTAGACGCTGAAGAAACAGAACCTGCATCAGAAGCTGAATCAATAGCTATTAACTCGAGGACTGGAGATCCAGATGAGGTCTGTCTGATTGGAATCAGACAAAGCATCAAGCGTAGCTCAGTTCGTAGAAGCTTGATGGATAGGAGGAGCTGATACATCAAGGGACTAGTAAAGCTGGATCAACGCGCATGTGTTTGATCATAAAGCAGAGGACTTGACAAGGCGCAGAAGCTTATGTGTCAAGGCACTTGCTGAGCTGGATCAGACAGACGTTCATGAAGCAGAGGACTTGATTAAGCAGGAAGCTGGCATGGCCAGGACTTGCTGAGCTGGACCAGGAAGCAGGGAATTGAATATTCTGCTGCAACAAGAAAGGAAAGAATAAACTTGGAGAAAGGTTTATTCCTTAATGAAGATCTCTTGAAGATTCTAGGGTTATGATCTTAGGGATTAGTATATATGCTCTTGAGGTTTGAGGTTGTGCCGTCAACACTCAGAGACGCATTGTGAGAGACTACCTTGAAGCTGTAAAAAAACAGAAGCTTAGAGGTGAGTGTTCATACCTCTGATTCACGGGTTGTGTGAGATCAGAAGGTAGTTTAGCTAGATTAGGAATTCGTGGATTACCATCTTAGAGAAGAACAGTGTGTAGATCCATATAGGTAAAATCGTATAAAGATTTATCTATAAAAATTATAGTGAGAGCATTACATTGATACTTTCCAAACTTGAAATATTGTGTTGTCGGATTCTCTACACTTACAATCTATTTGATCAAACTAAACAAATCTCTTCTCCATCACATCATTAGCTTTTGTTTGCGACACAAGTTAAATCTAAGGATTTGGATTTTGGGACATGAAATTTTTCATCGGAGGATTCACATATTTAAAGAAAAACTAAAGCGTAAATATATATAGTGGGCTATGAAGCAGCCAATATTTTCTCCTCTATGTGTTTACGAGATTAAGTGATACAAATAAATATGAAGCATAACGTATTAATATTATTAATTTATTTTAACGTATTTAATATTTTTGACATTATATGTTATAGTTATGCCAAACTCTTTTATAAAAACACTAAATACTACTATTTAGTAAAAGACTAGGAACGGACTCGCGCTACAGAGCGCGAGAAGATGTTTTTGGTATTTTATTTTACATATTTTTTTATATTGAGTTAGAACGGATTTTCAATACGGTAAATATTTTTTATGTATTATAGTTGGTATTATATTTTGTGAGGATGTAATGATTATAATAATTTGGTCGTTTATTTTATTTTTGTAAATCATATAGTTCCTGTAAATTTACGAAACGTTTACACTTTTTGCTTAAGTCTGATTTTAAATTGGTTAAAATTGTCTTGATGTGTGATTAAAATTTTCACATATTCATACCATTTTATTTCTGACAAACTTATTATATTATATCACTTGAAACATTACAGTGTCATGATACAACAATTGGGATAACCACCTAGGTGAATAGATACAAATCGAATAGAGATGAGATAACATTGGTCCTTGTTTTGCTAAGGTGTGGGCAACTTCGTTGTTACAACGATTGATATAAGTAAATCCTACTTGTTAATGTTTTGTTGCGTAAAACTTGATGTCTTGACAAAGATTTTCCACTTCAATGATTTTGTCATTACCGATGAGAATGTGAGTGAGAACTTGGAATTCACCTTCAAATAAAACATAGTTGTACCCCGTAAATAATAAGATTTGAGTGGCGTATAACAATACATTTGCTTCAGCTTCCAATATAGAATTTGTATATCCTAAGTTACATATTCGTAACAATAGTAAAATAGTTGTAATGAAATACAAATAGAAGTTACATGTTTGGATAATAGACATTGCAAACGAAATAAAACGAAATTTACCCTTTCAAATTATAAAAATGAAACTATAAACCTATACTAAACTTAATAGTGTATTTTTCTCTATCTTCAAAGAGTTTTTTATTAGATATAATAAAAATATATAATATATAAATATTATTCAAAACTAATTTTATAAAATAATAACTCACATAAGAAGTAATAAAATTAGCAACAATAAACTGCCAACACCTTACATATATTTTTTTGTTCCATCAAAAAATACTTGACCCATGAATTGGTCTATTATATATGTTAGAGGGATATGAGTTTTTTCTAGAGTTTTTTTCGCCTTTTAAGTAATTTATATAAGAATACGCAACTTTGTTTGCTATGGTTTAAATTAGAAAGTAAATAAAAATTTACCATATCTTATGTTTTAATTTATTCAGAGAAAAGAAAACTTTAGTTTTATGTTCGAGATATGGAGAATGAAATATATTTGGGATAATCTCATAATATGAACAAAATACCGAATATTAAAAACAATAACAGTAAAATGCAAAAAGAATATAACTATAGAGGGTTGTTTTTAATTTTTTTTATGGAGGGTCATTACTGAATTTTTTATTAGAGATAATTAAAATATATAATATATAAATATTAATCAAAATTAATTCTATAAAATAATAAATCACGTAATAAGAATTAATAGCGCGGGAAAATGTTTTGTTTGGTATTTTGTTATATACTTTCTGATATTGGGTATTTCAGAGAATTTTTGTCCTCTTAAACAACCACTGGAGAGATCCGCTCATGCGCAATCAACAAACACGTGAAGGCCTCGGAAAACACGATTGGGGGTGATGTTTTCCGACGTGTCTCCGACGCACAAGTAAGAAAATAGCAAATAAAGAAGGAAGATAAATGACCATGATGAGACGTGGAGAGCGAAAGGAAGGAAATCGGAAAACAAAAAAGAGAGAGAGAATGGATGACTCCGGGCCGAAAGGGGTGGTCTGTGGAGTATCTCTAAGAATTTGGTGGTAAGGCGAGAGAGAGAGAGAGAGAGAGAGAGAGAGAGAGAGAGAGAGAGAGAGAGAGAGATTTGAGTAGTATTCCGGCCAAGGAACGGGCAGAGAAGAAGAGAAATACGATATGAGATTGGAAGGAATGGTCCTAAACAACCAGAAAAGACACTGAAACTCAAGGGAATGGGCCTTAGTCTCGAAAAGATAGGCTAATTGTAAGAGTTTATTTAGCTCAGAGATTCGATCCCCCACTTATGAAGGAGATAGAGTAGTATTTATAAACTTTTACCTGTCCGAACTCGGATACCGGATTCAGCGTCCTTGGATGGGTCAGGTCTGGACTTCTGTGTTTGACCCTGTATGGTGGGTTTGAGTGCTTTTTACCTACTTTCCTTGTCTTCTTGCACCACTTGGTCGACCATACGGCTCTGTTACGCTGCACCTGACCTTCCACACTGGTGGTAGCATCTGACACGGCAGGTCAGACAACGAGATGCTCCCTCTGAATCAGTTCTTTTTATGCTTTAATCATTCCCCGAGTGTGGATCACTTGCTTTTACCCTTGCACACATAAGGTAAACGTTTTTTACCCTTTGACAAAGAACCAAAATATGAAAGACCATAGGAATTTGAACTTAGCGCCTAAAGAAGATATTTCATACCTAGCCCAAATTCCTGATACAGGAACTCGGGCGTCTTGCTCTGTCTCCAGGTGTCGGGAAGAGAGATACATATACGACAGATCACCTGGTTCCGGACCCTGATCATCCCGAATAATGGGGTACGCTTCCTGGTATAGGGCCAGGCCCAAGTGACCTCACCTGTATGTTTGGGCCATTGTAGATTCAGGCCCAAACTCTTCTGAGGGCTCTTGTCAGGAGATAAGCTCCACCAAAGGTGTTAAGCGTTTCTACCGCACTGTGGGATACGTGGCTTCAGGCGATTTGCTTAACCCAAAATGGATTATTTTATCCCCAACAATTGCCCCCTCTGTTGTTCGAGCCCGAGTCGAGGACTCGGGTGACGGATGGAATATCTTTCTTATAAGTAACAGTGTTTCTCCAGGATTCCAACCTTAAACGCAGTTGTACTATCATGCGCTTAAGATTTTCCTCCCTTTGTTGAATCATGAACGCAGTCGTACGATCATGCGCTCATGACCTCATGGGCCTGAAACCGGGTCCGAAAACCTGAGAGAACGAGATCCCTGAAGGCCTGAGCCTGAGTCCTAAGACATGCGGGCACGAGATCCCTCGAGGCCTTTGCCTCAGTCCCGAGACCTCGGAGGGCTCGAGATCCCCCTTGGAGGTTGTGATAACCTGAGTCCGGAGACCTTGCGGGAAGCATGAGAACTCCTGTGAAGGTTGCGATAACCTAAGTCTGGAGACGTGGTGGAGAGCATGAGAACTTCTACGGAGGGCAAGGGCCTGAGTCAAGCGACATGCCTCCTCGGAGACTACTAAATGGATCTAGCATTCCAGAGGGTAGAGACCTGGGGAACAATCCTACTCCCTAAAGTCGAATCATATCGGGGTGTTACCCCAAGGGGGGCATTTTTGGGAGTCTAGGTTGCCTTTCCGACAATTGTAATTCTCCAATTTTGGGTCTTTAAGCCTCTTTTTGTTTTATTAAGGGATATATATTATCCCATATTTTATGTGCGATTTTGTGTACCTTTATGACAATTGGAAATCGTCTGCAACGTCCATGTGTCGCCCTCGGAGTCCCCCTTGTAGGTAGTCGAGGAGGTTCGTCTCCCATATTTTTCCGAGGCCATACATTCCTCTTTTCCCGAAATAGAGTCTCGTACTTTCTCGAGACACGACTTGGACCATTTGATGGCCTGTTGCGGCTATATATGCCTCAGACATCTCCTCGTTCATTCTCATCTCTTTTCTCATTGATTCCATGTCTCTTTTCTTTCCTTCTATGACTTTTCGTACTTGAGAGCAGATTTTGGACGATGATCGCTCCGCCCCACCAGCCGTTTTCTTCCCGGCGCTTCCTTTGTCAATGGTTCAATGCTTCCCCAATGCTTCGACAATCCGCGTTTATCCATTTCTAATCATGGGTCTCCGTTCAAACCCATTATTTCTGACGGATGGCGCGATTGCGGTTTTAATTTCTTTTTCATTTCTGATTGGTAGGGACACCATGATTTTTCTCACTGGCCGCTCTTTAATCATTCGTGGTCCGGCTCCCACGTCTCCTCCCGCCAAAGGTCTCGCATCGGGCTATTTCCCCGATGGGCCAGTTACGGGAGCTCCACAATTTCTTTATGTCGAACCAGGAGCCAGATCATCCAGACGTTCCCAGTGTCCGTGTGATTCTCCATAGGTGCACATCTCCTCGGGCTGCTCGCACTATTCTCTGAGGTTTTATACCTTATCATGGGTCGTCTATTCAGCTATTTTGTTTTTTTTTGCGTCGTCCGCGATTATATTTGTTAACCAGGTGTCGCATCCATCGAATTTTCTTCTTACCATGTACTGCGTTTGTTGGTAAATATCCTCCTTCATATCTGCTTTGTCTCTAAATAAATAAGAAAATAGTGTTTCTTGCGCAGTCAAAACTCTTTTTGTTTTTTTAGAAAGAAATCAAAATGCAATTATGAACTGAAAGCGAAGTCAAAATGGACTTAAGTAGACGATATAGGATGATTAAGATAGAATCGTGAGGGAAGATTCTTGGCCATCTCCCCGAACACTAGAAATTCCAATGAAAACTGAAAACGAGATCGAAATAAACTTAGACATATTACGTAGATGGGATCTTTCTAGGGTAGGCATACCTCTGTGGATTCGCGCTTGAGAACTTCTGCGTTGAAATCTTGGCCGAATCCCTCCGGAGGTCGTGAGTCGTTCTTTCCTCTAAGTGTGAAGTTAAGTTTGAGATCGTCAAACCCTCCCAGCAACTCGGATATCTCGGCTACAGACGATAATGTCCTCCCTTCTAGCTTTATTGGTGTGGTCGTGATTACTGTGATCGCATGCTGGTATAGATACGGTTGCATCCTTCTGCATCCGGAAGCAAGGGAGAGAGTTAGCTATCGACTTGGAGAAACCCCTGACTCCTTTCGTGTCAATAGCTGGCTAATGTAGCACACGGGGTGATGCGATCCTTCCTACTCCTTTGTCATAACTCCACACACTGCTCGTTTTGTTGCCCGGAGGAACATGTTTAGCGGCTCTTGTTTGTCGGGTATCACTAATTTCGGCCTTGCCAGAAGGTGGATCCGCAATTGGCTCATCGCCACCTCCCTCATGGGTCCATCGATTTCCGCCGATGATTCTGTGGTGAATGGCAAAAGTTTTTTTGCCAGGAGGGGTATGCTCCAGGTGTATGCTCTAACTTTCCCTAAGAACTTATGCAGCTCCTTTCGACTTGTCGGACTTCACATATTCATGATGAATCTTTCCTCTCCGCCTCTCGGGGCCGAGGCCAATAATGGATCATTTTTATCCCTGAACATCTGATCCTCTGAGCCCGAAGAGTGACACTTCTCATCTCCAGCCACTTCCTTGGCTCCCTCGTCGGTGAACACAAGCAAAACAAATTTTCTCCATGGATCTTGTGGCTTCTCCGTTGAAGCCGATGAGAGTCGTGATATTTGGGGACAACTGTTCCTTAATAAGGTTTATTTTTTTGAAAGCCGTTAAGAAGAGCAGGTCGCTAGAACTTCCATTTTCTACCAATATTCTCTTGATCAAATAGCCAGAGAGGTGCAAGGTAATCATAAGGGCATCATCCGCCGGGGAGAAGTCATCTCTTTTTGGGGGAATTCAAAGGATGTGACGGGTCATCCTGAACTGGGTAATGAGCGATATTGGATTCCTCTCGTTCCCACTTCGCGACAGGCTGCTACTACCTGTCACTTCCCTCTAGCTTCGATGGGGTCTACGCAGATGAAGTTGATGGTTCTTTTCAGGTGAGGGGCCTCTAATAGTGTCCCGGTGCCCCTTTTCTTGATCTCTACTCCAGTTATCTCTTGCTCCTCTATCATTTTCTACGCTCAGTCCGACAGATACTGCTTTAGATGCCCCCTGCGTATTAAGTTTTGTACTTCGATTCGCAGCGCCACACAATCTTCTGTACGATATCCATCTCCTTGATGATAGTCGCACCAGTACGATCCTCTTTTCGGCGGCCCTTCTGGCCTCTTATTTTGGGGCCATCGGACATGATCCCCTGGCTTCGGAGATTGCAAATCACCTAGGTTACTGGTAGGTATAGCCGCATTTCTTCCAACATGGAAGGCTCATGTGTTTCTTCATCAGACTGGTTTTCCTCTTATGCTTGGTAAACTGTGGTGAAACGACGTTCGCGGGGATATAATTTCAGGATCTATCATCGCGCCTTTTGTCGTAGTTATTTCGCGCACCATCCCTCTTGTCGTTTTTGTCATATGGTTGCTTCCATCCTGGGTCCGTCTTGTCCAGAGAGGCGGTCTATGTCTGCCGCTCTTCATACTCTTCCCATTTGATCTCAGCATTAGCTTTCAGCATCGCGTCTTTCATCACCAGTGGTGCATTTTTGGTTAACGCCATGTACAAGGGCCCATTGGTAAGCAGTCCTCGTTTAAATGCTAATAGGGCAGTTGACACATTGCAGTCTGAGATGGCTACCATTTCATGGTTGAATCTTGTGACATAACTTCTTAGGAATTCGTTGGGGGCTTGCACGACCTCGCAGAGGTCGTTGGAAACCCTTGCCGATTTCTTGCTGCTTGAGAATTGTTGTGAGAATGCATCGTGCAGATGGGCGAATGAGACAATATTTCCTCTAGGGAGGTTAATAATACATTGTAATATCGGCCCCACCAGGCTCGACCCAAAACTTTTACACATGCATGCCTCTCGGAGTTGAATAACAGAGTTGAAATGAACTCTTAGTCAAACCACTGGAGTAAGGGGGCTTCCACAAACTTACCATATTATTAAAATTAAACGTTTATTATAAAAATAAACTTTTATGACACCGCATGAATAGAAAAAAAAATAGCTAATACATTTTTGTTTAAGCATCATCATTAGTGTAATTCCCCACAAATGATCAATAAAAGCGTTTCAAAGTAAGAAATGAGCTTCACGGTTACATTTTAATTTTTTATCTAATTTGAAAATAGTTTTTATTACCATAATTTTATTTAAATATAAAATTAAAACATAAAAAAAAAATTTAGGTATAAAAGAAAATATGTCAAAATTGAGGAATCACTTTGTAAATAAAAAGGTTGTACTCTAAAAATAAAAAGTGTATAGTGTTTCTTCAAATATAGAGGTATTCTGTTCATTTTTTTATTTTTAGAGTGAGATATAAAGTACCATTAGAAATGGTTTTACTATAAAATAGAGTTTAGAGACACTAATAGAGTACAATTGGAGATGTTCAAAACATCTATCTTTCAAATATTCCATAATATATTTTATTAATAGGAAAAAAGTTAGTTTGGCATTAATTCATTGTTTTATTAATAGATTAGCTCTTATTTTAATTTTATTACTAACGAATTTTTGATGCCTATTTTACCCTTAAATTCTTTATTAGTAAAAACTTTATTTACAAGAATGCCATTATAATAATTTCACCTCAAAAAGAAAAATATTCAAAAATTACGATTTTGCCATATGACAGACTTAGCATACCGACGTCACATTAACAACAGACTTATTTTTAGACAGATTTATTTCTTTTTGGCCACAAATTTACTTAATCTTGACATACTTATTAATGTCCCACCGATTTATTTGACATTTTTTTTTCCTTTTGGCCATAGATTTATTTAATTCTGACAGACTTAATTAGCTTTCAATAGATTTGTTTCCTTTTGGCAACAAATTTCCTTAATTTTGACAAATTTGTCACATATTTTTTTCTCTTTAGCCACATATTTACTTAATTTTGACAGATTTAATTAGTTTGTCACATAATTTTTTTTTTTTGCCACATATTTACTTTATTTTGACAAATCTATTAGGATTCCATTTTTTTTTTTCCTTTTGTCACAGGTTTACATTATAAATTTGTTTTGTTTTGACCACAGGTTTGTTTCCTTTTGGCCATTCCTAACTTATTTGTAGGTTAACCAAACTAAATCGGACATGCTAATCCAAACCGAACTATACCGGATTAACCGACCAAACCGTTTAAACCGGACATAAAATTAAAAAAAAACCAACGATTCAAAATTAGGGCTCCTTATTAACTTTGAATACGTTGTCATCGTCTTCATCTAGGCCTCCTATTCTACATTCCTTTTAATTAAAAAAAATGGCACTTATTAATCTGGTTTGTGGTACATAGACCCTTCAGAATAACAGATGGTTGTTTGTTGTTGATAACAAAAGAGGAAAGAAAATTATAAGAGCAAACGAAAGAACTTGTTTTGAAGCCAAATTCCCAAATGTCCCCATCTGGGAATGGTTCACAGTTCAAGCCAGTATAGAAACCAAACTCTATCAAAGAAAGGCGAATTGGCTGCCAATTAATCAACGACCAAATCTTGTAATTTTTCCTAACTAGCAGCCAATGCGTTAAAAGGTAATGGTTCACACTCCATGTGAAATCCAACTCACAAAACCTAGGTATAACTCCAACAGAAGACTTCTTCAATGCATCACAGGCATCAACGCCAACTCCTCTCCATTTGGAAATTTGACAAGTAAGAGTAGTAACCCATACTTTTCTTCTGACTTGGCGCTTTGCCCTTTGCGTAGAGTAGTTGCGGGTACTTACTTTTAGTACTTGACGAAGCCATCTAGCAAAATAAAACATAGAAAACATGAGAATCAAATAGCTACAAACAAATAAATTGAAGAAAAAAACGAGTCTTCACAATGCCTAAGTACTGTCTCTAACATCATTTCATATGAATAAAGACCAAGAAAGTGAATTAATACATCATAACATCAAACTCGGAATATGACTCTTTTTCAGTAAGAAAATAAATGTTCCTACCCCATTAAAGTTCAATGATATGCAGTCACTCTCATCCAGCAAATCAATCTTGGATGGATCCTTTTCCTGTTGCTTCTCAAGTTTTTTATTCCATTGATTCATGTCAAGCAGTAGACACTATGCAAAATTATCTCTTAAGAGTGAAGTTTAAAATGTAACCAGAAGAAAAAAAGAAGATGGTTCAAGGTTCGGCGATGACCTTTCCAGAGTCGATAATACTAATTGGATAAGATGAAGAACTTCGTATTTCCAAGCATGGAATTCCTTTATTTGTCAAAAGCATGCATCCCTCCTCTTCGGAGTAATTGATTTGCCTATATCAAAAATTCAGAATAAAAAAGGTTGAAATAGAAGAAGCATTAAGAAAGCTCAATCCAAATCTATTTTAAATGAAAACATTCACGTGCATCTACTATACAAATATATTTTAAATGAAAACATTCACGTGCATCTACTATACAAATCTATTTTAAATGAAAACACTCACCTGCGTATAATCTGAGTATCACCTCCGTAGAAGAAGCATTAAGAAAGCTCAATCCACAATGATTACAAAACATGGTTCTAATATTTAGCTAAATGATGGTAGAGACACTACTTACCAACAGCTTCGTCCTCAAACGTTCTATTACGAAATAGTCAAAGCCGGCGACAACTGGGAGCGCCGCCGGAAACTGTTAACAAGTATGAGTAATAGGGTCGCGAATTGAAGCAGAGGACGAATAGGCGGAGGCTCGTCGAAGTTGGTGAGGAAGAGTGAAAACAATTGGGAAGAAATCGAATGAATTGAGAAGTAGGGTCGTCGGAACAAGAAGCGGCAATCGAAGGAGACTAGAACCGGTGATTCCACCGCTGTTGTTTTTCCCTTTTGAGAGAAATAGGGTTTCGATGGTTTGTTGTCGGAGACTAAAGCTTTGTCGGGTTTGTATCACTTTTAACAAAGTTTTTTTAATCAGATAACAATTTTTTTAATTGTTAAACAAAGTTTTTTTAATCAGATAACAATTTTTTTATTGTTAATTCAATTTTTTTAATTTTTAAGTAATAAAATGGCACTAGTGTTATTAAAATAAGATTTGATGGGTTAACTGTTTTTTTATACGTTTTCGATTAAATATTTTTGAATAGGTGTTAGTCTAATAATATATCAAAAATTAGTGCTAATTTGAGTAATTTTCTCTTTGTTAATATTGAGATGGCTTATTAAGTGTGCTACTAAAGCGAAACATCTTTTGAGTTCTTAGCGAATTCCAAGTATTGGGCTCGCAAAACAATAAACTTTTATCTGAGTATTACTAACTGTGTGGATGGGAATTTTATAGATTATTTAAAAGACTGAATTATAAATCTTTTTTCTACACAGGTTGGTTACAAATGAGCTCAGTGATCATTGAAAACGCAAGAATTATAGAGAAAGATTTCTCAAACAAATTCCTCAATTAGATTTATCTTTAATAATAACTTACAAAAAATTAAGATAGAGAACTTACAAGTATTTTCCTCAAAGAAAATCTAATCTGTCAATTGATTTTCCTTATATTGGATAATGAATATGTTTTATATGTGTTGTGTATATATCTAGATACAACTCCTAGGTAACTCCTAGATAAAGTCGGTTTTAGGTTAAACCGATAAGGTCGGTTATAGAGTCTGTATAAATACTCTTGACTCATCTATGAAATAACACAAGCCGTTCTCTTATTTTCTCATGGTATCAGAGCGGAGATCAATCTAAACCTAAAATCGATTATCTGTTTTCTTTATAGAACGTCGTTTCTTCTTAAAATTGTTTGCTTCTCTCTCACGCTGAAGTGTTTACGATGGGGGATAATATTGTTGAATCAAAATTTGCAGCTGTAGTTGAAAAAACAGGTGACACGGTGATGGTTTCACCGTACTCTTTGTTTTCATCCGATAATCCGGGTGCAATGATTACTTCCGTTCAGTTGAAGGGAGACAGATATAATGAATGGGCCATGGAGATGTTGAATGCTCTGCGTGCAAAGAAAAAGACGGGGTTTATCGATGGTACGTTGCCAAAAGCATCGGAAGAGAGTGGTGATTTGGAGTCATGGCTCAGCATTAACTCAATGATTGTCGGTTAGATAAGAACTTCAATTGAACCTAGGGTAAGGTCGACAGTGACCTTTATTACTGAAGCACACAAATTGTGGGAGAACTTGCAAAAGCGTTTCGCAGTAGGAAACAAAGTACACGTGCATCAGCTCATGGAGCAATTGGCTTCATGTCGACAAAACGTACAAGCGGTGATTGACTATTATGGTCGATTAGCAATGATGTGGGAGGAATTGCAAACATACAAACCTCCACTTGTTTGCACTTGTGCAGCAGCAACAAGTTATGAAAAGGAACGAGAAGACGAACGTGTGCATCAATTCATCATGGGACTAGATGAATCCAGATTTGGAAACGTGGTGACTATAATTATTGAGGGTGATGAACTGCCAGACCTTGGTAAAGTCTATGCGAAAGTAATACGTGAAGAAGCTCGACTCAATTCTGCCAAAGCTCGAGAACATCAACAAGAGGCAATCGGGTTCGTGACACGCCGTGAGACACAAACTGCTGAACAAACAGGAACCGGTTCTCATTGCGACCTTCGAGATGCTACTGGTTATGTGACTAGGTTTGATTCATCAGTTGGGACAAACGGAAACAGATCACGAGACCGGTTGTGTTCTAACTGCGGTAGATCTGGGCACGAGAAGAATTCGTGTTGGCAACTGGTGGGTTACCCTGAGTGGATGTCTGATCGAGGAGGTCGAACAGGTGGTAGGGGTACAACCAGAGAAAAAGGTCATGGTACATACTCTGGCTATGGCAGAGGTCGTGGACAAGCTAACGTAGCTCACGCGACCAGCCCTCATGCCTCTGCAGCATCTGATCTTACTCCTGAACAATGGAAGACGATTACACAGATAATTCACGAAAAACAAAATGGATCATCTGAGAAACTTTCTGGTAAGATACTTGGAGACGTAATCCTGGACACAGGAGCGTCTCACCATATGACTGGGAATGTTTCCCTACTTGTTGACGTCAAGGATACATCTCCTTTTACGGTTGGTTTTGCTGATGGAAGTACGACATTATCATCCAGTATGGGTGATTTGATTTTGTCTGATCGAATCTCACTAAGAGATGTACTATATGTGCTAGATCTTAATTGTTCTCTAATCTCAGTTTCTAAGCTTTTGAAGCATACTAATTGCTTCGCTTTGTTTACTGATGCAATATGTGTTTTGCAGGACCATTTTTCGAGGACTCTGATTAGAGCCGGTGAAGAACGTGATGGGGTATACTATTTTACAGATATTGCAATTGCTCGGGTCAATAAAACTGTTGGAATAGTTGATCAAGTCTTGTGGCATCGAAGGCTGGGACATCCTGTTTTTCTGTTTTTTCATCTTTGCCTACATTGTCTGGTGTTTTGAATTCAGCTAGCCCAAGTCATTGTGACGTGTGTTTTAGGGCTAAGCAAACAAGAGATGTTTTTACCGATAGTGATACTAAAACTAGTGAATGTTTTTCTCTAATACATGTTGATGTTTGGGGATCATATCGGGTACCAGCTTCCGGTGGAGCTGTATATTTCCTGACAATAGTGGATAATTTTTCGAGATCAGTATGGACCTACTTGTTGCTTGAAAAATCTGAAGTTCGAAAAGTGTTGCAGAATTTTTGTTCTTACACAGAAAAGCAGTTTGGTAAATCTGTGAAGATGGTACGTAGTGATAATGGAACAGAGTTTATGTGTTTAAGTTCATTTTTTTGGAGCAACGTTATTGTTCATCAAACGTCCTGTGTTGGAACTCCACAGCAAAACGGACGAGTGGAAAGAAAACATCGACATATATTGAATGTCGCACGTGCTTTGCTTTTCCAAGCTAGTCTACCTATTAAGTTTTGGGGAGAAGCAATCTCTACAGCAGCTCATGTTATTAACATGACACCTACGAGGATACTTGATGGGCGTGCCCCATATGAAGTGTTATTTGGTAAGAAACCAGTATATGATCATTTACGAGTATTTGGTTCTTCATGTTTTGTGCATCGGAATGCACGTGATAAAGATAAATTTGGGTCCAGAAGCAGACATTGTATCTTTGTGGGTTATCCTTTTGGAAAGAAAGGCTGGAGAGTTTATGACATAGAAAGAAACGAGTTTTTAGTGTCTAGAGATGTCGTGTTTAAAGAGAGTGAATTTCCGTATTTTAGTTTGATAAAAGAAAGAAACGAAGAGCTGTCTCAAAATATGTGTACAAGCAGCAATGATGATGATTGAGTGATAGGTTCTAGTGTGGTTAAAGAAACAAATATTAGTGACAGTGGCGCTGAAAATTCAGGTAAAGAGACAGAAGAGTCTAACGATGTTGCAGTCTCTATTTCATCAAATCGAGACTCAAGACAAGTATGATCATTGAGTGAAGTAACAGAAGAAATAGTGGTTAATCTGGAAGAACCAACAGTCTTGGTGGAAGAAAATTTGGGTAGAGGTCATCGAGATAAAATGCCCTCTGTTAAACTGCGTGATTATGTTACTTATAATGCAAGATGTCCAGAAGACCCCCATCACGTTCTCATCACTCCATTCTCAGAGTCTCCGATTTTGGTCCAAGGTAAAACACCGTATCCCCTCGTAAATTATGTCTCTGACTCATGTTTTTCGTCAAAGCATCGAGCTTTCTTAACAGCGGTAACTAAAGAGGTTGAACCAAGAAGTTTTAAAGAGGCAATGGGGCATGACGTGTGGAAAAACTCAATGAATGATGAGTATGATGCTCTGGATATTACCAAAACATGGAGTATCGTTGATTTGCCTCCAAGAAAAGAAGCTATTGGTAACATGTGGGTTTATAGAATTAAGTATAATTCAGATGGGACAATTGAACGTTATAAGTCTCAGTTGGTAGCTTTGGGAAATAAGCAGATTGAAGGAGAAGACTTTAACGAAACATTTGCTCCCGTAGCTAAGATGACCACTATTAGAAGCTTGTTGCGAGTTATTGCTGGAAAAGGATGGGAAGTCCATCAAATGGACGTGCACAATGCCTTTCTTCATGGAGATTTGGATGAAGAAGTATATATGAAGCTTCCGCAAAGTTTTCATCATCCTGATCCAAATAAAGTTTGTCGATTGCATAAGGCTTTGTATGGACTTCGTCAAGCACCAAGGTACTGGTTTGCCAAACTTACTAATGCACTTAAAAGGTTTGGTTTTAAACAAATTTATGGAGACTACTCTTTGTTATAGTCAGGGTAACGTGGAGTTGAGAGTAATGATTTATGTTGATGACTTAATAGTCTGTGGAAATGATGTGATTTTATTGCAAAAGTTTAAAGATTATTTGGGAAGATGCTTTCATATGAAAGATTTGGAAAATCTCAAATACTTTCTTGGTATTGAAGTAGCACGTGGAAGAAGGTTTTGTGTTGTCACAACGAAAATACACTTTGGATATAGTTGCAGAGGCTGGATTGCTTGGTTCAAAGCCAGCAGCAACGCCTATGGAACAACATCACCGATTGGGTTCTGATACGGGTCCGTTTATGAGTAATCCCGAGCAGTACAGAAGATTGGTAGGACGGTTGATTTATCTTGCGAATACAAGACCAGATATCACATATTCGGTCCACATTCTTTCACAATTCATGCAAACGCCAAGGATGGGGCAATGGGAAGCAGCTCTCCGTGTTGTAAGGTTTCTTAAAGGTACAGCAGGTCAAGGGATCTTGTTAAGTTCAAACCTTGATCTGAGTCTTTCAGTTTATTGTGACGCAGATTGGGCTTCTTGCCCCCACTACTCGTTGATCCTTAAGTTCACATGTTGCTCTTCTTGGTGGATCACCCATCTCGTGGAAGACTAAGAAGCAAAAAATGGTCTCACATTCTTCAGCAGAAGCTGAGTATCGAGCCATGGCTGCCGCAACACGAGAGATTAAATGGTTACGACAATTGTTAACGGAAATAGGAGTTCCTCAAGTTGAGCCAGTTCGATTGTTTTGTGATAGTAAATCAGCAATTCACATTGCCGCTAATCCCGTTTTTCATGAACGAACGAAGCATATAGAGTCAGATTGTCATCAAGTAAGGGATGCTATTCAAGATGGTTTGATTGCTACTGTACATGTTGGTACACGAGACCAGTTAGCTGATGTTCTAACTAAGGCACTTGGACGAGCTCAGTTTGAAGGGTTATTGTCCAAGTTGGGCGTTCGAAATCTTCACCTTCCAACTTGAGGGGGAGTATTGGATAATGAATATGTTTTATATGTGTTGTGTATATATCTAGATACAACTCCTAGGTAAAGTCGGTTTTAGGTTAAACCGATAAAGTCGGTTATAGAGTCTGTATAAATACTCTTGACTCATCTATGAAATAACACAAGCCGTTCTCTTATTTTCTCACCTTACAAAAAAACCCAAAAACTCTTTTGCCTGTAGAAAACCCAAACTCTTAATCTCTGATTTTCTAAAGAGACTATCGACGTCTATTTATAACCATAGACTCAATGTCTTTTTTACAATTTCCAATTCCTAAGATAAGAACAATTTACTTTTTGTTATCATCTCTTGAATTCATCTTCTTCTTGTTTTTCATTTTTTGCTTTGTGTTTTGTTTTTGGCTTCCACATCATCATGAAGACCATCTCCATTTGCAATTTCTGTTACAAGAAATATTGCATCTTCAATGAGCATCTCTAACTTGTGGATGAGCGCGTTTCGACTCCCAGGAGCTTGTTCTAAGGAAATAGAAAATATAAGCTCTACGTTTCTTTGGCCAGGCCCCGATCTACACTCAAAACAAGCTAAGATTGCACAGAAAGATGTTTCTCAACCGAAAAAGAGGGTGGTTTTGGTTTAAGGAACTTGAAGGTGGTGAACATCGTAAATTGCTTAAAACTTAAATGGAATATCGTCAAAGTCATCTATGTGGGTGAATTGACTTAAATTGTATTTAATGCGCAAAAGTTTATTCTGGTCGGTAAAGGAGAACAATCAGGCGAGGTCTTGGATGTGGAGAAAGAATCTAAAGACTAGAGAATTGGCAAAATCTTTTCAAAAAGTGGAAGTCCTGGAAAGGATACATCGTTTTGGCACGATGTATGGTCTCCGATGGGACGATTATCTGATGTTTTGGGAGAAAGAAGCCACACTGATTTGGGAATCTCAATGAATGCAACGGTTGAAGACGTGTTCTTAAGGTATAAAAGAAGAAGACATCAGATAGATATTTTGAACAAAGTGGAAGATGTAATCAATTTCCAGAAGATACAAGCAAGAATAAATGACTCGGATGTTGCTCTTTGGAAAAGCAGAGAAAATAAGTTCAAGGAAAAATCCAGCTCTCATGATATGTGGAACCATATTCGACAAGGGAACCCTACCAAGAGTGGGCAACGAGTGTTTAGTTTTCAAACGTGACACAAAAATACTCTTTTCTCGCGTGGATAGCTATGCAAGATCGCTTATTAATGGGAGACCGGATACAAAGATGGAACTCAAACCAAAACACTCAATGTGTTTTCTGTCAACACCCAATGGAAAGTCGAAATCCTCTTTTTTAGTGCCCTTTTTCCGAACAAATCTGGAACACACTCGCTCGTGGAATCATGAAGACTCACTACTCGGCTGATTGATACATCATTGTTTCTTTCATATTGGATAATACATATGACTACATCACTCTATTTGTTATGCGATATGTCTTTCAGTCCGGGATACATAGCATTTGGAAGGAACAAAACAAAAAAATACATGGGAAAAAGCATTAAACTCCGATGAAACTAACTAGACTCATAGACAAGACGATGAAGAATCGACTTAATTCCATTCGTGTTTTAGGCGATAAACAATACGAGGAGAGCTTTGTATTCTAGCTTAGCACAAGAACACACTAAATTGATTATCTCCAAATTTAAATTCTATTTTGAGAAGATGAAGCATTCATTATAACAAATATTTTTTGGTTAGAATAAATTTTACATTCAATTCAAAAAAAAAAATGATATAGTTTATTGATTTTCCGTGGAATATTTATTTAAGGCTTATTTTGTTTTTCTTTCTAAAATCAGTTTTAACACTAACATTGTTGTTATCATATTTAAGTGTTTAGGGAAAAATCGATTGAGTGGTTCATGCTCTAAGAAGAAAAAATCTCTTACATGTTGTAACAAACACGTGGAAGTCGAAAAAACACTAGTGAGATATTTCAAAAAAATTTCTTACACTCAAGTCATTAAAACAGACCGCGCGCGAGACTTAGTCATAAACAAAATAGAATTGGAAACACACACGAAAAGGAGGTTTCATTACGTTAATTAGGACCAATGACGTGATATGCAGCGTACTATGTCATTTTAGTGAGGTATTTCAGGTGATAAGAGAAGAAAAACGATGGCTTTATAAAACGGTATTGATGAAGGAACTGAAAAGAAATGACATGAAGTTTGATTAAGTAGTGACCAAAAGTTAGACTAAGCAATAACACGAAGTGATTTGTCAAATTAAATATTTGAGACGTTTACACATTCTCTTAAGCTAAATAAATATATTTAAACCCAAACACTAAGACAAAGCTCTCTTGGCAAAATAACTCTGGACTTTATACCAGCATCCTACTTCTTTGGGTGCACGAGTTTTGAAGGGCATATATTTTAAAATGGTACATCCGTTCCAAGCGCCAAAGCCACATCGGCCATCATATGGGTGGCGTAGTTTTTGGGCGGCAAAGGACCTAATTCAAAAAAAGTCAAGACAGACCATTGGGGACAGAACGATAACCTCTGTCTGGTCAGACAGCTGGATTCCGGATGTTCATCCCAGATCGGCAAAGTGTAATACTCATATTTCCCACCTTTTACTAAAGGTCTCCAACCTCATCCACCGAGATACTCATTCGTGGAATCTACCGACATTACAAGCCTACATCAGGCCGTTGATATCCCACTGATCTTAAGTCTAAGAATAACCCCGTCGTTGTAAAATGACAATTACTGTTGGCACTATACAAAATCGGGCAATTACACAGTGCGATCAGGGTATGAGATTTCTCGGAACTATAGTGATGTGGACACACACTTCTTACTGCAACAGCCCTCGATAATTCTACTCAAGACGCAAGTTTGGAAGATACAGACCCCAAACAAAATTCGTCATTTCCTTTGGCAATGCTTCTCTGGGGCAGTTACGGTAAATGAACAGACACTTGAATGTTAATCAACAGTGCCCACGCTGTGCACATCCGGAGGAGACCATCTCCCATATGTTATTATCCTGCCCGCCAGCTTTCCAATGCTGGTCACTCTCCAACATCCCACTTTCCACGAATGGGAGATCAGGCGAGAGTCTCAGGGAGTGGTTTGACCATTTAATATGGCGGCTACCACATGATACGGAGACGAATGAGATCACCAAAGTATTCCCCTGGATTATATGGTATACCTGAAAGGCCCGAAATGATAAACTTTTTAAGCCGATTGACAGAACACCGGCGGACATCCTTGATATTGCCAGGAAAGAGGCGGAGGAGTGGTTTCTGGCAAACTACCCAGGAATGACGACAGAGCACGAACCAGTTTCCATGCAGACTACTGAGTTGACTAGACCTACCTTCACTTGTTTTGTGGATGGATCTTGGAAGCATGATGACCGTACAAGTGGTGTAGGATGGGTTTTGGAGCTCCAGGATGGGACAACCAACCTGGTAGGCTTTCAGGGTAACCGGCGGAGCCTCTCGCCCCTACACTCTGAACTCCATAGCCTGATGTGGGCCATGAAGAGCCTTCTACGAAAATGTCGCTACTGCACTCTATTTATTACAGACTCGACAGAGCTCACAAATATGGTCGATGATCCGGAAGAATGGCCCGGTTACAGACCAAAGCTCCAGGAATTAGCTGTTCTCGAGGAATATTTAACGACAAGATAGGAACATGAAAGCCGACTTGCTTGCGAAGACGGCACGAAACATGAACACTATTTTTTTTATTGGCACTTCGGCTCTTTATTGGTTTCTGGATACAGACAATGTATTTAGTTAATCGATAAGTGAAGTGTGTTCGTGACCAAAAAAAAAAAAAAAAAAATCCAAACACTAAGCATTTTATATATGTCTTGCACCTTAAACAAGTTTTGGGGCTTAAAAAATAATTTGTTTGGACCCGATATCCAAACATGTAAATTTATTCTTTTTCTAATATCAGATTCAAATATGGGATTTTGAGGTGCATTGTTTTGGAAAAAAACTCTTAATACGTCTGTACACTACAAAAAAAACAGCTGATGAGTGACTATTTTTTGTGACTGTTTTTTTAGTCGCAAAATTTTGCGACTGTTTTGGGACTAAAATGCGACTAATGAACGACTACTAAAATATAGTCTCCATTAAGTCGCAAATTTACGACCGAATTGTTCAGTCGTAAAGTAGTCTTAAATTAGCGACTGAATGGAGACTATTATTCGACTGTTTAAATGTAGTCGTAAAAGAGTCGCAAAGTGAGACTGTTTTGCGACTCTATTATTAGTCAGTAAATGTAGTCGCAAATCAGTCCCAAAATTGCGACTTATTTGCTACTCGTATAGATCATGCCAGAAGAGTCGTAGTTTAGTCACTAAAAGTAGGTGAAAACGTGGAAAATATGAAAGTTAGGTATGCTACCTAACTTGTGTGACTACTGATAATAGTCACAAAATGGTCGTAAAAGGGTGGCAAAAGAGTAACAAATTTGTGACTGTTTTTTTGTAGTTACAAAGTAGTGACAAAATTTTTGCCTATAAAATCAACGACCGAGCACTCCGTTATCATTCACCATCAGAGCAAAAAATAGGAAAAAAAAATACAGAGAAAAGAGAAAAAAAACACAGAGAAAAGAGAAAAAAAACACAGAGAAAGAGAAAAAAAATGTGGAATTCATCCAGAGAGTGGATGTATAATAGAATCGATCCATGTACAAATAATCTCTCGAGTGGATTTTTGGAAGGGGTCGAGCAGTTCATAAATTTTGCAAGTAACCAGTCAATAGCTCTAAGCAGTGGAGGTAAGCTTTACTGCCCTTGTGTTAAATGTCAAAATTCCACTTTAATGCTAGCAAGGACAGTTTCGAAGCATTTGCATAGTAGAGGATTTATGCAAGGATATTATGTATGGTCTGAACATGGTGAAGATTATGATGTTGTTGGGAAAGGCACGAATAGTCATTATGCTAATACTGATTTTAGTTGTGGTAATCAACGAGTAAATTATGATGGGGGAAATATATATGATGGGGGAAATGTATATGCTGGGATGGTAAATGATGCATTTCATGGTGCTACGCCATTTAATGAATATCATGAACATGATCAAAGTGGAAATGATCATGTTCATGAAGAACCTACCCATGAGGCAAAATGGTTCTACGCCATGTTAGATGCTGCAAATACGGCACTTTATAATGGTTTTCATGATGGTCATTCGAAGTTATCATTAGCTTCTCGGTTCATGAACATTAAGGCAGACCATAATTTGGCTGAAACATGCATTGATTCATGGGCCGAATTATTTACGGAGTATTTACCAGAGGGTAATCAGGCAACCGGTTCATACTACGAGACATAAATATTGATGTGAAAGCTAGGATTGCGGTATCATACATTTGATGTATGTGTAGATAATTGTATGCTCTACTGGAAAGAAGATGAGGATTTGGAGCATTGTAGGTTTTGTGGAAAACTAAGATATAAGGCTAGTGAGGGATGAACAAAAATACCGTTGAGTCGTATGTGGTATTTACCTATCACTGACAGATTGAAGAGGATGTACCAATCAGATAAAACTGCATCATCGATGAGATGGCATGCTGAGCATGTGTCAGAAGACGGAGTAATGTGTCATCCATATGATGTGGCAGAGTGGAAGAATTTCAATCAAATACATCCGAGTTTTGCAGTGGAAACGCGAAATATTTATCTTGGATTATGTACAGATGGTTTTAATCCTTTTGGTATGTCAAAAAACCATTCTTTGTGGCCTGTGATCATGACACCCTACAACTTACCCCCAGATATGTGCATGAAAAGTGAGTATTTGTTTCTTAAGGTTTTGAATTCGGGACCAAATCACCCACGAGCCAGTCTTGATGTCTTCCTCCAACCACTGATCGATGAGTTAAAGGATTTATGGAATAACGGAATTGAGGCGTATGATGTGTCATTAGATCAAACCTTCAACCTTAAAGCTATTTTGTTGTGGACGATAAGCGATTTCCGGCATATGGTATATTGTCGGGATGGACGACACATGGAAGACTATCGTGTCTTAATTGTATGGATGAGACAAATGCTTTCCAATTGCCGGTTGGTAGGAAGACATGTTGGTTTGACTGTCACAGAAGGTTTTTTCCCATCAATCATCCGGTGCGAAAGAATAAAGTAAATTTTCTGAAGGGAAAGGACGCAAAAAAAGACTACCCACCTCAATCATTGACTGGTGAACAAGTGTTATATGAGCGTATACGTCATGTCGAACCACCTAAAACATCTGATTGTGGTGGAAATGGACATACAAAAAAACCGGATGGCTATGGGGACTGGCATAATTGGCATAAAGAAAGCATATTTTGGGAGCTACCATACTGGACCGATCTCAATCTAAGACACAATCTTGATGTGATGCATATCGAGAAAAATGTTTTCGATAACATCATGTATATTGTTATGAATGTTAAAGACAGATCAAAAGACACAGTTAAGTCAAGATTGGATATCGCAAGATTTTGTGCTCGGAAAGATTTGCATGTCGATGATCGAGGGAGAGCTCCATTTCCTATTTGGAGGTTGACTTCAAAAGCGAAAGAATCTTTACTACAATGGGTCAAGAATGAGGTTAAATTTCCAGATGGCTATGTAGCATATTTAGCCAGTTGTGCAGACATCAATGGTGGAAAGTTTTCGGGAATGAAAAGTCACGACTGCCATGTATTTATGAAACGGTTGCTTCCGGTTGTCTTTGCAGAACTTCTGCCCCGTAACGTGCACCAAGCATTATCAGATATAAATTAAAATATATATATCTAATCGTTTAAAGTGTTTCTATTATTGGAACTTATGTATATTAATTAGTGATATTTTTGTAGGGATTGGAGCCTTTTTCGTGACATAAGCAGTAGATCATTGGATCAAACCCGTGTCCAACTTCTCAAGGAGAACATTGTCATGATTTTGTGTAATTTGGAAAAAATCTTCCCACCTTCTTTCTTTGATGTGATGGAGCACCTACCTATCCACCTGCCATACGAAGCAGAGCTTGGTGGTCCTATGCAATATAGGTGGATGTATCCCTTTGAAAGGTTTTTCAAACATTTGAAAGGGAAAGCGAAGAACAAGAGATATCCAGTTGGATCAATTGTTCAATCGTACATGAATGATGAGATATCTTATTTCTCAGAACACTACTTTGCGTCGCAAATTTTTACAGCTAGCATAAGAAGGTAATAATTTACTTAATATGTATGTTAATATTGCTATCATGATTTGCCTCAATTTGTGACTGGTATAACTTTTGCAGGGCAAGTCGTTATGATGAAGGTGAAGTACCCGTATATACTGTACCGGTGCCGGATATATTTACTGAAGTAGGTCGTCCAAGTGGCAAATGCAGTGAATTTTGGTTAAGCGAGAAAGATTATATGTGTGCACATTCATATGTTTTGGGGAATTGTGACTATTTTTGGCCACTTGAAAGGTAACTATGCTTTCTACATTAATTTAAGTTAATTTTATCTATTTTTAGATACTTTAGTCATAATTAGATCTTATTATTTGCAACACAGATTGTTGGACGGGCAGATTCGATTCGAATATCCGGAACTATTTGATGATGAGGTCACGGCAAAAAGAGATGAAGATTTTCATCAATGGGTCCGCCAATATGTATGTATTCCCACCGACTGCATTATTAAATTATACTTTCTTATGTTAATTGGCATATTTTCTACTTTATAGGTCAGATCAATGCAAAGTGAAGAAATATTTCCTACTTGGGTTCATGAAATAGTGGAAGGTCCAGAAAATAAAGTCAGATCGTGGCCCCTGTATTTTACAAGAGGGTATTTGTTTCACACGCGTAGTCACGGAATGACGCGAAAAACAATGAATTATGGGGTATGTGTCCGAGGCCAAAATTATTCTGAAGCATCCGAGGAGGATGATTTCTCTGGGACCGTAGAAACTATCATGGAGCTCCAATATCCCGGCTTTGTTAATTTAAAGATCACACTTTCCTATTATGAATGGTTTGACCCTACGATTGGAAAAGGCACTCGAAAAAGCGAGGGAGGCATTGTTGACGTGCTCACATCACGAAAATATCAAAACTACGAACCATTTATTTTAGGTATGATTTTCCTGTTTTAACTCGTTGTATATGTATATGTTTGTATATATATTTATAAACTTCTAATTTAAATTTTAATTAACGGCAGGGTCTCAAGCTGATCAAGTTTGTTATCTTCCTCACCCATATACTAAACGCCCTCGGAAATTATGGCATACAGTGCTGAAAGTTAATCCGAGGAATCGTGTTCAAGGAAAGTTAATCCGAGGAATCGTGTTCAAGGAAAGTTAATCAGAGGAATCGTGTTCAAGGAAAATTTAACGAGAAAGAGCTGATCATTTTGCAACAAACTGATGATGATGGAATGATGGATATGGTTGAAGAAATAATTGTCGATAGTTTGGTCGACGGAAATCATCCAGTTGAAGACATTGATTTCGAAATTGAAGACGCTCAGCCAGAAGATGAATTTCTTTGTACTTTATCGTCTTCAGAGGAAGATGAAGAAATTTGAATACTATGTATGAGATTTTAATTTAATTTTTGTAATATATATGAATATTATGTATCGGATTTTGAATTAATGTGTAATATATTTTTGGCAATATTTTTTTTTTAAAATCTTTTTATTTTATTTTCGAATTGGGTACAAGTATCGATATATAAATAAGTTTTCGTAATTAAAAACCTAATGGTCACTATAGCTTAGTGAAAAAGCAACAACTAAATGACAAACATGTCACATGTTCGAATGACAGTATCTACACTTAAATCTTAATTTTCCGATTTAATAAACGATATATATACTTTGGGTGTGATTAATATCGGTATATATATATATATATATATATGTTGTTGTATTATATAACTGAATGGTGACTATAGCTCAGTGACAATGCAACATATGCAAGACTTACAAGTCTAAGGTTCGAAACGTGGTGTTAACATTTAAAAATTTAATTTTCGATTTAATACGAAACGATATATATATATATATATATATATATATATATATATATAAGTAAATGGAATATATAACATAATGGTTACAATAGCTCATTTGCGACTTAGACTATAGTTAAGACTAATATGTACCATGTTCGAGTCACGGTTTTAGTTTTTTTCACCTATTATTAAACTTAGTCACAAAAGAGTCGCAAAATGAGACTGTTTTGCGACTCTATTTTTAGTCAGTAAATGTAGTCGCAAAATGAGACTGATTTGCGACTATTTTCCTATGAGTGACTACTTTGCGACGATTTTGTGACTACTTCCTAATTTGCGACGATTTTGTGACTACTTTCATGTATTTCAAATTTAGGGTTTAGAGAATTGATAAGACACTGATAGAAAGTCACAAAACAGTCTCTAAACACAAACAGGTCTGTGGTTCTATGCACACTACCTAAATTTTTCACCGATTATACAATCAGTCACAAAATTGTCATAAATCAGCCACAATTTTGCGATTTATTAGCGACGATTAAATAAAAGTGTGACTGGATTGCGACTGTTTACCAACTCACAGTGATATTTTTGTAAAATAAACAAAAGATCTTACGTCAAAATCTTTATTTTAGGTATTTAGATACATGTTAACTACATTTTACACTTAATCTAGCATATATAACATGTAATATCATTAAATTTCAATTTCAACTTTTTTTTTTTGCAAAAGACCATAACATGTATTTAGATAAATACTTGTGATTTCAATATAATCTATGTAGAAGTCTAAAGTTTTCGAAAACTAACTTGATTTTGTAATGATTGAAGCTATATAATAAGCAAACACTTATTATATACATTAAAATTTGATTGGAATTGCATATAACTCACTCTTTTGGCCCTAAATGTTTAAGGTTTAGGGAATTGGTTTGTGACAGACATAATTGCATCACACATTAGTTGCAAAAGTGCGACTAATTTGCCGCTATAGTAATTTTTGCGACTGTTTTCCTACTACCTTTATGTTTTTTCCAATTTGGGTTTGAAAACATTTGGGCTTTTCGTCAAATGTTTTGGGCTTTTGGGCGCTAATTTTCTCCCCCCCCCCAAAACTTATTTCGCAACCATTTTGTCACTAAATTGAGACTCTTTTGTTTTTTACTCGAGTAAAATAACCAGATCCACAATTACTATATGCAAACCCTAAAAAAATCAGGTCCCCAAAGTTCCTCTTTCTCTCTACAGCCGATTCGATTTCTTCATCATTCTCTTTCGATTTCTTAGTCATTCTCTTTCGATTTCTTGTCTAATATGTTTCTCTTCATCCTTCAATCTCGAATCCCTCTCCAATCGACCAAATAATCTCTTCATCTTCTAATCTTCATCTTTCTGTTTCGATTTCTTCATCTTTCTGTTACGATTTCTTCATCCTTCATCTTTCTGTTTCGATTCTCCAACACAAACCCAGATGGCTGGTGGAAAAGCAAAAACGTCTCGAGGGAGAGGTGCTAAAGGAGGCACTGCTGGTAGATCTAACGGCGGAGTTGGTAGATCCAACTCTGGACTTGGTGAACCTGCTCCAGCCAACGGCGGTGGAGGTCGAACGGAGTTCGCCGGTGGTCCTGTTACCTCAGCCAGAGGTGGTCGACCCAACGGTGGTGGTGGTCGACCCAACCTCGCCGGAGGTGCTGCTACATCAGTCGGAGTTGTTCGAGCCGTCGGAGATGGAACCAGCGGAGATCGTGGACCATCTTCACAGTCATCTAACCCGACATCATCTCAGGCCACAGTCTCTGTGTCAAGATCCAGAGTACTTCCGGCATAGTATCCACCGTCGACACAACCCCAATCCTCTCATCAACTCCAATTTCAGATTCCGGACCAACAACCTCCTCCTTATCAAATCCCAACTCCACAACATCCGGCAGTCCAGATTCCCCATCAACAAGCTCCTAATGATCAGTTTCCCGAGGAAGATGAAGTTCATGATCACATCCCGGACAATGAACTTGATTTCGAGGATGACCTACCAATTGATGATCCGAACCCTGAGGCGCAAGACTACCAACAGTTGTTGGATAATCTGTTGGCTCTTCCTGGCCGAGAACATCTACCTATCTTATCTAAGTATCCAATCCCCAACGTCAAGACGACATGGTAAGTGCATGTACTTTTTAGTTTTACTTTGTCTTGTTTTGTATATGTTTAGATACTTAAAGAAAGTATCAGTTAGATTGTTGTGGTCTGACAATGCTTAGGTGTAGTTAGTTGTATCAGTGTAGTTGTGTGGTTTGAGAAAGTATCAGTGTCATTGTCTGAGTCTGCTGAAGCTTAAGTTTAGTTGTATCATCCTTAGTATGTTTTGCTGATTTACTATATTGGTCTGCTAATGTTTGCATCATTGTAGTTCTATCATGTTTTGCTAAATGAATCACTCTATGTGTTTGCCGGATTATAGCTTTGTGAAGATGAATTATTGCATCATTGTTTCTGTTTGCATCATAAACAATTGATATAGAGATAAAGCATTTGTTGTGTTATCATTCTGGTTTCTTTTCATGATACACGCAGTAGCTCATTCATTTAGATACTGCTTCTTCATGGTTTAGGTACAGGTCAGTAGATTCTTTAAGGCCATTATGTCTTATAGTTAACCATGTGTTTATATTTGTGGCATAGGTTCACCAGGGATGGAGGGAAATTGACTCGGGTGATTGCTGGAATATTTCGAAGAAAGTTCGATGGTCCTTACTTTAGCTGGAAGGTTACACCAATTCACATACGAGAATGATATTTTAGAACTTTTGCGGTATGTTTTTTTGAGTTTTGCTTCTTTTATATTTCAGTTGTATTGCCTAAGTATCATCACTACTAACCAATATTCTATTCTGTAGCGGAAGTACAATTGGGATTCCGGGATTACCGAGATTGTGAAGGGCCATTTTTTGAAGATTGCGAAGAACAGGATGAAAGGCATTGTTAGTCAGGCTAAGACCAGAGGTGTAAGACCACTTTGGATTGGTTCTACGCTGTGGGCTCAAATGTGGCAGCATTGGAACACTGCTGAAGCAGTGGATAGGAGCTCTACTACTTCACAGTCCCGCAACTCTGATCGTCGCGGTCTAGGAGCCCACAAACATGTATCAGGTCAAAAATCCTACTTGCGAGTTCAACAAGAAATGGTAATCTGTTTATCCTTCCTTGCTAATTAGAAACTGCATATCTACACTTATATGTTTTTTCATGATTACAGGAGGAGGAATTAGGTCATCCTGTTTCGTTTGGAGAAGTGTTTCTGAGGACACATACAAGGGCGGATGGGAGCTTTGTTGATCACAAAGCCAAACAGGTTGTTGAGGCCTATGAGAAGAACATAGCAGATGTGATGGATCAACAGGCTGCCGAAGGTCCAGATACCTCAGAGAACTCGTCTGAGCATTCTACTCAACGCAACCTCACCATAGAAGAAAAGAATGCCATCTTTCTAAAGGTAATTTTCTTTGTCTTCTCGTTTCGTAGCATAGGATTTTGTTTGTTTTCCTGTCTGGTTTCTTTGCATATGAGTGTCTGAATTTTGTTTCATCATATGTTTATGTTTCTCCTGTATACTGTTCATTATGAGCTTGAATAATACTTCATGTCTGTGAGCATCAATTGTTACCATAGGTTGAAATACTTTTGCTGGATTGAGTGATTCAAATTGTATGGACTGTAAATTGAAATACTTCATGTCTGTGAGCATCAAGTATTTTAGTTCTCAGTCATTCTGATATTGGCGATGTTTTTTAGCTTCTTCTTAAGCATTGTATCTGTTTGGTGGACTATGTCTTTTCTTTTGTTTTAGTGTACTCAAACAGATCAGAGGGGGAACCCATTTGGACTTGGAAAACTTATTGAGCTGGTTAACAACGGTAAAAGAAAAGAAAGTTATTCCACCTCTGCTGCGTCTGTCCTATTTGAGATCCAGGAACAGCTTCAGACAGCTCGTCGTAAGATAGCTCAACAAGAAGAGGATAATGCTCGACGTGATACTGAGCAACGACAAGCTCAATCTCGGATCTCTGAAATGGAGAAGCTGATCACGTTCTTGAAGAACAATGATCCTCGCCTCGCAGCTTTCATGAGTGAACAACCAGTCTTGGAAACTTCACAAGCCCCCGCACCAGGCACTTCTCCACCTTCTGCACCAGGCAGCACACATGCCATCGACCCCTAGCCATAAACTCTTTAAATCAATTTTGTTATAACTTATTTCTTATGTCTTGAGTTATTATGTGTTTATTATGTGTTTCAACTTACTTTTAGTGTAAGTTTAATTTTTTTTGGGTGAAGACATGATTTATTTAGTGTATTACTTTTGTACTTTAAACTTTTAGGTATTTAAATTCGAAAAAAATATATAAAATACGTAAATATGTATATATTTTTCTGAGAAATAAGGTAGCAAAAAGGTTGCAAAATTTGTGACTACTTTGCGACGATTTTGCAACCAAAACTACTAATTAGCCTCTATCGTAATCATCTTTAAAATGTCGCAAATATACGACTACATAACAAGTCACAAATTAGTCTTTATTTAGCCTCTATCTAATACTTTTTAAAAATTTCGTAAGTATACGACTACATAAAAAGTCACAAATTAGTCTCCTTTTAGACACTACTTTCTACGTCTTCAAAATGTCACAAATCTACTACTACATAAAAAGTCACAAACTAGTCTCCATTTAACTACTACAATATTCGGTCTGATAGTAGTCGCAATGTCCTTGTCGTCTGTATTTAGTCGTTAATTTACGACTACTATTTTCGTCTCTAATTAGTCTTTTATATACGACTAACTAGTATAGTCACACTTTAGTCCCTAATATGCGACTACTTTGCGACTGTTTTATTTTGCGACTAAAAATTTGCGACTACATGTTTTAGTCTCCAGTTAGTCGCAAATTGCGAATTTGCGACCATTTTGTGACCTTTCCCGTAGTCGCTCAACGCTTGTTTTCTTGTAGTGGTAGATATAATATACATTCTTTGACTGAATTAATTTCGCACGGTCAAGTGTATTCAAACCAATAAAAATAATAAACAGAGTTTAGTAGATGTGGTGAGTAGTAAAAATAATAAGTCTAAATAGAAATTTTGTAATTTACGTTTATATTTATTAGTTTTAATGCAAACTCTCTAAAAAATTCAATAGATTGTATTTAATACAATGAATAAAAAGAAAATCTACGGGTTGTTGAAAACTTTTTTCGTAAACGGTGGAGATTAAAAAAGTTTGATCAAACGATAGTTGTTCTCTTTGAATACAATGCCAGCCTGATTCCAAAATACTATAAAGTACTAAATTTTTTTTTATCTTCTTCACACTTTAGATATATATATATAAAATTATCGTGTTTACATCAAACCTATTAGATTTATAATTTTCTTGCTTACCTATTAGATTCATAATTTACTTGCTTCTTTAAACCATAAGAAATTTTTTTGTTTTCTCATCTATCTTTCTTCCACTTACGGAGTTTTTTCCAAAACTCTAAATCTCGTTTCTCGTTTTTAAAAGGTGTGTGATCATATGCTTGATATTAATATTCATATGCAGATCTTGTTAGTTTAGGTTATTGTTTATATTTGATTTTCCATTTTTCTAAATTGTTATTAGAGTTGGGACATATCTCGATATCCCAAAATTTTGGAGTATCCGAATCCAAAAAAAAACTTAAAATATATAAAATAATTAAAAAAAAATACTAAAACTTATAAAATTAAAGTTTTGAATAAATTTTTTTTAAACTAAGTTTAATATATGAATATATATATATATATATATATATATATTATTTTTTATAAATGTATTTATTATATTAAAGAATCTAAATCCATATATTTGGACCTTAAATATCGATATCCAGATTCATAATTGATTCAAAATTTCACTATCGGGATCCGGATCCAGACGTTCTGGATATCCTAATTTTAAGAGTAAATCAGAGATGATCCCAAATCAGATCTCGAATTATAATTCTTTTACTCTCATCTTCTTTTCTTATGCTCACTGTTGTTTTATTCTAAGTCTTGTTTCTTCGATCTAGAAAGAGTTTATTTGGTTAGTGAATCGTAATGTCCTGATGTAACCATACTTCAATTAAAGATCACATCTTGCCCTAGAATTAGAATAGATCGACTACTTCAATTTATGGTATCTACATCTTTAACGTTTTCAGTGGATAAAACAAAAGGAGTTCTTAAAATAACTGAATAATCCAATATTATAATTCATATTATCCCTTAAGTTTCTTTGATCTAGACAAACACTTCTTCTGCATGTTTCCTCTATATGCTACATAATAAATCTCAACTTCGCCAATTGAGGAATGTGCTTTATAGCAAATAAATCAATATGAATACACAACCCACTCTTCTTTTAATGATAAATTGACTACCATAGAAAATTCGGTGTGCAACCATGGTTCATAAATCGAGCCATAATCCCTGATTTTTTCTGCGTTGGTCACCAATGATTTCGGAAAATCAAACTCTTCGGAAACTTTATCAGGAGCCTTCTTACCCATTAGCTCAGGTTCATTATTCCATAGAAAGGATGATTACATATTCGACACTTTGCAGGTTTATAACTCCTTTCAGTGGAATTATGAAACCGAGCTAATGGTTGAGAAGGATTTTGATAAAGTCCTTGAAGAGTTTAATTTTCCACAACCGTTGGTGATCAGCGTGAAGAAATCAGGGAATGTGGCTCTATTTATGAACTTTGGTTGCACATTGAACGTTCTATGAAGCCAATTTATCATGAACAAATCAGTGATTTGTGTATTCATATTGGTTTATTTGTGATGAAGCAAATTTCTCCATTGCCAAAGCTAAGGTTTGATTATTGAGCATCTGTAGAAGAATGGAAGAAGAAGTGTTTGTGTAGATCATTGAACTGTAAGGGAACATCTATATGATGATCAAGTGTATTCAAACCAATAAAAATAATAAAGAGAGTTGAATTGATGTGATGAGTAATAAACATAATGAGTCTAAATGGAAAATCTTTTTAATTTACGTTTATATTTAGTAGTTTTAATGCAAACTCGGTAAAAAGTCCAATAGGTTGTATTAAATACAATGAATAAAAACAAAATCTACAGGTTGTTGAAAACTTTTTTCGTAAAAGTTGGAGATTAAAAGAGTTTGATCCAACGATAGTTGTTCTCTTTGAATACAATGTCACGCTGGTTTCAAAATACTATAAAGTACTCGCTTTTTTTTTGTCTTCTTCACACTTTAGATATATATAAAAAATTATCGTGTTTACATGAAACCTATTAGAGTCATAATTTACTTGCTTCTTTAAACCATAAGAGATATTTTTGTTCTCTCATCTCCCTTTCTTCCACTTACGGAGTTTTTTTCAGAACGCCTAATCTCGTTTCTCGTTTTTAAAAGGCGCGTGATGATATGCTTTATATTAATATTCATATACAGATCTTGTTAGTTTAGGTTATTTTTTAATATTGTATTGATGTTTATATTTGATTTTCTGTTTTTCTAAATTTTTAGTTGGGTTGGGACATATCTGGATATCCCAAAATTTTAAAGTAGCCGGATCCAAAAAAAACTTAAAATATATAAAATAATTAAAATAAATTACTAAACCTTATAAAATTAAATTTTTGAATAAAAGTTTTTAAAAATAAGTGTAATATATGAATATATATATATATATATATTATATAAAATGATCTAAATCCATATATTTAGACCTTAAATATCGATATCCAAATTGAGAATTGATTCGAGATTTAACTATCCGGATCCGGATCCAGACATTTTGGATATCCTAATTTTTAGAGCAAATTGGAGATGATCCCGAATCAGATCTCGAATCTCGGATTATAATTATTTTACTCTCATCTTCTTTTCTTCCGCTCACTGTTTTTTTATTCTAAGTCTTGTTTCTCAGATCTATGAATGTTCCAATGTAACCATACTTCAATTTAAGATCACATCTTGCCCTAGAACTAGAATAGATCGCCTAATTCAATTTATGGAACTAGCCGGATCCTTTTGCTTAAGACTATTCCTCAAAAAAAAGAATACATGAAGTTAGTTAAAGCAATTGTATCCACACCTTTAACGTTTCTAGTGGATAAAACAACTGAATAATACAATATTATCATTCATACTATCCCCTAAATCTCTTTGATCTAGACAAACACTTCTTCTTCACGTCTCCTCCATATGCTACATAATAAATCTCAACTCCGTCAATGGAGGAATGTGGTTTATAGCAAATAAACCAATGTGAATACACAACCCATTCTTCTTTTAATGATAAATTGGCTACCATCGAGCATTCGGTGTGCAACCATGGTTCATAAATCGAGCCATATTCCCTGATTTTTTTGCACTGGTCACCAATGATTTCAGAAAATCAAACTCTTCAGGAACTTTATCAGGAGCCTTCTTACCCATTAGCCCAGGTTCATAATTCCATTAAAAGGATGATTACATATTCGACACTTTGCAGGTTTATAACTCCTTTATAACTCTTTTCAGTGGAATTATGAAACCAAGCTAATGGTTGAGAAGACTTTTGATAAAGTCCTTGAAGAGTTTGATTTTCCAAAACCGTTGGTGATCAGCATGAAGAAATCAGGGAATGTGGCTCAATTTATGAATTTTGGTTGCACATTGAACGTTATATTATAGCCAATTTATCGTGAACAGATCAATGATTTATGTATTCATATTGGTTTATTTGTGATGAAACACATTTCTCCATTGCCAAAGCTAAGGTTTGATTATGGAGCACTGTAGAAGAAAGGAAGAAGAAGTGTTTGTGTAGATCATTGAACTATGTGGGAACATCTATACGTGATCTTAGATTGTTGAGTTATTTTAACAATTCCATTTTTTTATCATTATCTAGTATTACCTTTCTTCATCAACGAACTGATTTTTTTTTTTTTTTGGTTGGCTATTTACTTGAGTTATAGTATTAAAGTTGAAATGCTAATTAGTATGAGAAATGATCGTGTTAAAAAGCCTTTAATTTGAATAATAAATACCAGATTATTTTTTCATCATTGTAACTAAAAAAATTTATGATGGCAATTTAAATGTTGGTTTCTCTTTCATTGATAGAGTCTTGAAGATGTTTAATAGCAACGGTAAAGGGTTGTAGCAACAAAGATAATGTCTGAAGTTTCATTTGTTGGTGTTGTGTATTTTCTTCTTTTGCTTTAGTTATAACGTTACAAAGTGGTTTAGAACTCAATTAACTACAATAGACCGTTATAATATTACAAAGGATAAATAAATAAAATATGTAATACCAGGTGATAAGAATATTATTTACGGAATCGAAATGGGAAGTTTAACAAAGTCGAGATAAAGATCTTTTTCCATCATTCGTTAAACTCATAGTATGGCGGTTTGATGCATTATAGAATCATAAGATAAAACTGTTCAGATTCTCTTATCTTGCACTATTCAAAATCAAGAGCTAAAGAATCCTAGATTCTGTGTATACTCTCAGACTTGATAAAAGGACAGAGAATACTATTCCAGAGGACTATATATTGTTGTGTTCGAATCAATGGAATGAATGGAGACTCTAGACTTTTAAAATAGCCCCAATCAATGGAATGAATGAAGACTCTAGACTTTTAAAATAGCCCCATATCAAAACCTTCACGAATTGATATAACCACAGTAATTACGCAATTAATAGCCAACATAATCTCCGAATTAAAGAGGAGAGATTTGGTTTTTTGGTACTAAATCAACTCACAAAACTCAAAAGAATTTGGTCCATAACGAACGATTTTATGGGCCAAATGTTCGAATCCCAAACCTGAACTATGGCTCGAGTCCAGCACGGCACAACTTGGTTCAACACGTACCCGTGTGCATTTGTGATTGGTATCTCCTCTCTCCAATAAGCCATAACATGTACATCATACATGAAACGTGTCTTAAACAGAATAAAAAACCGTGTCATTTCTTCGACATAATTTTATTCATTTTTGTTCGGTTTGGTTTGAATTTTTTTGGTGCGGTACGGATTTGGATAACAATATAATAAAATTAATTAATATTACATATTTGATATGTTTAAAGAGTGAATTAACCATAAAACAATGTTACGACAAATTGACTTATTGTGTTGGATTATTTGTTGACTGTCATGAGCAATCTACGAAAACCCCCTTCAAGTGTTTTCCGGTTATTCGAGGTGAGAGATGCAGAGAGATCTAAAAGTAGATTTAGTGAAGATTATGCTGGTAACTATTGGGTCATTAGGCTTAGACGTAGATTAACAAGGGTTGCACAATTGGATGACTCATACTGGTGGCATTTAATTGTATTTATATGTTAGAAGATATTTTTAAGTTATACATATATACAGGGTTGAAGACAACGACACCATGTTCGTCGTGACATAACTGTCATTCATGCAGAGTAAAAGGTTTCTCTATGTGTCTATAAAAGCCTGAGAAGAGTAATACTAGTTTTGGAAAGTCGTGTGTATGAGAAGAATTTGCCTTTATTGTTCTGGTTTGCCATTTACCGCATTTATTCTCCACTTGATTTTTTTATGTTTGTTCAGGAGGTCGTATTAATGCCACTGTTAATAAATGTGTGTATGGTTTTCGTTTTTGGTTAGATGGCAGATTTAGAACCAAATATTTCACTAAGTACTTCTGATGTTAATTTTGAAATAGGTTTTGGCTTTCTACAGTGTTGTACACACGAGACTGAAACTAAAAGATCTACAGAAAAGCTGGATTCGTTTTTTACAGAGCCATAACCATATGTTTATCCAGATAATCGTCTAATGTGTTTCTTCTTTGTTTTTCTTAGTTTTTGTTTCATACAGAGCTGGCCATACTTATCTTTATTTTTTAACCTGCTAAATGCGTAGATGGGAAAATTGTTTAGGCTTGTGAGAGGCGTGTCGGCAAAGCATATAATGGTGAATGAAGTCTAAGTTTGGATCCGTCCTAGATAAGTTATGAAATAATGGCGCAGGAGAACCAAAAGTATAAGAGTCTTGTTGGTCTGGTAAAGGAAGGTACCTCTTAACAGCTGATGTATTGCATTTTTAACGCATTATAACCTGTGTTTTTTTGTGTTTTTGTGTTTTTATCGAGTCTTTTTAGTCCTTATCGAGTCTTTTCAGGTTCTAAGTTGTTTTGGAGCAAAACAATGTTTTGGTTGCAAACGGGTATGTGAAGATGAATGATCTTGTGGAAGGGTTATAAGTTTGGCACTCGTTGAAGAACTTTCCACCAATGGATCGAGCTCAAATCTTGGCACAAGCTAGAGCATCGAGTTAGCTGTCATTTGGAAGCGGTTTGAGGTCATTCCAACGATGTGATCGAAAGTTATGAAAATTTTAGTGAAGACATGTTAGTCTGGCGAGCAAAAGAAGCATGTGCATAAAATAAAAAGCCAGCCTGAGCAGGCCAGCATCCAGCCCGAGCAGGCCAGCATCCAACCCGAGCAGGCCAGCATCCAGCCCGAGCAGGCCAGCGACAAAAGATGCTAACGATGCGGCAGCGAGTTCAGCCCGAGAAGGCTAACAAGTAGCCCGACCGGGCTCATCCTAGACGAAGAAAAGACAATTCTGAACTTTCCTGTTTCGCCCCAGAATGATCCCAACTTGAACCAATCCGATTTTAGATATATATTCCTTATTTTTAGTCTCTTGGAGGGTACGCTTTATTTTCTATTCATACTTTTAGTTTATTCTCTTTCAAAGCTTTGGGAGAAGATCTCTGAACCCTATTGACAATTTGGAGAAGATTTATAACCCTCTTTTTATTTTATTGATTTTATCATGTCTTTCATTATTTCATCTTCTGATTTGATTTCTATCATGTCTGAGTAATTTTCCAATTGGGTTTTAGAGTTTCAAAAGAATTTTAGGGTTTGATTGAATTAAGATATTGATTTAGGGATTGATAATTTGGTTTCTTCATCTAGGTTGTTTTTATTGCTAAAACTTGATTAGCTACCTAGTTTCTGATCTTAGGTTGTTTAACACACTAAAAGTGTGTGTTTAAAAGTCTGAAAGAACCTATATGAGCAAAGCATCCCTAGCCAATGAAAGCTGATGTTAGGGTATTTTTGTGAACATATCAAACTTAAATATAATGCATGTTTAACCTCCTAAATTCAAACGACAGTTGATGATCTTAGGTTGTTAGACATAGTAATTGATACTACGACAGTAGGTCAATTTGAGTTCTAGAACGATTATTAATACTTTTCCTGACGATTTATCTAATTCTGCATGTCTGAATCCCTGCAAATTCCCTGATGCCCAATGCTTTTTCATAAGTTTACATCAATTTTTCATTTACATTATTGCATTCGAAAACAAACAACTCACATTTTTTGTTAGCTTTACTTTACTTTCATAGATTTGTTGAGTAACACTTGGTCTCTGTGGATTCGATCCCTAGAATACTACTTCGTTTGCTGTGCACTTGCAGTGATATTCTTAAGGTTAAAAACTCTGTTTATCAACAGCAAGCACAATGGTGGTGTTAATCTACTAGTTCTCAAAGTGGATGCTTGTGACGGAAAACAAACCCTTCCATCGACATAAACAAAAATGGTGATGTTGAATTGTTTATGGCCATAAGGATATACTGCTCAGAGTTGTCTATTTGTGTGACAGTGCAAGCATATTACGTGGAAATGTATCGTTTCATCTACAACAGAAGGTGGATGTAGCACCCATTTGTTTGTGGATGTTGGAATTGAGTTGGACGACTAAGGATAATATTTCTATTAACTAACCAAATGAAAAAAATCAGACTAAGACTTGTGGGGGGTCTTAATGATACAATGGTATTTTGGGAAAGGCTTCTAGCTAATGGCTATATTCTGACAAGTGAGAGGATGTTCGAGGAAACATTCTAAACATATGAGATGGCGATTATTAAGGCCCCAAACAATTGTGGGTTTAGAGGACGATGGCAATCAATCTTCTATAGGGCCCTCTGATGATGTTGGGGTAGATGTTGGGGAAGTTATGTCGCGGAGAAATTTCATACTGCTGGATGAATATTTGGACATAATGAACCAATTAATAAGTGTTCCAAACAGAGTGCGGCGCATAACCTTGACAAGCGTTAGCACCTTGACAAGCGTTAGCGATGGAGGTAAACATTATTTGTTAGCTGGGTAACTTGGTGTACTATATGGATGACAATTGATGTGGACAATTTTTTATATTCGATGGTGTTAAAATTTTCTCTTAAACCTCTCTTTTTATTATTAGTTCTCTTTTTCTTTTTCTTTTTTTTTATACATTAAACCTTAAGCCTAAATCTCTATTTATAGAGTTATGATTCTAAACAATAATAGTAAATTGCTATTTTCTAGTGTAAAACTTTTCATTTTTCCTCGTTTGCCTTTTCTTCATGATTTCATTTTTGTCCAATTTCCTTTGTTGCTTGATTTTTCTTTTGTTTGTTTTTTCCTTTTCATTCTTTTCCTTTTTCTTGATTTTTTTTTCTTGATATTCTTTTTTCTTATTCAGAAAACGAATCTATTCTAACACTTCCTCTAGATTCGTTTGTTGTTGTTTCCATTTTCTCCCTCTTGATCAAATGATCTTCATCTTCATCCTTTGTCGTCTCTTCGTCTTTTATCTCCATTGTTTTGTAGCAATCTTATTTGATGAAAATTTTGTGGTTGACTTTGAACTTACATCTTGAGTCTTTTGTGGTTGTGTCTTCTCTTCCTTTCTACGTCTTGCTTGTTCTTTAAGTACCTTCCATCTGATAATGAACTTCTGATTATCTTCTTGAACCTCTATTAACTTCTTCCAGGCTTTATCCATGATTGTACATGTCTTCACATAGAATAGAACTTTGTAACATTTAGCCAATAATTGTGGTACACTCAGCAAGTTTATGTCAAGTCCTGGAATTAGTAACACATCTTTGATTGTAACTTTTCTTTTTGTTGTCTCCATGCTAATATCTCCTTTTCCTGCACTTGTAAGAATTACTCCACATCCAAATTTGATTTGAACTTTGTATGTCTGGTCTAATCTTATGAAAAAATTCTCATCTCTAATCATGTGACATGTTGCTCCACTGTCAATCAACCTTGCTCCTTCTTCATAAATTTGACTTGCATCATACGCTGTTGCAGTGAAAGACAATTCCCCAAACCTTTTTCTCTTTTTCTTCTTGGCTTTGGCAAAAGTTAGCTTCTCCTCTGTACTTGCTTTTGCAGTACTTTGCATAATGTCCAGACTTGCCGCACACATAGCATTCACCTTGAACTTGTTTGTTCTCATATGGCTTTTCTTCCTTGTTCTTGAAGTAACAAACATCTTCATTGTGGTTATTCTTCTTGCATATTCTACACCATGTTCAGTTTCCTTTTTTAAAGTAACAATCTTCTTCATTGTGATTATCCTTTTTGCATGTACTGCACCACTTGTTCGTTCTTTGATGTTGATCTTATCTCTGGCCAAACTTTGCTCCTTTGAATCTTGCATAATATGCTCCTTCGATCGGTTCTTCATGTGGTAGGTACTTTGCTTAATTAATATTTTCATAAATTTAACTAATTTATTTATTTTCAAAAGTTCAGCTACATTCCGCCAGATTCAGCTATTACCATTTAAATTCAAAGTTATTTCGCTAGATTCCGCAAAAAATCACCAAAAATTCAGTCAGTTTTCGCAATTCAGCCATATTGCTCCGGTACCATTTAGACCCTATGTTTGTTAGAATTGACAATGGATACAGTTAATGGAAGCGCTATAGAGACAAAGATATATCCCAGGAAGCTATCGGCAGTACGTAAGGTGCATTATTTGGGAATTGAACCCCGGACTTTCTAGTGTAGAAGCATTAATTAATGTTTAATCAACTCTCTCTCTCTCTCTCTCTCTCTCTCTCTCTCTCTCTCTCTCTCTCTCTCTCTCTCTCTCTCTCTCTCTCTCTCTCTCTCTCTCTCTCTCTCTCCCTCTCTCTCTCTCTCTCTAGCCTTACCACCAAATTCTTAAAGATACTCCGCGGACCACCTCTTTCGGCCTGGAGTCAACCATTCTCTCTCTTTTTCGTTTTTTGATTTCCTTCTTTTCGCTCTCCTCGTGGTCCTTTCTATTCCTTCTTTATTTGCTCTTTTCTGACTTGAGCGTCGGAGAGCCGTCGGAAAATACCCCCCCCATCGTGTTTTCCGAAGTCGTGGTCCTTTCTATTCCTTCTTTATTTGCTCTTTTCTGACTTGAGCGTCGGAGAGCCGTCGGAAAATACCCCCCCCCCCAATCGTGTTTTCCGAAGCCTTCACATGTTTGTTGATTGCGCATGAGCGGATCCCCCAGTGGTTGTTTAAGAGGACAAAAGTTCTCCGAAACAATTTGGCGCTAGAAGGAATGGGATCAGAAACACTCTATCAAAAGCAATCAACACATAAGAGAGTGGGAAGGGAATGATGGGCCATGCACAATAGGACATGGCTCCACATGCAATACGGGAGGAAAACTCAAGATGGGGAACATATGATGATTCCCGACCTCTCAGGGATGACCCAACGGTACCTCCGTTGGGGATGGAACGAGGTGAGCCATCTCTGCCACCACCTCCACAACACTACTCAGAGCTAATGTGTAGCCTAGAAGAAAATGCGCATCTTCAAGAGCGCCTGCATAGTATGGCCAGAGAGGTGGCGTTATTCGAATCCCAACAAACGTTGCTGTCAAACCTGGATGTGGTCCCACCAACAAGATAAATGAACACCGACCCCAACAACGGTGGGTTCATAGGGGCGTTCGTAGCACCCCTACAGACTCGAGCACCCACGATATGTATCATTATCATATCGCTTTAAATTTTTATAGTTATACAAACCATAAAAAATTTATGCAAAAAGAAAATTTTTAAATGAACAGCGAGATGTCAATTTTCGTAATTGGTTTAGTTATATTTGTGTAAATCTGTCTAATTATAAAATCATATATATTTACATGTGTCACTTTGTTAATTGTTCAACTGAGATTAGGAAAAAATACTTTTTATTAATTTTAAAAAGGTTTACTATATATATATATAAGATTAAACATATAATTGGCGTATAGTTTGGTTATTTCCTTTGGATTATTTTTATCTTTTTCTCCAAGAATTAAAAGGAGAAAATTCCAATAACTGTATAGTGGAAGTTATCTACATTAGGGCTGGACAAATTATTCGTTAGATTCGCTCCAATTCGGTATTCGCTCCGATTCGATCCGAAAAATTCGGATATCCGTTATCAATCAAAGCAGAGCAAATAGTAAAATCTAGTACACCCCCCCCCCTCGTATTTTCTGAGGCCTTCACGTATTTGTTTATTGCGCATGAGCGGATCCCCAGTGGTTGTTTAAGAGGAAAAAATTTCTCCGAAACAATTTGGCGCTAAAAGGAAGGGATATCAGAAACACTCTATCAAAAGCAATCAACACATAAGAGAGTGGGAAGCGAACGATGGGCCGTGCACAATAGGACATGGCTCCACATGCAATACGGGAGGAAAACTCAAGCCGGGAACATATGATGATTCTCGACCTCTCAGGGATGACCCAACGGTACCTCTGTTGGCGATGGAACGAGGTGAGCCATCTCTGTCACCACCTCCAGAACACTAATCAGAGCTAATGCGTAGCCTAGAAGAAAATGCGCATCTCCGAGAATGCCTGCATAGCATGGCCAGACAGGTGGCGTTATTCGAATCCCAACAAACGGTGCCGTCAAACTTGGATGTGGTCTAACCAACAAGATAAATGAACACCGACCCCAACAATGGTGGATTCATAGGGGCATTCGCAGCACCCCTACAGACTCGAGCACCTCCGATATGTATCATTATCATATCGCTTTAAATTTTTATAGTTATACAAATCATAAAAAAATTATGCAAAAAGAAAATTTTTAAATGAACAACGAGATGTCAATTTTCGTAATTAGTTTAGTTATGTTTGTGTAAATGAGTCTAATTGTCAATTTATGATATTAAAACCATATATTTTACATGTGTCACTTTGTTAATTGTTCAACTGAGATTAGAAAACAAAAATACTTTTTATTAATTTAAAAAAGGTTTACTATATATAAGATTAACCATATAGTTGGCATATAGTTTGGTTATTTCCTTTTGATTGTTTTTATCTTTTCCTCCAAGAATTAAAAGGAGAAAATTCTAATAATTGTCTAGTGGAAGTTATCTACACTAGGGTTGGGCAAATTATTCGTTAGATTCACTCCTATTCGGTATTCGTTCCGATTTGATCCAAAAAATTCTGATATTCGTTATGAATCAAAGCTGAGCAAATAGTCAAATCTAGTATCCGTCTAAAGCAGAGCAAATCACAAATACTAATTTTAAAAATCTAAATATCTGCTATGATCCGTATATTACTCTTATATACATATAATATGATAGCTTTTGCAATACTTTGCATAATGTCCAGACTTGCCACACACATAGCGTTCACCTTGAACTTGTTTGTTCTCATATGGCTTTTTTCCTTGTTCTTGAAGTAACAAACATCTTCAGTGTGGTTATTCTTCTTGCATATTCTACACCATGTTGAGTTTCCTTTTTTAAAGTAACAATCTTCTTCATTGTGATTATCCTTTTTGCATGTATTGCACCACTTGTTCGTTCTTTGATGTTGATCTGATCTCTGGCCAAACTTTGCTCCTTTGAATCTTGCATAATATGCTCCTTCGATTGGTTCTTCATGTGGTAGGTATTTTGCTTCATGTGAGATCAATGATCCAACAAGATTTGTCACAGTAATGTTCTTTAGATCTTTTGTTTCTTGCATTAAAGCTGCTAACCCGGCATAACTCTTTGGCATGAGTTTAATATCTTCATGATCACCTGATGACTTGTCTTCTCTTCTCCCAGTAAACTCATCTGATTTACCACTTCTTGTATTTTATCTGTGTAATCCCGAATTTTTTTCCCTTCCTTCATCTTCAGATCTTCAAACTCCTTGTTCAAACAATCCAGCCTCACAAGTTTTGCTTGATCATTGCCTTGATATTTCTTGTAATCTTTCCCAGATTTCCTTAGATGTAGTTGCAGAAACTACTTTCATTATAACCAAATCTATCACAGCCATCTGCAACAGTTGTAGAGCTTTCATATCTTTCATCTCCTTTTCTTTTCATTCTTCTAGTGAATCGCCTTTTGATTTTGGTGTAAGTCCTTTCTCCACAAGTTCCCAAAGCTCTTGAATCCTCAAGGTAGTTTATATCCTTGTAGCCCACAGCACATAACGTTGTCCATCAAACACTGGAATAGTTAGTATTTGCATGCTTTTGGTCATCCTTCAGCTTCTGCCCAGATTTTGTACGAACTAGACTTTTCACGAACCCGGATTTTGCACCTACACGATTGTGCAGCGGAATTAGTTTCGCAAGAATTTTGCACGAACCAATTTTTATTTATAGGTACTGCACTCATGACCTTGGATCTGCTACCATGCTGGGATTTTCTCTTAGAGATATATTTTTCTCTTAAACTTCTCTTTTTATTATTAGTTCTTTTTCTTTCTCTTTGTTTTTTTTTATACATTAAACCTTAAGCCTAAACTTCTATTTATAGACTTAGGATTCTAAATAATAATAGTAAATTGCTATTTCCTAGTGTAACACATTTCATTTTTCTTCGTTTGTCTTTTCTTCATGATTTTCTTTTTGTCCAATTTCTTTTGTTGCTTGTTTTTTCTTTTGTTTGTTTTTTCCTTTTCCTTCTTTTCCTTTTTCTTGATTTTTCTTTTTTCTTGATATTCATTTTTCTTGTTCAGAAAACGAATATATTCCAACAGATGGAAACATCATGATTTTTGTGGATGATTATTTTGATATGCACATGAATCAGTGTATGCTAGTGATGGAATATGTGGGTAATTTCGAAACACTACGGACGTGGTGCGAAGAATATACCTGGTGTTGTTGACTAAGGTAAAGGTAAAGTTGTCGACGAAGGTAGTCCATTAGGGAAGTCGCGGGCTGATCAGCCAAGGCTATTGAATTTTCCTTGAAAATATCAATGAATGTTTTCACAACATTTATCTCCTTAGTCGTCGCTCTTAAGCTATATCAAGTCAAAAACTTTTGTCTGAAATTCTTCTCAACATAACCTGAAATTTCAAGCTATCGCAGCTCCAACATAATAATCTTCATCCAATGCTCCAACTCAAAAATACAGCTTGCTGAATTCTTCTTGTTAACGGCTTTCTCCGGAACAACTTCTTTTAATACCAATTGTTTTTCTTCTTCTTTTGTGCTTAAGCAATTCACAAAATTTGTTTCCTTATCTCCTTCTTGGGAAGCTTTTGTAGAGACTTTGGTTTCATATACACTCGATTCTTTGTTGCCACTATAGGAAACAAACTTGAGGCAATACACTATAGCTAGAGTTAGTCCAGAGACAACAAACGTTGTTTTTTGAGTGAACAATGCACAAGTCAAATCGTTTGGGCAATATTTCTCTGAGACCTGACAATGCCATATGCAACAGTGAATTGTGTTTTCCGATGAGGAAGATGATGCGGACATCCAAACCACACCAAACCGGGAGCATACCAAACCAACCGGTACATGTACCAAACCGATCAATACAGAGTATTTTGGAGAATCCGGTCAAGCAGAAAGTCTAGGATTGATTATTCATCAGCAAATCAACCCTAAGAAGACTAATGGTTTAGGTAGAATCATTTATCAGCCTGCCGATTTGAAGATGGTACGAGAGGACTCACCCGAACCGTACCAAAATCAACTTCACCGAACCAAATGAGACTTTGCCAGACCCAAATTGAAGATTCATCAGCCAATCATATGTTCTAAGAAGAATGATCGATCTAGAACCCAATTGGAACGATACGATTTGGAGATGGTTCACAAACCTCCACCCGGAGCCTTAACCGAGCTATGGAAGCTGCCCCTAGGAGAATTGGATCGATCCAATCACCTCAGATTTGTTATTCACCAGTAAACCAACTATTTTGAAGATTTTGATTCTGAGAAACCACCCCCGGTTCGAGTTGGTTTAGAAGTTGCTCATTTGGCCTTACCCGCAAATATATGTGCACTCAACGGAGGACTCCGACCAGACCAAATAGATTTAAGCCATGAAAACACTTTTTCTCATTCTTAACCCAACAGAGGCATGTGGCGAATTAGAATCAGACCAAGATCGATTTTGGTTTAGAAGATATTCAATTTCTAAACCGTAGGATCCTCGACTTACCTTATTTGGAACCTTACGGGTTTTGGAGACTTGAATCATATATTTGGCGACCATGAGAGTTTCTAATACAACTAGAGACTCCTAAATACATCTCAAGATTCATTCCCAACCATTGGATCAGGAGGATTCAATCTTGCTCATTTAAATATCACAACTTACCATATATGGACCCGAGAGCACTTATTATGCTCCAATGGCTATATTCTAAATATGTGGAGAAAGGATACTTCTAGAAGACCAAGCAGCCACGATTATATCCAGAGATTATCAAGATACAAGCTGCACATTCAAACAGCTAGTTTTAGTTTTAATTCCTATGATTTCTTTCCTTATTTTAGCTTCTAGTTACCGTTAGCATTAATTCTTCTTTGAGCTCTTTATAAGCTCGTGTTTTTCATCATTTGTACTCACCTTTTAATCAACCAAGTTTATTCAAAGATCGTTTCTTTTTTCAAAGAGTGTCTTTGAATTATCTTGTCTTTAGGATTCATTTGAGTGATTCATTTGATTCTTGGATTAGGATTGTTTGTGTAATTCAAACAACTCTATTTCACCATTGATTGAGAGAGTCAATCGCACCCATTGGTTGAGAGAGTCAATCACCTTCCACTTCCATATTGATTTCATTCCACTTCCGTTTGCCATAAGCTTGGAATCCTTTGATTATTGAGTGATCTTAAGTTGGAGTGTTTCCAATCTTATATCATTTGGTATCAGAGCTAAAAGCTCGTATCCCTTCTTGTATTTGTTTTCATTTTGTTTTTTTATCGAAAAGAATTCCAAAAAACAAAAAGTAGTTTTCTATTTTTGTTTTCAGAGTTGTTTTCCGCCTTTTAAGTAGTTTATATAATTGTTGGGGATAAAATAATCTCCTTTGGGTTAAGTGAATCGCCTGAAGCAATGTATCCTACGGCCCGGTGGAAATGCTTAACTCCTTTGATGGAGCTTATCTCCTGAACAAGTGCCCTCAGAGGAGTTTAGGCATGAATCTACAATGGTCTAAACATACAGGTGAGGTCACTTGGGTCTGACCCCATCCCAGGAAGCATACCCTATTATTCGGGATGATCAGGGTCCGGAACAAGGTGACAAAGAAAGTAGGTAAAAATCACTCAAGTCCACCGTACCGGATCAAACCCAGAAATCCAGACCCGTCTCAGCCAAGGACGTTGAACCCGGTATCCGAGCCCAGGCAGGTAAAAGTATATAAATACTACTCTATCTCCTTCATAAGTGGGGGATCGAACTCTGAGCTAAAAATCTCTTACCATTAGCCTATTTTTTCGAGACTAAGGCCCATTCCCTTGAGTTTCAGTCTCTTTTCCGGTTGTTTAGGACCATTCTTTCCGATCTCATATCGGATTTCTCTTCTTCTACGGTCGTTCCCTGGCCAGAATACTGCTCAACACACACACACACTCTCTCTCTCTCTCTCTCTCTCTCTCTCTCTCTCTCTCTCTCTCTCTCTAGCCTTACCACCAAATTTCTCTACTCCGCAGACCATCCCTTTCAGCCCGAAGTCATCCATTCTCTCTCTTTTTCGTTTTCCGATTTCCTTCCTTTCGCTTTCCACGTCTCCTCGTGGTCCTTTCTCTTCCTTCTTTATTTGCTCTTTTCTGACTTGAGCGTCGGAGAGCCATCGAAAAACACCCCCATCGTGTTTTCCGAGGCCTTCGCGTGTTTGTTTATTGAGCATGAGCGGATTCCCCAATGGTTGTTTAAGAAGACAAAAGTTCTCCGAAACAATTTGGCGCTAGAAGAAAGGGGGATTAGAAACACTCTATCAAAAGCAATCAACACATAAGAGAGTGGAAAGCGAACGATGGGCCGTGCACAATAGGACATGGCGCCACATGCAACACAGGAGGAAAACTCAAGACGGGATGGAACGAGGTGAGCCATCTCTGCCACCACCTCCACAACACTACTCAGAGTTAATGCGTAGCCTAGAAGAAAATGCGCATCTCCGAGAGCGCTGGCATAGCATGGCCAGACAGGTGGCGTTATTCGAATCCCAACAAACGGTGCCGTCAAACCTAGATGTGGTCCAACCAACAAGATAAATGAATACCGATCCCAACAACAGTGGTTCATATGGGCGTTCGCAGCACCTTTACAGACTCGAACACCCCCGATATGTATCATTATCATATCGCTTTAAATTTGTATCGTTATACAAATCATAAAAAATATATGCGAAAAAAAAAAGTTAAATGCTCGAGATGTCAATTTTCGTAATTGGTTTAGTTATGTTTGTGTAAATGTGTCTAATTATCAATTTATGATATTAAAACCATATATTTAACATGTGTCACTTTGTTAATTGTTCAACTGAGATTAGAAAAAAAAAATACTTTTTATTAATTTTAAAAAGGTTTACTATATATAAGATTAAACATATAATTGGCCTATAGTTTGGTTATTTCCTTTTGATTGTTTTTATCTTTTCCTCCAAGAATTAAAAGGAGAAAATTCCAATAATTGTATAGTGGAAGTTATCTACAGTCTACACAACTCAATTGATTTGGTCCACAAGCTACACTTTTTGGGTATTATCTTGACTTTTAACTATTCCGTGTCCCGCAAGCATATTCCTAAGTTCCTCTTCTTTATTATATCCTTCAAGCAACCTTTTTATCATTTCACATTTTCCTTCTTCTTCTTCTGAAATCAATCGACGGTTTGAGATGAAGCGAGAAGGCAAACAACACGGTATGGTGAGAACCTACCGGATTCTACCTCCGTCGCTTAATCCAAGGCCGGAGTCGAAGTTGGTCAACCCTTTGACTTGTCGCCCAACCGCCGGATTGTTTACCAAAGTGCCATCGAAGCCGACCAATCACTCCAAATTCACCGGAAAATGTGGTCAAGCAAGGTGTCTTGAGTGCCATATGCATCCGATCACCAAATCCAAAGTCAAAACTAAAGGCTCTTCGAAGGTGAGATCGAATGATGTTACCTACAAGATGCTGACTTGGCAGGTTGCTGATGGTGGGCCCAGACCCGGTTTGAAGCTTTCCGGGTTCTCAGCTACCGGTATCCTTGATCTTATGTCTGATGACTATGGTTATGATCATGATTATGAATCTGATGAAGAAGAAGTAGAAGAAGAATACATAGGAAGTGTTGTAGAGGAAACTGTAAATATACAGAGTGATAATGATGATGGTGGTGAAAAAGAAGGAGATGGGTCTGATGATGATGAAAGGATGAGTTATTGTGATGTGGGGATAATGATAATGATGATGGATCATGTGGAAGAATATGATGAAGAAGGATGGTGTTTGGTTGAAGAAATGATGACTTAATTGATGATCTCTTTGATTATTCCCCAATAATTTGTCTTTCCTTTTGCTTTGTAAATTTTTATCATTTTTAATAACTTTTGGGGATGATTGATTATACATTTATGTAAATGTGATTTGATTCTTAAATCAAAACTGTGATTGATAATTTTAATTATGTAAATTTGAAATCTTTAGGGCAATTCTCAAAATATTTAAAAAATAAGTTTTTTTTTCCAAATATACCATCATTTAGTTTTTTTCAAAAAATACCACTAAAAATTTTCTTTTTCCAAAAATACCACAAAATTAAAACTAAACTTTAAATCTTCAAAATTAAACCCTAAATCCTAAAAACTAAATACTAAACCCAAAATATTAAACATAAACTCAAAAATTTTAATTATAAACCCTTGAAACTCATTTTTAGCGTTTGTGATATTTTTGAAAAAACAAAAATTTTAATGGTATTTTTGAAAAAAAACTAAGTAATATATATTTGGAACAAAAATATATTTTAATAATATTTTAAAGAATTCCTCGAACCGTTACTCTATAACTCATTCAACAACTTTGGCATGATTATATTTATGTAAATGTGATTTGTTTTTTAAATGAGAAAATATGATTTATGATTATAATTTATGTTAAGTTTATACCTTTAACAAACAAACTCATTCCATTCCAAATCAGAACAGAGGTTTCTGCAATCACATCTCAATGAACAACAACGCAAACAAACATATCGAAATCGCGAATAAAATTGTCAAAGAAACAGAAGTTTTTCATTGAAGTTTTCTTTTGCTACTGTGACAAATGGATCTCAAAAGTGTCTATGGTAAGATTGTGAAAGAAAGAAAAAACATACAACAAAATGTTCATTTCATAGAGATACAAGGAAAAAAAGAAACAAACTTTTGTTTTGCTACTGTGCACCCAAAGATTCTAATTTTACATGAGTAACAGAATCCGAGGACAGATCTTTCTAAAAAGCTTTGAAGCCAACAGAGAATGGGATCTATATTTATTATTCTCTCAAGTCCATGGCGAAGACAATCTCGCTTTCTATTTGCAAGTGTTTCAGAGGATCCTCCTCTGCGTTTTGGTTGGGGCTTCTGTTTCCCCAACCATCTCAGGTTTGAAGCAAAGACAGAGAAACGGTTTGTTCGGTTTCTTATCCGTCTTTCTCTGAAAGAAAAACGAAGCTAGTGTCAGTCTTCACATTACTAATAGAAATTATAAATATTCTTCTTCTCATGGTTTTTTGAAATCACAATCTTACCTTCTTCCTAGGCAGGTCTTGATCTTGAGTTTTAGTGTTTCCCATCAAAAAGCTACATCACAACAGCAATATACAATTAGGACAAGAACATCAACTCAAATGCAAATTGAATCAAGAGGATAAAACAAATCCCCCTTACTTCAAGAAACTGAATCTCGGAGGAACTGGTTTTTCGTTTTTCTTCATCGAACTATGAGTTACCGGTTTTTCACTGCACAACATAAAACAAATCAGATGGAGGACAAATTTATAGAGCAAAAACAATCAAATCTGCTTTTATTACCTTATTTTCTGTGAGACAACAAGCTCCATTGCTTTGTCCGGAGTTTCTGATTTCTCCATAGACTGTCTAAACACCGATGAGTTCTTGGTTACGGATCTTCTCTCTTCTTCCTTTTCTCCAACAGAAGAGCTCCTCTTCATCAACTCTCCAGCCTCTGTGTGATTCTCCTTCTTTTCCATTTCATCAAGCACTTCAAGAACAGCCTCTAAATCATCTGCAGTCACGGGTTTAGCTAACGAGTTATCCACTAGAAGAGAGTCTTCTCGTTCCAAAACCGCAACACTTTTTCTTCCGGTTTCTTCATCTTTCTCAACCCTCAACACCAACTCTTGACTACTCAAGACCAACTCGGTTTCATCGCTCTCTTCTTCCTTAACCTCATTCTTAGTCAATGTCTCCAAAGTGTTTAGCAACACCGCAACACTTTCTGGTTCTTGTTCTTCTTTTGGATCAGATGATTCATCATTTGAAGCTTTTGCTTTCTTGGCTTCAGCTATTTTCTTGTAATGAGCTTCAAAGAAAGCTTTTTTCTGAGCAACAGATCCAGGCTGAGAAAATTTCTCGGCTTCATCGACATATTTCTTGTGTGAGAAACTTGACCATTTTCCCCATTCAAGATTCTCTGTCATAAACCTACCAAATGAGACTGATTGGCTAAGCGCATGAATCGGATTATCCTGCAATCAAACCAATCGCCAAAAAAAAAAAAAAAATCAGAATCTCAATGATCTAAAAACTCAACCAAATTTATAAACTTTCTGATACAAATCCAACTGTTTCCAATCAAATCATTAGCTAAAGCACAAACCCAAATTCAGAGACTTTCAGTGAATCAACCGGAAGATTCATTACAAACTCATTCAGGATTTCACCAGATTTTCTCATCGAACTTTCTGTTTGATTCCCGGGAAAATCGAGATCAAAGGGATAAATTTTTTGCTCTCAATATCCAAATAACCCTAAAGTTAGAAACTTTCATTTCGGATTGCCCAGAAACAATCGAATTCCTCAATTAAGGTTATGACAAAAGCATTTGAAAATTCGGAGGAATCAAAATCAACCATAGAAACAATGAAACTAACCTCATGAGATTCATTACGAGAAGTAGGAGCTGCGAACGAATATGAATGAAATAGCACAGCAGATTCACCCATGGCCAAACCTCAAATCGATAATTTCTTCGTAGAAAATTAACAGTTTTTGTTTTTTCTCAGCTCTAACAAATATTTTTTTCTGAAATTGCTCTTTTTTTTTTTTCTGTCAGCCAAACGGCTATAGAATTCGAAAATTTCAAAAAAAATCTTTTTTTCTTTGTCGTTTTTTTTCTTTTTTCAAGCCAAACACATGTTTTAGAAGACAATCTGAACAAGTTTTGTTGAAATCTGGGTCCCACGAAACAGAAATTTTTTTTTTTTTTTTTTTTAAAATCAAAACCCAGATTTTTTATAAAAAAACATAAAAATTAGACTCAATTTTTATATGAGAACTTGATAGAAATTTTTAAAACTGTGAATAAATTATGAGCCTAAGATGTTTAACAAAACCAAATGATTTCTGCTATGGTTGTTGACATGAAGTGGTTGAGAATTGAAACAAAAATGGGAAAACGAAAATTTCTGGTGATAAAATATTAAAATCTTTTTTTTTGGGAAATAAACCTGAAAACTCTGTAATCTAAATTCTAAACTAAATTCTGAGTATTTTTAATTTTAGATATATTAAAACGCGTTCTAAAGCTATTTTGGTTATTTTTATTTAAAAAATGAATGTAATTTTATAATAAACATTTTGTATTTAAAAAAATTGGATGTAATTTTATAATAACATCTTTTATTCTTATAAACTTATATTAGGTTTTTTTTTGCCAACATATTTATTATATTTACAGTACTATATTGTATTTAGTGTGACAATATTAAGAGCATCTCAAACTCATTATTTCATTTTTTATTTCAAAATTGAGTAATTTTAAAATGGAGTTGAGTTTTAGTAGAAAATAGAGTGGAGAGTAAAAAAATGGAGTAATGAATTAATCATATATTTTACTTTATTTCGGAGTTGGAAATGGAATGGATTGGAGATGATTTTATTCCAAACTCTATTTTGGATTGAAAAATGGAGTAATGAGTTTGAGATGCCCTAAGATAAAGTAAGAAAATAGAAAAGTAAGTGCAAATGCCATAATGTCTCTAACAGAGGTTTAGAAGAATTGGTAAATAAGATGATAATTATGAACAAGTAAAATAATATATTTAATATATGTAAGTGAATAAGGTTTATCAAAAAGAAATTATATAATATATCAATTTTTGTAAATTTTGTTAAATGTTAATTTCATGGAAAGTTTAGACGTTAAAAAAAACAATATTAAGATAAAACAAATAAAGTACAGAAGTTACGAGAAAGAAGGATTAAAGAAAGAAATCAATATTGAGAGTAGAATTTTTAATGATTTTTAAAATAATTAGATTCCGGATTTATAAATCCTACCAATCTTAATGAAATCCACTGTTATTGGTTTATAAATTCTAACAATCTTAATGAAATCCATTGTTATTCAAAAAGTTTGGTTTTTAATGATTCTGTAATTCTAGCAAAATCCAGTGTTATTAGGAATTGATTTTTAACAATTTTACTCATTAAACACAACTTTCACAATCTTAAGTATACATGAGATTCTGAAAATTCTTACAATACAATTCTTTAATAGATTTATTGAATACACAAAACTCTTTCCAAACTTAACAAATCTCTTTCCAAACTTAACAAATTTTTAAACTTTTAAAATCAACAAACTCTATCTAAATTCTACTACCAATAACCCCGTTATTTATTCCAAGAAAATTAATAAGCAACTAACGTTGGTGTATGTAATTTTGTAGGTACCAAAAAACAACTTTAAACTACAACTAATGTTGTTAGAATACATTTACACTACAACGAACATAGAAAGCAACCATTTTTCTCCCTCTGCAACCAACAATAAATGTACAAATAACAAAAATTTGGATTGGAAACCAAAAAAAATACATTTACAAATTATTAGATTAGATTGATGTATGTTATTTTTATATTTTATTCCATTGGTTTATTAGGAATAACATATTAATGTACGTTTTTGGTTTACATTTGAATAAACCGACCAAACCATCTGCTAAAAGCGTAAATTTTGATTTATTCGATTTGGTTACATAAAATCCGAATTTAAATTGGATTCGGCTCGATTGATGAATTTTAGTTCGATTCGATTTGATTCGGTTTATGTCCAACCGAAGTAACGAAATGCACATATTGAAAAGCCCAGAGGAGAGTTTTTCTTGAAACCAGGTTTAAAACCCAAATCCCAAATAGTTCGCCTTTCAAAACATTTAAAGGTTTCAACTTTATACACAAAGTTGAAATCTTCCAGTGATAAATCTCTTCTTTGATCGTTTTTTCCCTTTTTATGAGTTGCGAATGAAGATTGAGGGATCGTATTCGAGGTGCCCATCTCCTTTGATTCTCCTCTGCTTCTTGATTTCTTCTCAGTTTTGGGGATTTTCAGTTCCCAATTCGATATTTCAACATAATCTCGAGGTAAATTTAGGGTTTTTCAGCTCTTTCGAGTGTAACTATTTCGCGTAAGGAATATCTCTACTCGATCTGGCTCAATTTTTGATTATCGAAAAAGTGATTTGTTCTTCTGATCTACTCTCTGTTTTGTTTGTTCAAATTGTTAAGCTTTGTGGTTTGTTCACTGTTTAATTCATGGTGTTTGTTCCCACAGGGTTTTAAAGATCCTGGAGATAACAGGTATTGTGAATTTAAAACTCTTCTCATGTGATTGATAAATCTTCTTCGACATTTTGATGCTTAGTGTTTTTGTGCATATGAATCAATGCCCAATTCTGATGCTTGTATAGATATAATTCAGCGTGTCAAAACCGGGAGAAGACGGTTTTCATGAAGTTCATTGTTCAAGAGAACGTAGCAGAGTTGCTTGGAAAATCATTCAAGAGGTATGATTCGAAATTAGTCATTTCGTTTTTTTTAAGACCTTGATCTCAAATTATAGTTTTTGATCTTCTTTTACTGTGAAGTATCTTATGCCGTATGTGGAAAAGGAGCGGTATCAATTACCGAGTAATTGTAGAGTTCATCGAGACAATGACATTTATAGAGAACAAGAAGAGCACAAAGTGTATTCAGATTATAACGAGTGGCGTTGTGGATTCTGCAAAAAGGCTTTTTATGAAGAGAAGTACCTCGATAAGCATTTCGATACACGCCACAACAATCTGCTTAATGCGGTACATATGTTGTTATTTTGAGGGTACATTATGTCTTTGTTATTGCTAATGATTCTCGACTTCAAGAATTACTTGTTTTATCCAATATTATTTGGGGTCATTAGTCTTTTTTAAATTTCATTTTTTGCGTGTTTTGAATCCAGAGTCACGGTAAATGCCTAGCGGATCTATGTGGAGCATTGCATTGTGATCTTGTTATAGACACGGCTCGGGTTAAGTCTAAGTGTAATCCTGCAGCTGCTGCAAGAAACCGGCACTTATGTGAGGTAACGCTTTTTAGATATTAGTTTATTTAAAAAAGGTTGTTCAATCAGCATAGTCTATACTATAGCAATCAAATACAAATATTTTTCCGTTATGACACGATTTTAATATCATGACAAGTTTGGACTCCAAAACTTGCAGAAACCGTAACTTGTGAGAATTACCATGAACATTTCACTGAAAGATTCTTATTTCTGACCCTTTTTTCTTCGCTCTTTTTCTCGATTCGAATGTTTGTTTGATCTGTTTGTTGCATTGCAGAGTTTGGCCAATACTTGTTTTCCGGTAAACAACGGTCCATCAGCCAACCGTCTTCACGGTATTATAACCTTCCCGGTTACAAAAAGATGAATCCTTTTTGTATCTTATTTCATCAGTTTTTACTTGTATTGGTCCATACCGATTAACCCCTTTTTTCTGTTCTAACTCGAAAATTGTAGAGTTCTCCTTGCGCCAGTTCTGTGATGCACATACATGTTCAGGAGGTTCAAAGCCCTTATCAAAAAAACCAAAGGTAATAAAATAAAAACTTTTCTTTTCCGGTTTAGTTTGGTTCGGGTTCGGGTTTGGGAAACGGGTTATTTAAGATTATATATTTCAATGTACTTTTTGTATATATTTAAGTAAAAATGTTAATTTTTAATCTATTTAGGTTTATTCGGTTCAGTTGCATAAAAATTGCAAGTGGTTTGGTTTATTCAGTATAATAATTTCTTTACCGTTCGGATTATTATGAAATCCGGTTTGGTTTTGGGTTGATGAATTTTTCGGTACGCTTTGCAGGAGAGGAGTATGAGCTACATTATCATCTCCATCGGCACTTTAATATCGCTGCCTCTCTTTTACACCTTTATCTATTTGTGCCAAAGGTAACAACATTAATTAGACTACCGTTTCAGCTTTTTTTACAAATCTGAGACAAATTGTAAAATCCTTCAACTCCTCCACATGAAACTCATTATTCTTACATTTTGCTGATTTGCAGAGGACTAAAGAATAGATCGCAAGAACTGAAGCATGTTAGGCGCAATGGTCTTAAGAAGAAACCCTCTTAAAGTATATTCAAGCTTTAGCTTTAATGGCGGCTTAATCGTCTAAGAAAGAGAGAGAGAGAGAGAGAGAATACATTTTAGTGAGTTGCACTATAATTGTTACTTAGGATCTAATACTGTTTTTACTGCAGTTATAGCTGTACAATGCAATTAACAATTTAACCATTTCATAATCTTAAAGAAATGTAACTTTCGGGGCAGTGGGTTCTTGTGTGTTCCGGTTTCTCTTCTTCCTTGAAAGAAGAAACCCGCGTTGTCATCTTCCTTGTCAAGAAGACCTGATCTCCGAGTAAGCCTTCTGGTTGGTCTTTTTTGCATTTTGGAATCATAGGCCTTTTGCCTAATTTGGATATTCCTGGACTCGTGTGTATTGCTTAGTAGTCATTTTCTCTTGTGCTAAGATAGTAATGTCTATGAGCCTGACTGGTTTAAACGTAGCGGATGCGGATGCGGTTGTGGGAGTTTGCGGAAGCAGGCGGTAGTGGATTCTAGCGTTATTGGACAATTTATACGATTGGTAAAACGGCTGGAAACGGGTGCGTTTGCGGAACGTTTATGACTGGTTTTCAGCTGATGCGATAGCGGATTTACATAAAACTACCAAAAAATACATATAATATATAATTTATATAGAAATCAAAATTATATTATTATAAAAAAATTTAAATTATATATTTTAAATAAATCATAGAATAATTAAATAAAAAATTTAATTATTTATATTTTATTTATATACAATAACATTTTTGGAACATTTTATTTATATACAATAACATTTTTTATAATTATTAAAATCAAAATTGAAATCAAAAATATATTATTATAAAAAATTAAAATTATATATTTTAAATAAATCATAGAATAAATTAAATAGTATTTTTACAATAACTTTTTTAATAATTACAAGTTTATTTTAGTTTAAATAAAATATATATCAAGTATAAATAATTTTATATGATAATATTTGATATAAAAAGTAAATTTTTTTAAATAACTTTTTTTTTGTAAATTTTAGTTTATTATTTAAGATAATATTTTTTAAAAATATATATTTTTTCAACCACCCGCAACCGCAAATGCTCGTGGAAAAAAGTTTTTGATTTAAAGCGATTCAAACGATATAAAACGGTATGAAGCGGTTTATGTGATTGTTGTCAAACGCTACCAACCGCAACTGCCCGCAAACATAGCGTCTGAGGGTGATAGCGGGTGAACCAATCAAGCCCTATGTCATGTGACGTTTAAGACTTTGTTTCCCTCGTAAGGGCTTTTGGCTCTGGTGTCATTTTGTATGGCAGCCGGCTCTTGTAATCCTTGAGCGAAATTTTAATATTACCAGATGACAAAAAGAAATAAAAAAAATAAGGGCAAAAGATAATAGGTTATGCTATATTTTACACAAAAATTAACAAAATACTATATTTTTAAAATTTGATAAAATAGTTGAAAACAAATCCTGAATCGTAAAATCTAAACCCTGATTCATAAACTCTAACCCAAAAAAAGTAATTTTAAATACTAAATTCTATATTAGAAATTGTATTTTTTCCCTCTCGACAAAAGACATTTCATTAAGTAAATTGTGAAGATACATAATTCTTGTACAAATGAGAGGTTAACCACAAAGGTGGATGAATACAACTCGAGAAAAAACTTTTATTGGGAGGACTTTTTTCGCTAAGCAATGCGCCGAATTATTAAAGCACTGTCTAACAAATGTAAAAATATGCTCACGGAAGGATGATGCCCACACGATGACGTCTTTACATTGGTTAAGTATATATACTGATATTCTCCGTAAGTCCGGTAAGGTTAGTGATGAGTCCTTGGCAATCACTTTAAAAAATCATGGACTGATTATCCCATAAACTTAGCACTTAAGATAGCCATTAACAATGTTTTTCCTTCCGCCTCCAAAGGCGGAGAGGCATAACCCAAACAAGCTGCTCCCCAGAACAACACGGATAATCCAAGCACCTTTACCATGTCTAGTAGAAGGGTAATAAATCGCATCAACATTACATTAAATAAAAAACCGATCGAAAGGTAGGCCTCGGCATATATTACCCGGAACCAAAAGAATCGAACCGAACCGATCCGAACCAAAAATGCCAAATTACCCGAACGGTTCCTATCTTTTAATATTTCGGGTACCTGAATCGAACCGGAACCGGACTGAGAATAGAATGGGTACCCGTAATACCCGAAACATAAATTAACCCAAAGATATTTCGGTTATAGGTCGAGTATGTTCGGGTAGTTTGGGTAAATTTTACAATTTGTTTTTGTTATTTTTTCGGTTAATTCAGATATTTTCGGATATATTCGGGTAGTTCAGGTAAAATATTTTACCCGAATTATTCGAATTATCAGATATTTTTACCTTGATCATCCAAATTATCTGATATTTTTACCTGAATTACCCGAAAAAACCGAACCGAACCGAACCGAACCCGAATTTGTTTTTGTTATTAGTCGGTTCTCAGCTTCACTATCCAAACCGAACCGAAAACCAAAAATACCGAACCGAAACCGATCCAAATTTCATAAATACCTGAACGGATCATATATCTCTATACCCGAAATATCCAAAAACCGCAAAACACGAACCGAATACCCGAATGCACATGGCTAGAAAGGAATTTCCAAAAGAATTGACTACTGACAATTGGTGAAACATAAGAAAGAGTCTCATGAGCTTTTGAACAATTTTTATTTGTTGCATCCAACACACTTTCACTTTTGCCTTTGAAAATTCAACATCTTTGACCAGATTTTAATTATGTGTTTTGAAGATCAAATTGTTGTGATTTTCAAATACGCCACATTATCAAAAAAGTTTCTGAAACTCTGACATTTTTGTAAGCGGTTGTAAATCCATGATGGATTTAATGTTTTCCTCAACATCTTTCGATGGTGATGAGACACAGAGCAGAATAAGATTGACAAGCCGCCAAGTCGATATTGAGACATGGCATTGGAAAAACATATGGGTTATTGTTTCATCCTCCAAATAACATCACTAACATGTTTTATCCATGTTAATTACTTGAATACCCAGTCTAGTAGCAGTGTGTACGGCTTTAAAAATAACCCATCAGAGAAAATGCTTTACCTTAGGCAAAATAGGCAGCTTCCAAATCTTTGCCTTTAAGTTTGGATCACCATACGATCATTAAATCGATAAAGTAGAAGATGATCCCTGGATACTGCATGCCAGCTGATATCCAGAACGTACAGTGTAAATGCCATCTTTTGTATAAGACCACAACAACCAGTACATATCTCCTTGATGTGCTAGAAATTTTATTTGAGCAAAACCTTATCCTCCTCATGTAGATAATTAGAGAGATCATATTCATTCCAACATCTTAGACAATCTTTTTGACAAACCAGATCACGCACTACAAGTCTATCATTTAGGTCATCGCCATTGGCTGGTCACTAGTAGACCAAAACCTTATCCTCCTCATGTAGATAATTAGAGAGATCATCTTCATTCCATCATCTTAGACGACATTTTTGACAAATCATATCATCCACTACAAGTCTATCATTTATGTCATCACCATTGGCTGGTCTTCGGTTATCATGAAAAACTCGAATATCTTCACCAAAACTCGAATATCTTCACCCTTACCAACATTAAACATGTCGCCTTTTTGAGTAATTCAAGACCAATTAAGATAGAAGACCAACCATAAAATTGTTTAACCTGTGATTTTTCCTATAATAGCATGACATCCTTGTAGTACTTGGCTTTGAATAGTCTTACAGACAGAGTATTTGAGTGTTGTATGAGCTTCCAAGCTTGTTTTGCTAGCAAAGCATCATTAAATCTCTCCAGGTCACAAAATCCGAATCCGCCTTCTCTATTAGGTAATTGCAATTTCTTCCACAATACCCAAGAAATTCTTTTTCTATCTTGATTTTTCTCCCTCCAAAAACGAGATATCAAGCTAGTGATTTTAGAGACAGCTTCCGTTGGGATCTTGAAACATGACATGAGTAAACCGGAATAGCAATGGCCACATATTTTAAAAGTATCTTTTTCCTAAAGGTGATAGGTACTTAGCACTCCAAGAAGAGGTTTGTTGCCTCACACGATCAATAATGTAGTTAAACATATTTTTTCTTGCGCTTAAACTACTATGTAAGTCCAAGATACTTTCCACCACCACTTTGGTTGAGAATTTCCAAAATCTTTTTTTAATCTCGTTTGCAAATCACCTGGGATTCGAGAGCCAAAATTGACCATGGATCTATCGGTATTTATCACCTAACCTGGGCAATAAAAGAAACACCTCCTCAATTGCTCTGCAATTTCATACATTTGCTTGGCAAAAGAACGAAGAGTCATCCGCAATTCAAAGATGAGTAATAGCTGGAATACCATTTCCGACTTTGATTCCATGAATCTTGCCTTTTTGACCATTAATTTGTAGTAAATGGCTCATGACACACAAAGAATAAACAACTAAAGTTGAAGAGGATATTCCTTAGTGCAAGTCTCTTTCTAGAGTGATTGTATATTCCTTAATTTTGAAAGAATTAACCTATTTTTTTCTATTTAAATTTTTTTTTCTTAATTCATAATTAAAAACAAAAAAAGAAGTTAGCAAAAAAAAAATTCATAGAAGAGAAAAAAAAACTGCGTTTTCTCTCTTCTCTCTCATACGATGATGGAGAAGACGATTCAATTATGGTTTCTAAACCATCTCTTCTATTTCCTCCTTTCTTTGAGGATGGATGCAATCAATGCCGGAGTGGAGCAATTTTCTGATGCCTTCTACTCGCGGTTATCTCCATTGTACCGATCGGGGTCCACAACGACTAACGATTTTTTTGGCTTGATGAAGGATGGCTTTTTCTCGTAATTAATAGGTCCTTAACAAAACCAATCTGAGTGTTGATCAAGAACACATAAGAACAAGAACACAAGTTACTTTACTTCAATTTGTTTCTCTATATCCATTTCACTAATCGTCAATAACTTAAATAGACAAAATCAAGCAGTTCCTAACCCCTAGATTAAAGGAAACACTCTCCCACAATAACCCAACTAAACAATAAACAACCCACGTTGAGATATATTCCAGTATTACATATTGTAGACTTATCTTTGAACCCATCCATCCCCATCCCACCAACAAAAACCTTGTCCTCAAGGTTTGCTTCACTAACTGTGCTCTTTGATGCAGTTCCATGTTCGTTGGCATTCATGTCTTCATTATCCTTCCTTGACTTCACTCCCTCTTTCACTTTAAAAAACTTTGGGTCTTCTTCTGTCTTATGTCGACCGGTGTAAGTCTTCTTTTGATTTTTGAAGATGTTTTGGTTGGACTTGACAATGTACCCTTAGTCGCTTTCTCCTCCTCGAGCAACTCTTTCCTTATTATGAGATTTTCATGGAGAAGCCGCTGCCCACCCGAATCATAAACAAGACGTCGGAAGGGAAGCTTACATATCAACAACTCTGCACTTTTCGGACAGTTACAAACTACGGTTCTGAAATATTGATGATGAGGATTTTTTACTCCTCTAATGGTTGGTGCAATTCTCTTTGTTGTGTTGGTGAATTTCTTCTTAGGAACTTTTTCTTGCCGATTGTCACTATGACGTCCTCATGTGGTGCTGCTTGTGCTGTCCTCGGTGCTGCTAGTCATGGCTCCAACGTTGATGTTAGTCCGGTTCATTGAGTGGTTGATGTTGTTGTCGTCAGGCCAAGATTTTCTAACGCATGTACATGTCACTTTAAGACATGTAATTGAATTCATAAGTTGTTGGAATTGATCTCTCATGTCCAACTGCATTTTGGTCATCTCCTTTTGTAGATTTCCCATAAGTGATTCTAGCACCTCAAACATGTCTTCGTTACTTGCCATGAATGAAAGAAAATAATCACATCTCCCTTGAATTCAAAAGATATGAAAAAGAAAAAAATTGGATGTCGAGATCAAAACCGAAATAAAAAGATAGACACAGTTTGATACCACGATTCGTGGTCCAAATTAAACCGTAAATGAAAGATGAACTATGGATGCTTTTGATACTACAAAGTGTTGATCAAAAGAAAAACATGCTCTGATACCATTGATAGGTCTCTTAACAAGGCCAATCTAAGTGTTGATCAAGAACACATAAGAACAAGAACACAAGTTACTTTACTTCAATTTTTTTCTCTATATCCATTTCATTAATCGTCAATAACTTAAATAGACAAAAACAAGCAGTTCCTAACCCCTATATTATAGGAAACACTCTCCCACAATAACCCAACTAAACAATAAACAACCCACGTTGAGATATATTCCAATATTACATATTGTAGACTTATCTTTGAACCCATTAGTAATCATCAACAATTATTGTGGGATAGTTTTTGGTGGCTTTAGTTCGGTTTTCTCCGATGATCTTCTTTTATTGGATACACGTCTTGGTAATCCTTTGGTGTCTTTATGGTTTTATATCAAATTATAACGGTATTACTATGAAAAAAATCACCATGTAAATCACCATGTAAACCACCATGGAGGAGACGATGACATTTCAGAGTCGAAGATGCACCCTCTTTGTTGTATGGCGATATTCATAGAATTGTTGAAAATTGGCAATCCGAAATTTTATTTCTTTTGGAAGAATCAGTATATTGGATTCTTAATCAAAGAACATTTATAGATCTAAATCGGGACTTGGCCAATGTAATACAACAGAGAAAATTGGTGTTTTGGAGTTTCACCGTATTGGTGATAGCCAAAAATGAAGATCGCATCAGATCAAAGACGAATATGGGGAAGAAAAATAACATAGTTGATACTTTGTTAGCGAGTACGGCTTTTCGGAAAAAAACATCGTCAAAATTTACTTACGTCGTCTCTCAAAACCTAAATTATGTAATTATGTATTTTTTTTATTTTATGAATTTTCTATGTAACTTTGGATCTTATATAAATAAGGGAGAATTAGCCAAATGATCATACTGAGCAAGAAAAAAAAGAATATAGCCATGTTAATTTGGTATTTCAACAAATAGCCAAGTTAGACACCAGTTGCCCATTATACCCCTAATTTCTATGCACAACAAGTTAGTGAGTTGTAGATGATGTAAGATACTCTAACCATGACACATTATCTTATATTATCCCATCTCATCTTATTTTTTAATCTAATCTCTCAATATAAATTGATTGAATCTCATAAACATACTAAAAATATATTATTTTTTCCGCGTCTGACATAGTTTAAATTTTAAAAAACGGATACTAATTTGTTGAAATAATGAATAGTGTTCTAATGAATAACACATCCTTGTCTATACTATATACTAAAAAGTATGGACTATACTATATGAAGGTATAAATATAATAAACTCACACATTATAATTTGTAGAGTGTATAACATAATTTTTGGGTTATGGTTTACGATTTCAAATTAGAAATTTATTTTAAAGGTTCCGTGTTCAATTTTTTGATGTTTAGAGTTTGAAAGTTAGAATGTAGGGTTTACTTTCATATTATTTTGTTAAATTAAAAAAAAATTGATAAATAAAACAACAATAACATTCTATTTTTTTATTTATGTTATTCTATATAGAATAGAATGACGTACAAATAATTACAACCATAAATAATTTTACGATTAATTTATTGTCTGTTTTAAAAATTCAAACTATACTATTGACCATAATCCATACTTAAATCAATTCTATATCTTAAATATTAAATCTTAAATTCAAAAGACTAGCCATAAAAGATATGGACTATACTACATGATGGTATAAAATAATATAGAACAACATATAAATACACATAGAATATAATGATTTTGTGTACTATATAAACCATCTAATTTTTACTAATAAATGTTTATCAAAATTTTCAGAAATTTGCGTCCAAATTAAAAAAATTCAAACCATTTTATGTACAGAAATTTTTTTACCTTTTTTCCAGCATGATCTCAATTTATTTCAATGTTTTTAGAGAAATCTAAAAAATTAAAATAAGATGGGATAAAGAAACAAAAAAAGAAAGAAAGATAAAAAGAGGAAAATTAGCCAATTAAATATTACTCTCTTCCCCTTTTCTCAAGATTTTGCTTTCCAATCAAACATTCTCTTTCATATGTGGCAGGGTATTTTTGTCATTATCACATAAAATTTTGAACATATCGTAACCACGAAATAATATAGTCATATAGCCAATTCATTTTATTTTGTCTGGCATTGACTCATTTATGCCAATTTCCTATAGTATAAATTGATTGAATTTCATGAACATACTAAAAACATTGTTTTTTCCGCGTCTGACATAGTTTAAATTTTTAAAAACGGATACTAATTTTATTGAAATAATGAATAGTGTTCTAATGAATAACACATCTTTGTCTATCCTATATACTAAAAAATATGGACTATACTATATGAAGATATAAATATAATAAACTCACACATTATAATTTATAGAGTGTATAACATAATTTTTGGGTTATGGTTTACGATTTCAAATTAGAAATTTATTTTAAAGGTTCCGTGTTCAATTTTTGGATGTTTAGAGTTTGAAAGTTAAAATTTAACGTTTACTTTCATATTATTTTGTTAAATTAAAAAAAAGTTTGATAAATAAAACAATAATAACATTCTATTCTATTTATATTATTCTATATATAATAGAATGACGTACAAATAATTACAACCATAAATTATTTTACGATTAATTAATGTCCATTTTAAAAATTCAAATTACACTATTGACCATAATCCATACTTAAATCAATTCTAAATCTTAAATACTAAACCCTACATTCAAAAGACTAGCCATAAAAGATGTGGACACTACATGATGGTATAAAATAATATAAAACAACATATAAATACACATAGAATAGAATGATTGTGTGTACTATATAAACCATCTAATTTTTATTTATAAGTGTTTATCAAATTTTTCAGAAATTTGCGTCTAGATTAAAAAATTCAAATCATTTTATGTACAAAAAAAATTCTATGTTTTTTTCCAGCATAATCTCAATTTTATTTCAAAGTTTCCAGAGAGACTTAAACAAAATAAAGTAAAATAGAATAAAAAAACAGAAAAGAAAGAAAGATAAAAGAAAGAAAATTAGCCAATTAAATATTACTTTCTTCTTCTTTTCTTAAGTTTTTGTTTTCCTATCAAACATTCTCTCTCATATATGGTAGGGTGTTTTTGTCATTATTATATAAAATTTTGAACATATCGTGGTTGAAATAATATCGCCAATTCATTTTATTTTGTCTAGTATTGACTCATTTATTCAAATTTCCTTATAAATAAAGATAAATGTTAAGGAAAAAAAAAAAAAACTAGCCCGCTTGGATGTAGTGGAGTAGAAAATCAATAAAGTTTTTAGACGGGAAAAAAAAAGCTAGCCACGATTCTCTCGATCATTTCTATATTGGGCCAAATACTAAAGCCTACTGAGCCGAATTTAATATCACAAAACAAAACCGATATCCCGTTGAAGAACCGAAAACGTCGACGTTGGATATACGTTAGAGATGACGTGGGATAGGCGATAAGTGGGTCCTACTCTTTCCCGGTATGAGTCCAATATATATGACTCAAAGTCAATGACACTAATCGAATCATGGCCTCTTTCAACCTCAACGATAAACCAAACAAAAAAGAAAAATGTTGGAACTGTTAGATAAATATAAAAGCACTAAATAGATAAATTATAACATCTTTGGATGCCACTTTATATCAACTATTTATCCGATTCTTAAAAAAAAGATTTTTATATTTAAAAATATTTAAAAGAGAAAAATGAACAATTCGGAAGAGAATTACTCAATAAAAGAGGACTAAAACCACACAAATTCACAGAAAACATCACACTATAAATCATACAAGCAAACAAGCAAAGCCCAGAAATATAATACGAAACAATATTTTCAATCACAAGTCCAAACTTATCAATCAACCTAATCATCTCAAGCCACTTTTGTGAACATGAAAACGTATCCCACGAGACCGAACCATGTACTACACGCTAGAAGCACGCAGTCTGTCCATGGCGCGTCCAACCAATGGACCCCATTGTGCCACCAGCGCTTAAGTGGCCCAACCAGAGTTCCACATCCAATAGGTTCGTCAACCGGTTAACGGGCCGAACGTTCCCGACAGGATACGTTAGTCCGACAATCAATCCATGTACCTCCTAGGTACGACTACAATCAATAATACCATTCAACCTAGTCTTTCTAACCATGCACAAACCAATGAACCAAGTTCAAATCAAATATCACCAAGCATTACACATACGGCTAGACTAAGCATGCTCACACATACAACTTGCAGAAAATGAATTTAGGAAGATACAGAATTTGTTCCTTACCTTATAGCCTTTGCCGCTTCCGAAGCTGGCCGCTTCTGATTGACAACTGTACTAGATGCCTCAGACCGAACCACACTGCAAACCAAACCAAACCAACTCAACTTAACCACTGAACCAAAGAATAAAGCTAAACCAAAAGCTTACTAAACCGGAAAGGGTTTTTTTCGGGAAAGTTACCCTTTTAGGAAAGTTTCTTTTTTATGAACTTTCCATTTCTGGAAAGTTACGACTTCGGAAAACTTTCGCTTTTGGTAAGTTTGGTTTACCCTTTCGAACCTCGAGACTTTCCACTTTGGAAATTAGGGTTAGGGTTTCTAAATTGGTTTAGGGTTGGTTTCAGAAAAATAGGGTTAGGATTTAGGGTTAACTTGAGGAAGAAATAACCAACGTAACCGCTAGGGTTTCACGTCGACCCTAGACCCACTCGAAACCGATAGGTTGTTGCTGCCTCGCCTTACACTCGCGGACCCTCGCCGCAACCGTCGCCGCCACCGGTGACCCAACTTGAGCCGCCGAACCCTCGGAAGCACTCACGCGGACTGTCCTCGGCATGGACAGCCGCTGCCTCGACGTCGCTTCCCCAACGCTACCTCCCCTTGGCTCGCCATCACCGCCACGACTCACCGGACCCCTCCATGGATCCTTCCCGAGCCACCGGACCACCCGCAGAAGCCTCCAATGCATTAGTGTGCATGCCCCTCCCTCTGGTCTTCACGGCCTCGTTGCTTCTGCCGTGACCCTCCCCCACCGTTGTCCCTGCCGTACGTGCCACGATTGGCCACGTACGCACCACCGTCATAGCCGAGGCCCACGTCCACCTTGTTTCTTTCACGGCAGCCTCTATGTGGCTTGCCTCATCGTCGTCACGCCCTTGTCGGCGTTGCCGCTGCTTGCCGGAGCCAACGCAGCCTCCGCCGACGTCGTCCATGATGTCTCCTCTCCACGCTCACCTCTCTGTCTCCTTTGCTCTCCTTCTCCTCTCGGCATCTTCTTCCTCTTCTCTTCCCCTCTTCTTCTCCTCCTCCTCACGGTCACACACGAGGTCTCTTTCTCCCTTCCCTCCTTCTTCCTTCTCCCTCACTGCCGTCTTCTCCTTCTCTCTTTCTCACGTCTCCTTCTTTTCCTTCTTAGGTAAATTATGTTTTCCAACATAATTAGAGTTTAGGTTTAGTCTTAAATACCTAGGGTTTAGGCATTAATCACAAGGTTTTAACAAATGAGTCTAGGTTTTATCTAATGGATCGAATTAAATCTAAGAAAATTTTGAGGTCCGAAATAGGGATGTTACCAGGCCCGGCTCTAAGGGTAGGTCCAAGGGGCGTGGACCCTTATTATTATTATTATTTTTTTGTCAACAGCGAATTAATTAAAACGGTTTAGAAATTCAAACCGAGGGAAAAGATTTTACATACGAAATAGCATTTGGGTAACAGCGAGCACTTCGCGCTACATATCAGCTTCGACATTGCCACATCGCGGGGTGTGTGATAAGAAGAAGACAGTGAAGGACTCCTTGCAGCTCTGAAAATCTTCCAACTGGACTGCAAACGCTGGCCAATCTTGTAGAGAAGTTACCATCTTGATTAGCTCTGTATAATCTGTGAGGAAGTTGACCATCGTCTTCTGGTAGGTGAGCATGCAATACATGGTCATATGAGAGCTTCTAATTCGGCATGAATGGGAGAAAGGCTCCGTCGGAAATTTCTTGCACCCATCAATGTACCTGCATTGTCAAAGGAAGATTAGATCCATCCCGCTCCTGAGAAGGCGTTTGTATCTTTCCAGGAACCATCAATAAAACATCTAGACCCAAAGACCATGTTATTGTTGTTGTAGGACTAGATGGTGTTGCCACATCCACGTCTACCTGCGATTGAGATAATTGGGTCGTGGCGCAAAATATCGCCTCGGTTTCCGCCACTCTCAGTATCCTGTTAGGATCCCAATCCAGATTATTAAAAAATTTGCCGTTCATAATTTTCCATATATACAAGATTATCCATGAAAATTCCGGGCTATCTCTCGGAAGTCTCCAAAAAAAGATGATCCATATTAGGGAGCATTGAAGTCAGTGGAAAATTTCCCGGAGCTGACGGAATCTGTGATAGAGCCCAGACTTATAAAGGCGGGAGACATTCAAACAACACATGATTTATAGTTTCCTCCATTCCACATTTATCACATCGAGTGTCACAATTGATCCCCCTCGCCCGTAAATTATGTGTGACCGATACACAACACAAAAGAACCTGCCATAATTTTTTTTTTAATTTGGGTGGCAATGAAGTTTCCAAACATGGGCCTTAAGTGGCTTAGTGTCTGGTCCTAGAAAACCCAACTTTGAGGTAGCACGAGCAAGCTGACGTGCAAGATGGTATCCTGACTTAACCGTATACCGACCTGATTTGGTGTAATGCCATCCTAGGACATCCGGATGATAAGTATGCCCTATTGGAATGCTTTTAATGATGTAACATCTTCCGGGACGATAATTGCATTTATCAAATCCCATCTCCAAGTTTTTGACGTCTGGTCAATCAGATGATTGACCCTGAAAGAAGGGTAATAATTAATACCCTTGCAGGTGGTTGGTCTCGGGCTAGAAGCCGGGATCCATGGGTCATTCCAAACTGAAATAGACTCACCATACCCAACTCTTTTAATCAATCTTTTTTTAACCAGAGATCTAGCCGATATAATACTCTTCCACCGGTACGATGGAGAGTAGGATTTAAACTGTTCCAGGGGATTTGACTTACGATAATATCTGCCCCGAAACACTTTTGCAAAAGGGGATTCCGGATGATCTATCATTCGCCATAGTTTTTTTGTAAGCAAGACAGTATTAAAATCATCAATCATCCGAAAATCAAGCCCGCCCTCTTTTTTTATCTCAACACAATTTTTACCATGATTGCCAATGAAGCCCCCTTTGGGATCCATTTGAACTCTACCAAAATTTTGCTACCGCACTAGTGAGTTTGGCTGTTAAAGTTTTGGGGAGTCTGCAACACGACATCACATAGGTAGGTAGTACTGCTGCAACCGATTTAATTAAAATCTCCTGTCCACCTTTTGACAGAAATTTAGAAGTCCAGCCATTAATCCTGTCATTTAACCGTTCATTAATGAAGTGAAAAATCTGAGATTTTTTCCCTCCCAAGCTCTCCGGGATACCAAAATATGTGCCCATCCCCCCCCCCCAATCATTGTGATTCCCAGGGTCTGCTTTACCTCATCCCGAGTCGAATCAGCCACCAGGTTCCCAAATTGTACCGAAGACTTTGTAAAGTTAATCTGTTGTCCCGATGCTAAACCATATTTTTTTAGAATTTGTAGGATTGTCTCGTATTCTATTAGATTTGCCTTAAAAAAAACAAACTGTCATCCGCAAAAAGTAGATGCGAGACCGGTGGGCTTGCCCGCACCACTTTCAGTCCCGTAAGCCGTTTATCCCGCTCTTCTTTCTGTATGTTGGCAATCAAAGCTTCTGTACAGAGAATAAAAAGGTACGGAGACAATGGATCTCGTTGTCGTAGCCCCCTTTGAGGGATGATCCGCCCGCGCGGGCTGCCATTAATCAAAACCTTATACTCCACTTATTTAATACACCCCATTATCCACCCAATCCATTCTTCAGCAAATCCTAATTTACGAAGAAGACTTTCAATGAAAAGCCATTCCACCCCGTCATAGGCCTTCCTCATGCATGTCAGTCTTTATAGCCATGAATTTGTCCTTGCACGACTTATTTGTACGTAAAACATGAAATAATTCCTGGGCAATAAGGATGTTATCTAAGATTAGTCGTCCAGCGACAAAGGCCGATTGTGTTTCAGATATTAATTTCGGAAGATATGTCTTCAACCGTTGGCAAAGCACCTTTGATATCACTTTGTATCCCACATTACAGAGACTGATGGGTCTCAACTCTGTTATCCTAGTAGGTCGATTCTTTTTTGGAATTAGAAAAATATTTGTCTCATTTAACCTGTGGTCAAACGAGCCCGTCCTAAGAGACCCATTAACTAACCCCACCAAATCTTTTTTGATCACCCGCCATGCTTTCTGATAGAACAACACGGTTAACCCATCAGGGCCCGGTGCTTTTTTTGGTTGCATCATGAAAAGCACCTTCTGTACCTCTTCCTCAGTTGCCATAGCCGTGAGTCGCGCATTCATTTGTTCTGTGACCAAGGTCGGCACCTCGGTCAAAACCTCATCTATCTCTGAAGGGTTAGAAGTAGTAAATAGGTCTCTACCGCGGGTTCTGATTCCACCCACTCTCCCTCGTTATTATAGAGCCCGATTACGTGATCGACGTTGCTTAGTTTGACCTTGAAAAAAATTAGAGTTTTAATCCCCCTCTGTTGCCCAAGTAACCCTACTCTTCTGTTGCCAGAATAATTCTTCCTCCCGGTAAGCCTCATGTAAATTTCTCGTAACCTCGGTCAACTCATCTTGCGTCCGCGAATCATCATTTTGAATCTCCTACAACTCCCTTTGAAATTGGGAAATTTTCTCCTTACCCACTGGGAAATTGTTTTTCCTCCATTTTGACATTTTCCGTCTACAATTTTTGATTCTATCCGCGAATAAAGTATTAGAGGTTCCTGAATTTTCCTCCCATCCCCGAATTAGCGACTCCATAAAGCCCTCCCGGCCCAACCATCGTTTGTCAAACCGAAATTGTTTCTTTCCTCTTGGTATTCTATCTTGTACTGTAGCCATTATTGGGCGATGGTATGATCCAATCATCCTTAAATACTCTACAAAAGAGTGTATAAATATTTCATGCCATTCTGCATTAGCCAAAGCCCGATCCAGATGACACCTAATGACTTTAGAGCTCCGCTCCCTCTCCATGAGAGAGTATTACCGAGGCACGGGAATTCCAATAAACCACACTGGTTTATCATCAAATTAAAATATACAAAAGTGGATGCATGTCTTAGCGTTCCACCTTGTTTTTCGTGGTTGCCCGTAATCTCGTTGAGATCACTGATGATAAGCCAAGGGTCCGCACGACTTATCCCAATTCGAGTCAATCTCTCCCAAACTTGTTCTCGGTACTTTGGTACCGAATCCCCATAAACAAATGATACATAAACCGTTTTTCTATTAACCACCATTTGCACATCAATAATCCGATTATTTGAAAATAAAATATTAACTTGAAACTCATTACTATAAAAAATGTGTGAGTCCTCCACTGGCACCGCACGGGTCTACCATGAATAATTTATTATAACCAAAATGTAATTGTAAATTTTGCATAAAATTAAAATCATGTTTCGTCTCCGAAAGAAACAGAAACTCCGGGATAGAGCCCTTCTCCAATCTGAACCGCCACTTTAGCACCAATTTTCTTGCGCAGAGATACCAATGCTTGAACATTCCTCTTCTTGGAGCTAATTCCTCTTAGCATCATGACCTTATTTTGTTTTTTACGGACACATTGTGTCTCTGCCCTAGCAAGTTCCATGTCACCCAAATTCTCCACTAAACCACTTTCATCCTCCACGTTATGTTGGACCGGTACCATACCCATATCTTCGTTAACCATCAGGTCATCTGTTTCTTGCTATCCAAGCTGCATATTCTCCACCTCCATAGAATCTGTCAAAACCTTAAGTGAACCATTTCCTTTTGGTTCCATCCCAGCATCGATACCATAATCCTCTAAGTTAACTTTGCCATCATCCTGCGTCACTGTAGAAGTCCGTAGCTCCTCCACCATTGAGCCGTATTCATCCGTCTCTAACTCTGAAATCTCCCTGCCCAGATCAACCTCATTACCCATATCCACCGAAGCTTCTTCTTGGTTGGTGAACAAAGCTTTCCTCACTTTTCGTCCTGAACCCAAAGCTTTGTTTACCGTAATTACTTGTTGAGGCTCTTCCGTCTGCCTCTCTGAGTCTCTGACTTTAAATGCTTCAAGCATAAGATTTTCAGGATCCGACAATTGATTTACCTCTGCCCGAACGTTCCTTGAGCTTTCTGCTCTTTCTACGATCGGTCTTTGTCTTTGGTGAGGTCTATACGGACCATATTGATTTTTGGTTGGTCGATAAACCTCGCCTTCATGTTGCCTGCCACGTCTATGCCCCTGATACCGTGACTCAGTCTCCCTTCTTGGGTGATATGAACCTTCTTTTGCTCCCTCCGTCACCGATTTACCATTGACAACCTGCTAAGAAGGCTGAGCCTTACTCACCTTGCCATCACCAGATTGCCGCTTATCTTGAGCCGCACCCTTATAGCTCTTAAATACAGAGCCATTCTCTGGATCATCCGATGGTCCAAGTCCTCCACCCGACACCGAGAGTCCAGGGCAGCGAGATACGTCATGACACAAACTAAAGCACCTTCGGCAATAGCCAAACAATCTCTCATATCGTAATGATACGGTAATCTTCTCGCCATTGTGGAATTCCACCGTCGTGTCAAAACAGAGTGGAGAGAATCCGTTCACCACCACTTGGATCATACCACTGTCAAGATCAACAGCCACAACCTCCTCGATAGCCATTCCAATGGTCCTGAAGGTCATATCTGCCCAGTAGTGCAAATGGACTCCTAGCACTCTCACCAAAAAATTTATATCAGATGGATACGAGGCATCGACTCGGGATTTCCACCGTACTAACGATAACATCTAGTGGTCGAAGTGAAAGGGCTCCATCTTCAGAACCTCATCGATGTTCTCTTCATTATCGAAGTCAAACTGAAATCTGCCCAGGCCCAGATCCGCTCCCACAACAAGTCCTTCGACGTTCCAAATCCTAGGCAACATGAACAATAGATTGTTCACACTTTGTGCCCCTGGATTCATACACCGTCCAATCAAGGTTTTTGAATACCCTTGAACCAGAACCGAATTGTCAAAGTGTGGGACTTTGACTCTGAGTTTCGGTACAGCCGCCAGTAAAGCCTTTCCAGCCATATCAGATCTCAAAAGACTGCTTTGTGCCATTGGGACAGAAAGAAGAGCTCTGAAAAAATTTAAGAAAACCGAGATTGAAAGCAGTAGATAAGTATTGAGAGATGTCTGTGTAATATACATCTCTTCTCCTCTCCATCTGCCTTTTATACCCTCTCGATACCGAGTCCAAATCCAAGTTTTAAAGCTACCTATCTCTCTGATTTGAAATCGCCAATCATATCGTATCAAAACATATTTTGTTCTACACGATATGATGAATTTTTTTTTGATGATTGATAATATCCGATTATCAGAAATGAAAGTCATATCTTTCCAAGAGTATGATGAGCATCCTGTGGGATGCAAAATCCGGTAGCCTAAGTTTCTTTTCAATCCATAAGATCCAATCAATCCGTGATACACTCTGTTAGAAACTTCCTTCCGATTCCGACCCTTTTGACAGATTTGGAGCCATGATTGTGATCCTTTCAACCTTGTGTCCAGATAGTCCGATCTGAGTTTCCATCGATCCGATCTTTTCCCATTAATCTGAATCGCTCTAATTTTCAAAAAACATGGAAAGGATTTCCAACGAGGACCATTGAAACCAAAACCCAATTGTTTAATCGAAATAATAAAACCGATCATCACCGTCCAGATCTACCGTACCCATACCAAACCGCCATCATTGAGCGACATTCTTAAAATTTAGAGAAAGTCGTCTCCATCGAATTTTTTAATAGTAGAAAAATTCTTTAAAAAATTTATAACAGCAAAAATTTATAAAAAAATTAAGTCTATTTTTCGAATTTTTTTTTTTACTAAGAGGATTTAAGGATCCATTTTTTCAAAACAACAAAAATTATAAAGAAATCTTAAAAAAATAATTGTTGCCATGGGCCCTTTTTAAATTGAAATTACATAAATAATGACGTGAAATATCAAATTAACAAGTAAGGTATCCGAACTTTCTATTTGCTTTTTTTCTTCTTTTGGCAAATTTTTTATTTGTTTCTGCATATTATAAATAAACACTCTTCGAATGTTTATGTTGCTTTTTTTTCTTCTTTTAGCAAATTACATTTTATTTGTCTCTGCATGTTATAAACACTCTTCGAATGTAAATTACTAGTACTACGACACTAGAAAGAAATTGTTAACTTCTATATATATTATTTGAGAACAAAATTTAAACCTTTCTTTTTATCTGTGTTTTCATCAAAATGATTTGATTTTTTTTGTTGGTTCATCAAAATAGTACTACAAAAAAACGTTTATTTAATACATTATTTATACATATGCCATTAATCATTTTTGTTTGGTGTATTTGGAAAAAATACAATTATGATATATTATAAGTTTTTTTTTTTGGCTAAACGTGATATATTATAAGTTATAACATACGTTTTAGAGAAAAATAATTAAGAGGAATACAAACAATAAACAAGACATATTACATTATTAATCAAAAATTTGATAATAGGTGCATTATTATTCATTTTCACTAAAAATAGAACTGGTACTCGCTTTTAATTATTGTAATTTTTTAATTTTTATAGAAAATATATTTAATGTTTCAAGATACTGAAAATTAATATTATTCCACGGTATAAAGTTGAGAAAGAAACGTGGGTTAATTATACGGTATTATATTATTAATGTCCAAAAATTATTTGGTAGTATATAATTATAGAGCTTGTAAGTATTTGTGACAATAAAACCAAATGTTGTAGATATTTTATTGGTTTTAAAAAGGAAAGAGAGATAAACAAACCGGTCGAACCGGTTGGTTTATAGCGATAAGCGGTCTCTTTCATAAACCTTCAACATCAAGTTCGTAAATTTCCATGAACGTCTTTGAGCACCGAAGAAGAAAGTTTAACAATTTGGAAAAAAAAAAAACAGGCCAAACCAAAACCCCATATTTATTTGTCTACTTTCTTAATCAGAGAATAAAAAGTAAAATTAGTATTTTGCAGAGGAGAAAAAAAAGCTGAAAAAATAGATACTTCTATTTTTTAATCGACCTAAAATCCTCGTAACCCTTAGACACAGAGAGAGTAAGAACAAAAGAAAAATTTTGCTTCGTCGAATCTCCTTTTTTTTTCTCCCGTAAAATCAGTTTTTGGATTTAATTCTCAGCCGTCGCCGCCGTTATAGGCGGCGTTAAAGATGAAAAACCGTCGGAAACGCGGCGGTTTAAGCGGTGGCGACGTCGTTGTTTCGTGGAGAAGATTTTTCCGATTTGTTGCTTTGTTCGTCTTCTCCTTCGTTCTCTTCTCTGCTTTGTTCATCCTCTTAGGTAAATTAATCAAAATCTTAATCACAACCGTTAATGATAAATTATTTAATTATCTATTAATGACTATTAATATATGGAAAAATCAGGGAAATTTAGGCCGGTTGTTCGGTCATCGGTTAAGGCGGTCATCGGAGGCTCTGTACCGGTGGTTACGGTGTTCACGACTCATGAAGCGGTTAAGTTTCCTGACCAAACATTGATTTTCCTAAAATATCCTTCGTATTCTCGTTTATTCACAAAAGAAGACATCCTTTGCGTTTTCTCCGACACAAACGATTCGCTGTTTAAAGAGCTTCCGTTCGCCGTGGAAATCGACGATTCCGGTCGTCAGATCGTACGGTGTTCCGCCGTGCCACGTGGCAAAACCATATCGCTCGCCGTCAACAATCACGACCTCCATGTAGGACCCACACACCGGTGGGATTGGCTGGTTTACGACGCCGTTATCGACTACGAAAACTCCACGGTGGTTTTCGTCAAGGGATTAAATCTACGGCCAGGAAAAGTTGCTGACGTGTCAAGATATGAGTGCGTGTACGGTTGGGATTTAACGAAGGCTAAACTGTTGCTTAAATCAGAAGTTATCTCTGCGGCCCAAGAGATCGTACGGTGTAAAACGCCATTAACGGTATTAGACGGCCCAAGATCGGCCCAATCTTTACCGTTAAAAGTCTCCGTGAGAATCAAAGGAATTGAGAATGGGATGCTTCCTTCCGTGGCCCACCCGATTAACCGACCAGGTCGGGTCAAAGACTCGACACACAAACCGTTTGAAACGTGCGTTTGCACCATGACACGAAACGCAGCAAACGTTTTGAGAGAATGGGTGATGTATCACGCCGGAATCGGCATTCAACGGTGGTTTATCTACGATAACAACAGCGAAGACGACCTAGTTTCCGAGATCAAAAATCTAGAAAATCGCGGTTACAACGTTTCTAGACATTTTTGGCCGTGGATCAAAACTCAAGAAGCTGGATTCGCAAATTGCGCGATTCGAGCTAAAAGCGATTGCGATTGGGTCGCGTTTATCGACGTCGACGAGTTCTTCTATATTCCGTCTGGTCAAACCTTAACCGATGTAATCCGAAATCACACAACATCGTCCGGTAACATCGGTGAAATTCGAACGCCGTGTCATAGTTTCGGACCATCGGGTCTTAGAGATCCACCGCGCGGCGGAGTCACGGCGGCGTACACGTGTCGTATGGCGTTACCGGAGAGACACAAGAGCATAATTAGACCGGAAACGTTAAACGCGAATTTGATAAACGTCGTGCACCATTTTCAGTTAAAGGAAGGTTTCGAGTTTGCTGACGTGGATAAAAGTAATATGGTAATTAACCATTATAAGTATCAGGTTTGGGATGTTTTTAAAGAGAAGTTTAAAAGGAGAGTAGCGACTTACGTGGCGGATTGGCAAAACGAAGAGAATGTCGGGTCGAAAGATCGGGCACCCGGATTAGGGACCCGACCCGTTGAGCCGTCTGATTGGGCCGAGAGGTTTTGTGAGGTGAGAGATATTGGGCTTATGGATTGGGTTTTGGAGAATTTTATGGACCGTAAAACGCAACGTTTAGTGTGGGAGAGAGAAGAGAGGAGAGTTGAAGATGAAGTTATAGCTCAAATGGGTTGGTGGGCCGATAAAAGAGTTGGTCGGAAGAGGAAAAAGCAATTAAAAGCCCAATAGTTTTTTTTTAGTATATTTTTCCGCGGTGAAAATAATGTAGATACGTCCGATTTGTAAATATTGATTGCTTCCCGGGAAAAAAAAGAAGAAGAAACAAATATATACCCTTTTACACAATAAGTTAATAATAAAAAGAAACTTCAATATGAATTTACTTTTTAATTGTAGTGTTATTAAGAAGAAACTTGATGGTGATGATGATTATGATCATTGTCATCTTATGAATATCATCGTGTGTTTACACCAATCATTACCATAATCATCAAGTCGGCGTTTTGTTTCCCACATGGCTAAGCTATATATACAGGTTTTAATTTTTAATTTTTTTTTGATAAACACAGGTTTTAATTGTTGACTATATATTTTTACTAAATACTTAGTTTACTGCGAATTATGTTATCTTTTGAAGTTATTCAATAGCGTTTAATACGGTAAATCAGCAACGAACGTGATTATCTTCAGATCATTAAACCAAATAACGTAATTTCTACATTTACTCACTTTTAAAAATGGTATTTTTTTTTTCTAACTCATTTTTTGAGATAGGAGTAATATCAGTCGCTAATGTATACGTGACATGTACGTGTATATAGATTTTTTTAATTTAAAGTTTTCTTAACAATTAAAATGAATTGGCTCCACGTCTATTTTTAGAACACATTCAAGTTTTTGCAATCCATTACTATTGAATTAAATACAAATAATAAATGCTATAAGCCCTATAGTAAAAGTTAATTTTGTAATTATGAGGATAATTTTTAGCCTTCATTGCTTACCTATAAGAGGCAATAAACAATAATTTACTTGAAGACAAAAATAAAAAATCAATAATTAACTTTTAGAAACTTTCTAATTCTGCAATATATTTTCACCATTTCTTTTAACTTTTTATTTTTAAAGCCAAATTATTGACCAATTATAGGGGAACGTGAAAGACAGAATCAAATATAATTTTAAACAGCTGTCTTGATCAATGCATCAAAGCCGGCCAATTTAATCAAAAAACAAAAGTGGACGATCTATTTTCTCACAGGAAATATTGTATAATTATATATAGAACCCAAACTAGAATTCTTTGCTATATTTTTTCAAAAATAAAATTTAAAATCTAAATCTCACCGAATTTAAAATTTAAAATTTAATTACACACGAATATCGGTTTTATTGGTTTATAACCTAAACCGATACCAAACCATTTAAAGTCAAATTAAACCAATACCAAATCACTTAAAACATGTTATTCAATGATGGATTTTAATAGAGTTTAAATCTAAACAGAATCCACTATTATTCAATCAATGATTCTAAATCTTATTTTAAAATATGGTGTTATTGGATATGGTATTTACAAATCATGTCTTAAAGATTTTAAAATGTGGTGTTATTCTAGGGGTGTTATTGAATCAATGATTTAAAGTCAATTCCATCAATTTTAAAATCTTTAGAATTTTAATTTTTGATAGAGTCTATGTGTGTGGATTCTAAAATCTCTGCAGTATACCTTGGATTTTGTTTCTAATCATTTGTTCATTAAACTCCATCTACAAGTCATTTCAAATCCATTAAAAAATAAAGATTCCATAATCTTTTAATGTTGAATAACACTGGATTTTAATGATGGATTTAAAATCTTTTATTGAATAATACTAGATTTTAAAAAATTTAAGACATGATTTACAAATACCATATCCAATAACACCAGATTTTAAAGTAAGATTTAGAATCATTAATTGAATAACAGTAGATTCTGCTTAGATTTATTAAACTCTATTAACATCCATCCTTGAATAACACCACCTCTAAAATTGAGATTGATATGAAGCTTGTGTAGCTACAGAAGATGATGGAATTGGTTATTCATTTAATCCTTCATGGAATTCTTCTTCTTCACCACCATAAATCTCCTCTCTCTGATCCGATTTCGTGGTGAAAAAGCCGCCTGAATAGGATTATTAAGCTTCGATTTCTTATTCTTCAGCGCATGTCCTGTCGGAGACAACCTGGATCAAATTTCACTTGATTTGAGGATGAGAGAGAGATTGAAGCGACTGTGTTGACTGTGACTGGAAACAAAGGAGAGAAGTATATGATATATGTTAATATTCCAACTAACATATATTTCCATATCTTTGTATATTCCTTATTTTTAGATTTGTATCTATCTCTATGTGTGTATAAATACTCTTGTATTATCATTCTTCAATAATAAGAAACACTTTACACAATTCTATATGGTATCAGAGTCAATCTATCCTAGATTGACCTAACCCTAAATTTTTGCGCCGCCACCACCTTCCGCACTTGCGACGTCGCTAATCATCAGCCACCATGACTTCCTCTGTCACCTTATCGCGTGATGCTATCACCATCGCCGCTGTGATTCCTGCGCAGAGCTCACTAGTCATTGTGAACATGCTCAATGTCACGAAGTTGTCCTCTACCAACTATCTAACATGGAGCCTTCAAGTGAAATCTCTTCTCAAGGGATATGCTCTTCTCAAGTTCATTGATGCCTCATGATCTCCACCACCAGTGACAATCACCACCAACGGCACTGACACTCCTAACCAAGATTATGATCTGTGGATTCGTCAAGACTCTTTGATCTATAGTGCCATCATAGGTTCTATAGAGATGGCCCATCAGTCTTTAATCGCCACTGCGAACACTTCTCTTGAAGCATGGCAGGCTCTTGGCTCGACCTACGGGAAACCCTCTCGAGGCCACATCAAACAGCTGAAGCTTCAGCTCAAGCAGTGCACCAAAGGCACTCGCTCCATTGATGAGTATATGCAGCTCATCAAATCCAAATCAGACTCTCTCGCGCTTCTTGGATCTCCTGTTGATGGTGAAGATCTCACGGATATCGTGTTGGAAGGGCTTGGTGATGACTAAAAATCAATCATCGAGTCAGTTGTCGTGATGTCCCAATCTCTTTTGTTGAGCTCCATGAGAAACTCATCAATCGTGAGAATACTCTGCTCACGTCTGTTTCACCTATGTCACACATGCCCATCATGGCTCATCAAGTCACCAATCGAATCGTAACAATTGGCGCCAACCAAACTCGACTGGAAACTCCTTAAATGCCTCTCGTTCCAACAATAACAACAACAGAAGCTCACAATCTTACCTTGGCAAGTGTCAAGCTTGTGGTGTCCAAGGTCATGTTGCTAGACACTGTCCACAGTTTCGACTTGTCTCGCAACCTAATAGTGCATCTCCAACACCTCAAGTCTCGACTGACTGGCCTCCTCGGGCTTACAATGCAACGATGCAATATGGAGAAGCTCCAGCCTGGTTGATAGACCGTGGTGCCTCACATCACATCACGTCGAACCTTGCTAACCTCTCGCTCCATAATCCATACACAGGAAGTGAAGAGGTTGTCGTGGGTAACGGTCAAGGACTTCCCATCACACATACAGGTTCATATTTTCTCTCGACTCCTACTCGCCTCCTTACTTTATCAAAATTTTTTTGTGTACCCACTATTTCCAAGAATTTGGTTTCGGTTAACCGCATATTTACTGATAACAAGGTCTCTGTGGAATTTTTTCCAAATATTTTTCAGATGAAGGATCTCAACGCGGGGGAGCCGATCCTAACTAGACCACATAAGAACGGAGGGTATGAGTGGCCAAGTCGAGAAAAGTATTCCCTTTCTGTTTTTGCTTCTTCGATTAAATGTTCTCTTCCGATCTGACACTCCAGACTTGGGACATCCTTCTTTACCTATTTTAAAATCTATGATTTCTGATTCTTTGGTTTCTTCATCAAAAGATATGTCTTCTTTCCATTGCAACGATTGCTTAATCAATAAAAGTCACAAAATACCTTTTTCGCTTTCTTCTCTTTCGTCTTCCAAACCACTTAAATTTGTTTTCTCAGATGTTTGGACCTCACCAACTCTTTCGATTGATGGCTTCAAGTATTATGTGATATTTATTGATCACTTCACGCATTTTATCTGGTTTTATCTAATTTGACATAAATCTGATGTTCTCAACATCTTCGTCAAGTGGAAGAAAATTGTCGAGAATCGCTTACAACACAAGTTGATCACGTTTTACTCTAACAATAGAGGTGAATACATTGCATTGGTGGAAATTCTTGCTTCCAGTGGAGTCTCTCATCTGACTACACCACCGCATACTCCTGAACATAATGGATTTTCTGAAAGAAGACATCGACACATTGTGGAAACATGACTTGCTTTACTCTCTCATGCTGGAATGCCTGTGACATACTGGTGTTATGCATTTGCAGCTGCGGTGTACCTCATAAGCCGTATGCCTACTATCACATTATCAAAGGCGAATCCGTATCAACTATTATTCAAGACACTATCAAATTACACTAAGCTTCGGGTTTTTGGCTGCCTCTGTTATCCTTGGATCCGACCATATCAACACAATAAGTTGGATGCCCGTTCATCACCATGCGTATTTCTCGGCTATTCTCTTACTCAGAGTGCATACATATGTCTTGAGCCATCATTAAAACGAGTTTATATCTCACGACATGTTCAGTTTGTTGAGGATTCTTTCCTTTTTTCCACTCTTTCTTCCACCAACACAACACCCTCTTCTTCATCTGTCACTGATTGGTTTCCTCCTTTCTCCACCATCTCGACTTTGCCGCTTACCTCTCCGTCATCAGTTCAGCCCCTGGGTTTGGATCCTTCACCACAGACCACGTATGTTGTTGCTGAACAACCCCTGGTGCCACAAGAGATTCTGTCTGACACAACACCAGTCTTGTTTGACACAACATCTGCACTGTCGCAGCCTCTGTCTGACACAATGTCTATTCTATCTTACACACCGCCTGTTACTGAGTCTGAAACTGCTACAACTATTCCACAGAATGATCATCCCATGATCACATGGGCAAAGAACAATATTAAGAAGCCTAACCAAAAGTTTATTTTGAATGCTTCTTTGCAGTCACTTGATGATGTTGAACCAACCACAGCGGCTCAAGGACTCGAGGACCCTCGTTGGCGAAGTCCTATGAGTGATGAATTCAATTCCTTTCTCTAGGATAAAACATTTACACTGGTGCCTCCTAATCCGAAATACAACTTGGTTGGAAACCGATGGGTTTTTCGGATTAAGAGACGAGCTAATGGCAAAGTGGAACGCTACAAAGCTCGCCTTATTCCTAAAGGATTTCATCAACGTCCTGGAGTGGATTTTCATGAGACTTTCAGCCCTGTAGTCAAGCCGACAACGGTATGTGCTGTGGTTGGTGTTGCTGTTTCTAAATATTGGGATCTTCGTCAACTCGATGTCAATAATGCTTTTCTACAAGGTACACTTAATGAAGATGTCTACATGACTCAACCAATTGGCTTTGTGGATAAAGATCGCCCAAATTATGTCTGCAAGCTTCACAAAGTAATCTACGGACTGAAACAAGCTCTTTGAGCTTGGTATTTAGAGCTTTGTGGATTTCTTCTTGCCTCTGGTTTCATTAACTCCCTCTCGGATACATCGCTCTTCATACTCAACACTGGTGGTGTTTGTATGTATATCTTGGTATATGTTGATGTTATCATTATCACGGGCAGTGATTCTAAACGCATTCAACAGTTCATTGATTTTCTTAGCGATCGCTTTTCTCTTAAGGATCTTGGTGAACTAGACTATTTTCTTGGAGTTGAAGCAACACGGTCCAAAGAAGGTCTTTTATTATCACAACGATGGTACATCACTGATTTTTTAGCACGCACCAACATGACTACTGCAAAACCTGTTGCTACACCAATGATGACCAATACTCCTCTTCAACTCACTTCTGGTATTTCTCTTTTTGATGGAATTGAATATCGCTCTGTTGTTGGGAGTTTGCAGTATCTTCATTTTACTAGACCAGACATTGCATTTGCTGTGACCAAACTCTCAATTTATGCACTGTCCAACCGATGTTCACTGGCAAGCTATGAAATGTCTCCTCAGATATCTTGATGGCACTAAAGATCGTGGTATTTTTCTTCGTCGCAACAGCACGGTCGCTCTCCATGCCTTTTTTGATGTTGATTGGACTGGAAACCATGATGACTATATCTCCACTAGTGCACATATTGTGTACATTGGTTATCATCCGGTCTCTTGGAATTCCAGAAAACAAAAATATGTAGCTCGTTCCTCTACAGAAGCAGAGTATAGGGCAGTTGTTGATGCTACTGCAGAACTAAGGTGGGTCACACATCTTTTGCAAGAACTTGGTATTTCCTCTGTCTTAAAGCGGTGATTTACTGTGACAATATTGGTGCTACCTACCTATGTGCAAATCCAGTTTTCTATTCTCGGATGAAGCATGTTGCCCTTGATTATCACTTCATACGTGAACTGGTCCAATCCGGTTTTCTTCGTGTGTCACACGTCTCATCCAAGGATCAACTTGCTGATGTCTTGACCAAACCAGTCACTCGCTCTCTACTACATTCTCATCTAGACAAAATTGGACTCTCTAACGGACGCTCATCTTGCGGAGACGTATAAGATATATGTTAATATTCTAATTAACATATATTTCCATATCTTTTTATATTCCTTTTTGATTGCAGAAGGAATCAGAGAACAATATTGACATTAGCGTATCACAGCTTATGATATTTTATTTGGGCTAATTAATCAGATCTAATAAATTGGGTTGTAATTTGGGTTTAATTCGGTTTAGTAACATTGTTAGGTGGTTAACATAAGTTTGGTAAACAGTAAACTAATTTAAACCAATGTTTGTGGGTTATGAAGTTTCAAACTATTATTTCGGGGAGATCCAGGTTTACAACTTTTAATTCGGGGAGATTTAGGTTTTAAACTTTGTTTTCGAGGAGATATAGCAAGAGATCCTAGTTTGGGCTCCATGTATAGTTATACGATACTTCTCATGGGAAAATATATCGTCGACCCAAAAAAAAATTAGAAACAAATCTTTATTTTTAGACCCAAAAGAAAAAAAAATCTAAATTTAAGATATGTCAATATTTCTTAATTCAATAGTTTTCTCTATATATAAACAAATCTTGCAATCCATTTTACACGACAAACAACACAAATCTTTCTCTCATTCATCAAAACCAAGAAGCCAAAAACGATGATGATGAAGAAGATGTTTGTTCAAATCGCAGTGGTTTGTCTATTGGCGACGATCGCCGTCGTCTCCGGCCACGAAGGTCACGTTCACCACCATTCTCCCGCTCCGGCACCGGGACCAGCAGCTAGCTCAGCCGTCGGTTCGGCCACCAATATGTTCACCGGTTTGGCTTTTGCCGCCGTGGCTCTCGTCGTTGGCTTCAACCACTGAGTTCGTTGATTTTTTTTTTGTTTCAGTTTCTATGAATTGTTGTTCTCTTGAGTTTTAATATTTTCTTGTTATAAAAAAAATTGAACTTTTGGTTAGCTTTCTCTTTGTTTATCTGATTTCGTGAATAAAATAAAACTCTATTGGACGTGTGTTTTTTCTATTAGGATTTAGATCTCAAATCCGACTCTTAAAAAACAACAACACAAGAATTCCGTCCATTTTCATTCCTCTTTGGATATTTTCTGCGGTAAACCTAAACCGTACGTAGTAATTTTAGAGTTAATACAATAAACAAAACATGATTTTTTTAAAGGGATTCATTTATTCGATCACACACACAAGACCGACCTCAATTATGCCATGGTGAAAATTTCTACATATTCTCATTAATTTTATAACATAAGCTCATTAATTTAAGCCCAACTAAATATAATATTTTAGACTTTGCCATATCTATTTTTAAAATTTTATGATATATTAACAAGTTTTTTTATTATTATGAAAATCAATTTAGACGAAAAAAATAAAGATCAATTTTACACTTAAAAGATATTGAAATAAATAACATTTGCGTATTCTTAATCAATTTTACACATAAAAATATTAAAACTAATGGCATTAACATATGTTTGATCAAAAGTATTTAACTTTATTATATTTATGCACAATATATATCATTATGTACGTGTATAGATATTAGAAATCATATGTTTTGTTATACACATTTAAATATTAAAAAATGGTATATGTTAAAATCGATTCGTCCACCTATTTAATCATTTAATTTCGTGCTTGGCGTGGGTCAAAATCTAGTAGACTATAAGAGAAGAAAATTAGGGCAAACGAATAAGCAACCCCTGATTCTATATATGTTTGATTGAATGGTTAAAGCGTACACATATTTTTAGCAACTTATCTTAAACAAAACATATCGACTCCATTAGCAAAGGTGGGGAAAATATTTGATCTTTAATTGTTGTGCATCAGAAGCTATACTGTTTGATCCAGCAACCGAGAGAAAACTCGTTGCCGTTATCGTAATCTTTGAATGAATCTAGATTATCAAACGTATCAGATATATCACGGTATTTGCTTGCAGGGCCGTGCCTCAATGCAAAAATATGAAAAATTGGTTTATGGCATCAAATTTTTTGGAAAAGCCAAAAGGCATATTTTTATTAGATTTCATTTAGTTAAACTCAAGTAATAGATTTAAACAACTTTATGATCATTATAATAAATAAAACATGGGTCTACATGATAAAAACTATAGGTTTGGTTTCTAATGGTTAATTAAGTAACTAAAAATATATAGAAACATTTATTAATTGTTAAAAAATTAGAGTAAAATAAACATAGAATTAGTTTGTTACATTAAAGATTGAGTGACTTAACTATCTTATTTTTGTTATATCAAATGAAAATTTGAAAACTTTAGTTAAAAAACTTTGATTTTGAAAATTTGATTGATAATTTTGTTGAACAAAAGAAAAAAAAATTATGTTTTATAACTAATATTTTGTTTGCTAGTTTTTAGTTCTATATTTGTTTTATTTTTTTATATATGATGATATTTATTATTGTAGATAATTTTTCTTCATAAACCGAGACAATTTTTTTATAATGTTTATGACATGAGACAATGTTGTCACGGTTCTGTTTGCTTGGCGTGAGGCTATCGGAAACATTGATGTTAGGATCTTAAACTCGAACCACACCTAAAATAAGTAAAATAAGACGTTCACTTACAAACAATAAAACCATAAAACTACATATAACTCTTGCATAATTCTAGATTCCAGTGTACTTTTTCTCTTTATTAACTCAAAAGAATGAAAAGAACAGCATAAAAAAATATTACCTTTACGAGCCATTATAGAATCCCATTATCGAGTGAACTTTGAGACTAGATGAGAATTCTCTGACTGGAGCTAGACACAAAGTCATCGATCACACACTTCTCCTTCCTGCTTTACTTTGTTTATTAAATCGTTTAAGTTTTTATTGTTCCTGTTGCATCGACAAGGACAGTGGATCCGGCCCAAAAGTTTACTAATGTTAACTAATAGGGACCTAACTACATAAGATAAGTGTAACAAGTCTTCAAAGTCCGTTTGAATTTACATGTAATAAATAAATTTAATTTTACTAAACTTAAGAGTAATTAGATCCGTTGTACCTCTCTCGTTAATTGCGATCTTAATTGCTCGGAATCCGGGTTCAACTCCGGCAACGGATTTTTTTTTTTCAGTTCTGTTTATTTATTTGTATAATAATATATACATGTTGGCCCAAAACTTTTTTAATGTAACTAATGGAGTATGTGTAACAAGTCTAAAAGCCCATTTGAGTTTACTTGTAATAAATACATTAAATTTTACTAATTCTCTTAGCATTATCGAGAAGTGAAAAAAATTGCTTACGTGTTGTCTCCACAATCATCATCACCAAAACAATTATGACATGATTTGACAGAGGATGATTTACCTTAAAAAAAATGACAGGGCAAATTTAAATTAATCATAACAAAATCTCCTACAAAATCTTCCATAACTGAATTTATATTTATTTCTTAAAAAATTCAATTTGAAATTAATGAGAACCGTATATTTCATAAATAAAGCAAAATAAAGTTTAACCAATATTTTTATAAAATTTTTCGTTTTCAATTTAATAATTTTCGTGGTATTTAACCCGCGTGACATAAAATTTTCGTTAAAAAATTAAATAATATTTAACCTAGGTGATATTTTAAAATTGAAATATTAATTTTGGTCCACTTGATTTCTATTTAAAAATACATAAAATAATTAAGTATTTAATTATGTATTATCCGATACTCTATATATTTTTAAAAAATTGAATATCTTTATACAAGATATATTAGTAATTTAATAACATGTTATTTTGGACATAATTTCAAAAAAATTTATGAACACACGATATACAAAGTAAAAACTTATATGTTTTGCTTTTACAAAATGTATTGTTAATCTACAAAATTCAATAATCTTTAAAGAAACAAACTTATATTCTAAAAACTATACAATTTAACAAAATAACATCCGATAATTATAAACAAATACATATTAAATGTAAATCTCATATTAAATACTATAAAATGCAAACATCATTCATTCGATTAATCATTAGAATACTCTATTATTCATGCTATACAAGAAAAACGTCATACATTACATAATATTCGGGTTTGTTATATAATACAAATTCTGATATTCTATATTTTCTAATAAAATCGAAAATCTTTATATAAGATATTAGAATATTTCCATAACTAATATTCAACTTTTTGAATGATTTAAAAAAATAAAAGCGATATTTGAAAGTTGCTTACGTGTCGGCTCCATAATTAACAAAAAACACCACGTGGCATCTCATGCTATAAATTAGGTATCGAAAATACCATTAATTACATAGATTGTCATTTTTGTTAATATTACTTTTTAAATTTAATTAAAATATTAAATTATTAATCTCATAATCCCCAAATCTTGAAGAAGATTTTTCTTGTGGTTATGAACTAAAACAAGAGGATTATAGATTGGTTTTAATTATTGTTGTTTCTTACATATTGAAATTTGACAAAAAAAAAATATAATACATTAAATTATGAAGTTTCATGGGATTTGACAAACTAATCAGTGGTTTTTATCATATTTTAAAGTATTTGTTCTATATTTTTGCATGACTCATCTCGAGTACCATTTTTAGTGGTAAAAAGTCATTATTTTGTTTCTAAATTCAATTAAAATTTATTAACTAATCAAATTGATCTAAAATCTATAACAAAAATTTCGAATTTGAAATTTATTTTCAAAGTTACTATATCTTTCTTAACACATAATTCAAATTAGAAGTACCAAAAAAGAACAAAAGAAAGAAAAGTCAAATTACAAAGGAAAAAATAGATAGTGAAGAAGTGAAAAATGTAAGAAATAAAGAAAAAGAATTATGAATCTATACCAAATATTTTTTTGAACTTTAAGACACAAAGTATGCTATTTTTTATTTTTAAAAAGTGTTTACAATATATATGACGCGGATAAAATATTTTAATATGTGATAATAATTAAACACACAAAAATGGTGACGAAGTGGAAAATGTAAGAGATGAAGAAAAAAGTTATCAATCTTTACCAAATAATTTTCTTCGAACTCTAAGATACAAAATATGTTATTTTTTATTTTTAAAATTTGTTTACAATATGTATGACGCGGATAAAGTCTTTTATTACGAGATAGTAAACATGTATCCAATAATATTTTTAACAAATATCCAAAAATGGATTTATACCATCTTAAACAAAATATCAAACTTCTTTAAATTTGTTTTTAAATTATTATCTCCGCGTATATCGCGGAAAGTCACATAGTTTTAAAAGTAATTAGATTTGTTGTAGCACAATGGTTAATTTCAATTTTGAATATCTATATATAATAGCAAACCTGATTTTAAAAACCGATGACGTAACACTTTTTTTATAGGAAAAAAAAAAACTCATCCAACGGTTTATATTACTTCTTGGAATTTATTGGAGGGTGAACATCTATTAACGTTAAAAGTGATGACGTCACCTTTCTTGTAGAAAAAAACAATCTAACGGTTAATATCTCTTCGTTTAAGTTATTGAATGGTCAAGATCGATCTGGACGAATATTCGTTTCTCGATTAGCGAATAGGTATGGCGAACAAGTATGGTGTGTCAATCTTCATCGATTCTTATCAAGAGTTGTGATTTTTCAAACTTGTAATTATCTGTTTTTATTTATTGGAACAAAATCTTAATCCCTCACAAAACACAAAATCTTAATCCCTCACAGGTATGTTTGCTTTCAGATTAAGTTTTGTTCATTGTTATTCTCATTTCTGTTGATTTTGTTCTGTTTGTTTCTTCCTCGAATAACGTTTATTATATTATATGCTTGTTCTGATGTCCTATAGATTGCAATACTAGTTTTTTGGTGTCAAATTAAATAAAGAAATCATGTTGCTTCTCTTTATATTTTCATAAACAGCCATTGTTGTTACCCCACTGGTTAAGTTTTGGTTTTCACTTAGTTTGGTTGACAAAAAATCTCAATAGGGAAGGAAATGAGATTTTAGAGAAACATTGTTGTTTTCTCTATAACTAAGTGCCTCACTTTTCCCAAAGGTTAAGTGCCTCCCATTTTGTGGTTCCTGGCCAACGAATTCGCATAATGTCCTTGTGGATAGGCACAAAGAGCTATTCATTGTTAGTTACTTGAAGCCCTTACCACATTCCACCTCAACCGGTAGTTTGGAATTGAGTTTGAGTCTAGAGTCTTGTTTGTTTCTTCTAACATCAAATCTATTTTAAACCAAATAATTGAAGTATAGTCTCTTTGCTACTCTGTAAGGTTTCTAATTTAAGTATAGTGTTATAACAAAGACATTGGAGCTTCAACTTTCGATTTTGAGTCTAGGGTCTGTATTTTCTCTTACATCTCTTTCAAACATCAAATCTATTATTATAATCTCTTATTCTGATCTCAAGTTTTGGTGGACAAAAAGTCTCAATAGAGAAGGAAATTTTTTTTTAGTTATTTTAGCATTTTTTTTGTTTATGATTGTGGACCCTTGTTGTGTTGGTTTAAGAAACCAAATTTAAAATGGTTGATAAAAGTGTTTAAATCAAGTCTTCTTAGCATAATATATAAATTATAAATGTGCAGTATGGTTGTCTTTCTTAAGTTAAATATTTTTGTGAATTGAGTGCTCACTTGAGTTAAATGGGATGATTTTGTTCAACATTTGAATAGTTCAATCTCTATTAATTCACTATCCATGTAATGGAAGCGAATCAGCCGTGCCTAAGTTGGAAAAAAAGATAAAAAGATAAATGGAGAGAGAAACGGAAATTTCCTCAAGGAAAAAGATGGAGTCAATCAACAGGTTTGTAGAAATTATATATAAAAACGTAAAGATGGGAAGAAGATAGTCAAGAGTCACAACGGTTGGGTTAGAAGCGTCGATTTCTTCAGTGAACACATAACTTTTAGATGTAAAAATCTATTTGTTTCCATTCGCAAACGTTCATTGAATTTAACAATTTTAAAATTACTTAATTTGACAATTATGATAGAGACTAATTCACTATCCAAGTAATCAAAATGCTCAATTTTGTTGAATATTAATTTACATTGCTCATCGTTCGATTGTGCTTATCAATGTCTCTTAAGGTCTTTCTTGTCATCATATGTTTAAATGATATTATAAATTTCATGTTATTTTCCAAATCATTGAATGTTATTGCTAAGTTTTGTTAATCGGAAGTGAAAACTGTATACTTATTTCCTTACGATTATTAGATCTGTGCAAGACAATGCGTACCTAACAAAATTTGAAGCAATGGCCTCATGACCCTTCTTATATTACAAAAATTTGGGGCCCGAATCAAAGATAAACATTTTTTAAAAATGATAATGATCTGAATTTTCTATAGTAATTTTAGTTTTACATCATTAACCACCTTCTAGGTTCCTTTTTTTTGTTTTACATTGATCAGTAACCACCTCTATCTTTTATATTGATCATTAATGTCTTTTGTTTTTTTGTTTTATGTTGGTGGATCATAAAAAAAATCAAATGATATCTTTATGCTCATACAATAACTAAAAATCCCACAAGTAACATTTATATAATTTAACTTGAATTCTATCGGTAACTATTTAACTAACATTATTATTACATTTAAATTAAAAAGGATCATTTACTTGTTCTCTTTTAGGCTTCCGAAACTCTTGGACATAACCCTGGTTTTATGTATTTGCCTTTGTTGTCACTTGTCAACATAAGAATTGATTTGTTGAAATTTTGTGCATCATTAACTTTTGTGCACCACTTATTCGCCAAAACAACCTATTTAACGGTTTGACTATTTTTTCAACTGAGCCACGAATTATCTTTGGTGAGGCATTTCAGGAAGATGTTACTTTTGATTTAATTAATCTTAGGAAGTTTAATTTACTTTGTTTGCTGTTCATTGATGAAGTCTAAAAATTTCTTTTAACTTGTGACATGTAATATTCCAATGTGTGTTAATGTTTGTGTGCGGTTACTTACAGCCCCATTTTAAATTATTGATAGTCTAATTCTCTCAATCCGGTGTTGCTTGTTCCCTCTTGTTGGTATTTGTTGTAAACACGACTGCATTAAAAAAAACAATAAAGTTAGAACTAATAACCAAGGGATTTAATAGTTATTTCTTATGATTTTTTACATGAACGTTTCATCTAATTATCAATCTATTTAAAACGGTTGTTAGATTTTCCATTTATTTTAGTGTGATGTTTCCTTGCCTCAACTAACTATTAAAAAAAATCGTTGTATGGTTATGTAATCCTAGAAAATGCATAATAGGATTACGTCTTTTCGAAAAAAATCGTTTATGTTTACTTATTTTAAGAAAAGTTAAAGGCTGATTTTGAAGTTGCGGTTACAATTTTCAATTACCGGTTTTTGTTCTCTGGTTTTTTCTCATGCGATACATACCTTCTTAAGATTAGTCTTGTTTTCCAAATGATTTATAACTAAAATTTGATGTAATAAGAAATTGATTCCAGTTGATATAACATATTATTCATAAGCTAACGACTCTTAACATCTATCATTTTTGTTAGGGATTATTGAATTTTATTTTACCGCGCGGTAACGCGCGGGTTTGTTTCCTAGTATTATTAGCAATCCTAAAAAATGCATTTTAAGAGTTGCATCTTTTCGAAAAAAAATCGTTGTATGGTTATGTAATCCTAGAAAATGCATAATAGGATTACGTCTTTTCGAAAAAAACCGTTTATGTTTACTTATTTTAATATTGTGATTACGTATTTTTATTTTAATAAATAGCCATAAAATAATTTTTTTCCGAAAAGATTATCATCATACTGCACTAACTGAACAAGAATCTTCAAGTTACAAACTAATCAAATCAAAAATTAATCGAAATCATTGATACAAACGACACAACATCAACATAACCTCTCTACGAGATTTTTTATTAATATTCAAAACAAAGAAGAGACAAATCACACGAAATTTAATTTGGACACACAAACTCTCTCTCTCTCTCTCTCTCTCTCTCTCTCTCTCTCTCTCTCTCTCTCCTCTCTCTCTCTCTCTCTCTCTCTCTCTCTCTCTCTCTCTCTCTCTCTCTCTTCTCTCTCCTCTCCCCTCTCCTCTCTCTCTCTCTCTCTCTCTCTCTCTCTCTCTCTCTCTCTCTCTCTCTCTCTCTCTCTCTCTCTCTCTCTCTCTCTCTCTCTCTCTCTCTCTCTCTCTCTCTCCTCTCTCTCTCTCTCTCTCTCTCTCTCTCTCTCTCTCTCTCTCTCTCTCTCTCTCTCTCTCTCTCCTCTCTCTCTCTCTCTCTCTCTCTCTCTCTCTCTCTCTCTCTCTCTCTCTCTCTCTCTCTCTCTCTCTCTCTCTCTCTCTCTCTCCTCTCTCTCTCTCTCTCTCTCTCTCTCTCTCTCTCTCTCTCTCTCTCTCTCTCTCTCTCTCTCTCTCTCTCTCTCTCTCTCTCTCTCTCTCTCTCTCTCTCTCTCTCTCTCTAATATTATAGTTAGCCATACCTTGAATCTCAACTTTTCTTTGACTATTTTTTGTGTGATCATGATAGATAACATGTAACCAACCACGAATATCATAATACGTCAAAATAATCTCACCAGTATGAGCAGTGCCCACTATGCATAAAGGATAAATCCAACTCATGTTGTTCCATGAATGAAGAGATAAACATATCTTGGACCATTCATGTTTCTTTGCATCCTCCAAACCCCACAAATCAAACATATACCAACTAATTTGATTGGCCATGGCTACTTTTGCCATGTAACATACCAAATATGGAACAAACCAAGGTCGATTTAGATTATTTGATACTGTAGGAGTGACAAAACTCGACTTTTCAGACCTCACCTCGAATCTCTCTAAGCTAAGATGACCCATTACATTATTTCCCATATAAGCAAGATAGCACAAGACTCCATCTATGCATATTACAACACGTGGATGTCGAATCCACGATGGAGTCTCCAAAAATATGATCTTCAACATCATTCTTTCTAAATACATACTTTGGATTACCTTTTTGAAGTTATGATAAGTTAAATAAAATAATACGTGAAATTGGTAATTGTTTGTGGTAAATTTTATTTAACGTGTATCCGCCATATATAACACGTGAATATCGAATTCACAGTGGACTCTAAAAAATATGATCTTTAGTATCATTCTTTGTAATGATCATAATTGTCGATACTTGTCAACTGCATTTGTTCTTATACATTTGTTCTTATAGCTTGTTTTATGAGCATTAACTGCATTGTAATAACTAAACCCATAAAAATTAATTCTATAAATGTGCATTCTATATAAATATAGTATGTGAGGAAAAATATTTAATCTAATAGAATAATACTATCAGTTCAAAATATAAAAAATCCGTTGTATAACTCTCCTAAAACACATAAATGACGGCAAAATAACTCATTTGGTTGTTTTATTCTTACGTCAGACCAAATTCAAAGGCTCTAAATGGTACTTCGATTTAGTTGTGATTCCAATTTATCTTCCTAGTGAAACCGGAGACAAAATGTTGATTTGTTTTATGAAACCAGTTTTAAATCTTAGGGGTGTAATAATTTTTTTTAACTAGTTTGTTTAATTTGCCTAAAACAATGTTATTAAATTGAAATGGAAGTAGTAATAATACAAATGACATACATATGTTAATATTTTAATGAAGATTGTGAGAGTATCGAGAAAATTAAACAAGAGGAAAAAGGAATCGCAGGTCAAACTCTTGTTCTATATTTTCTTTACATCTAAAATTTAAACAAAAGAATCAAACTGTCGATTTTTTTGGAAAATAAATATTAGAGAGCAGTGCTTTTTCCTACCTGAGCTAGAAGTTCTTACACACGAACAAATAGTCATATCATCATTCATTCTTCAAAGAGTCTCATTACCAAACAAATCCATGATAAATTAAAAAAACTTTGTTAAATGGTAATAACTGAAACACCTGTGTGAGAGAGATCACAGGAGAGAACAATTTTTGAATAACACAAGTGTCTGATTCAGTGCTTCTTCTTCTTAATGCTCCATTAAGGCGGCTTCGGTTTCTGACAGAGGAGCTGCAAAAGGAAAGTGAAATGTGTAACAAACCTACCTCATTGTGCGATCTACGCATAACTTAGAGAAAAATATAATGTCCTATTGTATTTTGATAGATTATTAGACTACTACATAATATAATGTGACTATGTAAGAGGACAATGAACGTACCTAACAAGTCTTCATATGTATCTGATAATTGTTGAAAGCTATTGCTTCTATTACCGTTTTGTTTATTAATAACTTGAACAAGAGAAAAAAGAAAACGTAAACTGTAACTTCTTATTATCCATTAAGACAATACAAACTTAAAAAGTTATAAAACGACACTAATGGAGAAGAGTTGTGTCTTTCCAAATTGAAAATAACTACCCTTTCTTTTCTAACAAGTCATGAGACACACCCCTTCACTTTACATACTAACACACTTGTATAATTTATAATAAAATACAACTAAACTCAATTATAAACTAACACTTCCCCTTAATTGAGTTTCGGTCTCATGCTAAGCTTTCTTCTTAGTTCTTCAAACCTTGTGGTGCTAAGTGTTTTCGTAAGCAAATCAGCAAGTTGAACTTCTCCTTGACAATACTTGAGTTGAATGAGACCTTTGTGTTCCGCCTCACATACGAAGTGATACTTGATGTCGATGTGTTTTGTTCTTCGATGTTGCACTGGATTCTTCCCAATTACAATTGCAGATTTTTGTCGCAGTAGATCGAAACACCATCTTGAGAATCCAAGCCAATTTCTCCAAAAAGTCTTTGTAACCAAATTGCTTGATTTGCCGCTGCGCATACCGCAATGTACTCTGCCTCTGTGGTAGATTGAGCCACTGTTTTTTTGCTTACTTGATTGCCAACAAAACACTGCATATACAAGAGTGAAAACGTACCCAGACGTGCTCTTCTTGTCATCATTTGAGCCACCCCAGTCGCTGTCCAAGTAACCGTATAACTCTGGATTGTTCACGCTTGTAAATTAAACTCCAAAATGAGAAGTGCATGTGACATACCTTAATACCCTATTGGCTTCTTGATAGTGCTTTGCGAGGGGTGCCGACATGTAACGTGAGAGATAAGAGCTTGCAAACATCAAATCTGGTCTTGATCAACATAGATACAACAAGCCTCCAACAATGCTTCGAAACTTTGTCGCTTCACCATACTCTTCATCATCCTCAACGTCCTTTCCATGTGGTGTGAGTGGTGTACTCACACTCTTACATTCTTTCATACCAAATTTCTCAACAAGTTTGCAAGCATATTTTTCTTGTGATAGAAAAATTCCACGATCATCTTGTATTATTTCCATACCAAGAAAAAATTTAAACATACCCAAATCTGTCATCTCAAACTTCATCTTCATGTATTTCTTGAACTTCTCAATGAGACGAGAATTGTTGCCGGTGACTATTATGTCGTCCACGTACAAACTCACGATCATAATATCTTTGTCGTTCTTCATCACATACAAAGTTGCATCATTCATACTTCTTTGAAATCAATGTAGGAGAAAGTATAAATCAATTCTCCCATGCCAAGCTGGAGGGGCTTGCTTTAAGCCATATAACGCTTTTTGCAGCCTTAGAACTTTTTTTTCTTCTCTTTCGACTATGAATCCGGGTGGTTGTGGGACATATATCTCCTCTTCAAGTTCTCCATTGAGAAACGTCGACTTCACATCCATTTGATAAAGTTTCCACTTCATTTATGCTGCGAGAGCAAGAATGGCACATATTGTGTCATATCTTGAAACCGGCTCGAACGTTTCAAGATAATCAACACAATATACTTGAGAGTACCCTTTTGCAACTAACCTTGCTTTTTACTTGGTGAGATTTCCATTCGCATCCGTCTTGATACGATATATCCACTTCACACCGATGATATTCTTCTTCTCAGGTTTATTTACAAATAGCCATGTTTCATTCTTCTCTATCGTCTTAATTTCTTCACCCATAGCATCTCTCCATTCTTTGATTTCAGAGGCTTCATCATACGATCGTGGTTCCTTCGACACGAAAAACCATGCTTCATGTCTTTTCCAATCCTACTTCTTTCCTTCTTAAAGTGCTAGGTCTGTTATTGTTGCTTCCACCTTCTCATTTTGTAAGACCATATCTTTCTCACGGGTAGTTGTTGCATTTTCTTGAGTAGAGTTCCACTTGATTGGAAAACTTTTCTGAAATATTTCTATCTCAATAATCTTCTTCCCCTTAGGATATGAGATTATGCATCGCTTGTTCTTGAACAAAACCCGATATCCACGAGAAAGACATCCTTGATCACTCTTCTTCCTCTGCTTGTCATGATAGTGATATCTCCTTTCCCGGCTGTCATTACTGAAAGTGTAGTTTGGCTGAGTTTTAATATGAAGAGACTGAAGGTAAAGACTGAAGGAACTGCAGTTTGTTGCACATCATGTGCCACTCACGAAGTACCTCAGGAAGTGACTTTGTAGCTCAGACGTGGAGCAAGATGGCTGAGCTGGACAAAGTGATGATGTTAGCTGAGCTGGATAACCAAGAAGAGGGTATAGACGTGGAGGATCAGCTTGTAAGCAGATTCGCATCACGAAGATTCAAGATTATCTCCAAGAAAAAAATAAGTAGAGGATAATCTTGAAGGGAGATTTGGGTTTATCCCCAAGTTGATTAGGTGCTCGTCTCTACATGTATAAATAGAGAAGCACGAGCATAGTATTTTCTTAGACCAGAGAGCCACAAAATCATAGAGGGATGTAGACTTGCGAAGAATCTAGCTCAGGATTTGATTGGCTAGGAAAAGTTCATCTAGAAAAGAATGGTAGGAATTGTAGTGCTAGATACCATGAGCAATTCTAGTTGTAGTCTTATTCTAGTGGATTTGTTCTGGACATGGTCCCGGGGAGTAGGAAAAACCGAACCTCGTTAACAAACTTTTTGTCTCTTTTTTATGCACACTCGATCTTTATATTTTTTCATCGCTCAAACATAGATCTAGCCCCAAATCTACATTTACAATTACGACTTCTCCGTTTCCAACTTTGATTGGAACGTTAATGCTTCTGTCTAGACTTGTGAAGTTTTTCACTTCATTCGTCATGTGGTTTGTGCAGCCACTATCAACCAACCATACGTCTTCTTCCTTGATTTTTGGTGACTCTTCACATGCACTGAAAATCATGTGGACTCCATCATATTCATCCTCAAGACCCATCTGCGCTCGTTTGTGTTTATTCGAACGACAATCTCTTGAGAAATGCCCAACTTTTCCACAGTTGTAACATTTTTTTGTTCCTTGAACCTTTTTGCTGATATGCCGTGCTCTGTTTCTTCCAATAGTCGGCTTTCATATGGTTGTGTTTCTTACAAACGTCACACCACTTTTTGCCATTTTCTGGTTTAAAACAAGAATTCCCTCCTCTTGGTCGAGCATTAAACACACCTCCCGACGTGCTCTCATTCCGTGAAGAAACACAATTCTCGTGTGCTTGAAGAGTTCCTATCAACTCTGTCACCGACATTGAAGTTAAGTCCTTCGTTTGCTCTATCACAGCCATTATGCTGTCAAACCTTGCTGGGAGAGATATGAGAATTTTTTGGACAATTTGACAGTCCATCTTCTCTTCACCATGAACTCTTAATTGATTTCCCAAATCAATTAACTTTCCTGTGAAATCCTTGATGTTTTCACCTTCATTCATCTTCAAATTTTCGTACCCCTTCTTAAAAATTGAAGTTTTATCAATCGTACTTGCGGAGTTCCTTGAAATTCAGACTCCAATGCATCCCAAGCATCCTTCGAATTGACTGCTGGTGCTATATGGGGAAATATCGAGTCCGCCACGGCTGTTTACAAGAGCTACAGTGCCATCATGTCCTTCATTGATGCCTTTTTCCATTGATTTTTCAATTGCACCAGTTCGGGTGTCTCCTCTATTTGTGTATGTTGGTTTGGAACACCGTTTTCCACCACCGCCCACAACTCTCGTATCTTTAAGATGGTCTTCATCTTAATAAAAAAAATTACCTATACGAGCCATTATAGAATCCCATTACCGAGTGGACTTGAGACTAGATGAGAATTCTCTGACTGGAGCTAGACACAAAGTCATCGATCACACACTTCTCCTTCCTGCTTTACTTTGTTTCTTCAATCGTTTACATTTTTATAGTTCATCTTGCATCGACGAGGACAGTGGATCCCGAACGTTTTCTAATGTTAACTAATAGGACCTAACTAGTAACTACATAAGATAAGTGTAACAAATCTGGGTGAATGGCTGAAATACTCCAATCTTTATCTACTCTCTCCTGTCATACTCTTTTCTAATATGATATACTCCTCTAGTTTAATGAAATATACAAAACTAATTTTACCCTTACTATCTCATTTTTATATTAACAAAAATTAAAAAAAAATTGGTCCCTAAATCCAGTAGAAGGATTCTCAGGCATTCTTGTTCGTCGTCAATCCGAAAGCCAATCCAACTCCATCCAATTCCGTCGAAGCTTGAAGCTCATCTTGTCGTGTAACCGCATCGATTCAACCTCCTCGTCGATCCGCCTTTGAAGCTCACCACTGAAGCTTGAAACTTGAAAATTGAGGTGAGTTCGTCTAGTTGATAGTTTGCCATCGGTTATATTGGTCCAAGTAGCTGTAGGATTTCGTTTTTGTATGCTTTTAATTTGATTTGAGGATTTAGGGATTTGGAGATTTCAATTGAATGGATTTAGGAATTTGGTATGCACATTAAGTGTGAATAGATTCAGAGATTTCATTGGTAATCAATGGATTGTAGTGGTTGAATCATAGGTAGATTAACATTGATTGGCCGAAGTCACCGTATCTGAGTTCACCCAATTTGCAGATATAGGATAACCGGTACAACTAGTGTTACTGAGAAAAGTGGTATAACATGTACAAGTTGTATTACTGATAAAACTCAATAGGTGCTAATGTAGTTTTTGATTATTTTTGTCAGGATATGCAGGAAGATAGGGATAGATGAAGCTACGACAAAGCAAAAATTGAGTTACATTCCATTGGTAGTGAAACCTCCGAAAGAATCATATACTATTACGGCGAGCAAGTTTTAAGAGGGGAGGGAGGAAGTTCATTTGATGTAAATTATCGCGAGATGGATTCAAACTGCATTGAGATGCTGCCTTTTTATTTGTACATGTCAGAGAAGTTGAATGTTGGTACAAAAACAACTATGTACTTGTATTTTATATGTTTCAATCTCTCTGTTTGTACAACTACGTAACACTGTTACAAGACACAGAGAAGTGATAAACTTAAGCAGCAAATCATAGACGATTTGCAAATGCGGCCAAGCAGAGTGGAACATGGGCTCGTCATCATTGTTTTCACCACCTCCTCCACCAGAACTAGACCGGTAATTCGGAGGGAAAACCCTAAACAGATTAACAGCACACATTCCAAGAATATCCCCGGAAACTACAAAATCCAAAAGCCCGAGCAAAGTCTGCCTTTTCATATCTTTCTCGATGGAGTTTTTACTTGGTCGAAGAAATCAAACGTTACACAGCAGAGGCTAACTTTACTCACAAAGAGATTCAACTTCTCCGAGTTTGGTACATCCTTGAATGGAACCAACGGCTCGATTCCAGCAACCACACTCGCCGGAACAGCAGACGACTTATGCTTCCCTGAATTGGATCGAACCAGTCCCGGGCCCCCACTAGCTCCGGATCTCTAAGCCGGAGACGAAACCGCACCAGAACTCGAACGAGTCAGCTCTCCCGAGTCGGTTTTCGAAGACTTCCAAGGAAGCTTACTCAGAAATTGCTTGAACATTCTTCCCAAATTCAAACTCACAATCAAAAAAGTGACGAAAATGGGATTCAAAAAGGAAAATGACGATTCTGCATTGGGTAATTCTTCTTCCTCCTCGATTGCTCGGCTAATCGATGAGAAATACAAAGAGACTTTAATGGGACTCACCAAATTGCAACGGTGGTTATGTATATGTGCGGCGAGCTTGTGGATCATTGGAGGGCCATGGCGATTGGCAAAAGGGAAAATCAGAAAAACTTTGAAGGAGAAATCAGAGAGATTTTTGTTTATCGGAAAAAGGACTTTACCGAGGTCTTTATCGTGAGGCATGAACGATAGAAAATAAGATTTTTCCTCTTTTTCTTTTTCCTTTGGTGATTATTTTTTATTCAATCTTAATTTGGTCCGGATTGGATTCGATTGGGTCATTAATCAGATGGATACTAAATAGTTGGATATGTAATTTATGTCATTTTACATGACAAAATTGTAATCTCCATGTTTTTGTATTTAACAATAAATGAAAAAAAAATTCTAGTTATAACGAGAATGTTTGGAGATTTTTTTGAGCCAAAAGAAATATTTCAGCCATTCATCTAACAAGTCTTGAAAGTCCGTTTGAATTTACATGTAATAAATAAATTTAATTTTACTAATCTTAAAAGTAACTAGATCCGTTGCAGCACTCTTGTTAATTACGATCTTAATTGCTAGGAATCCGGATTTAACTCCAGCCAGCGGAATTTTTTTTATTTTTTTTCAGTTTTGTTTATTTATTCGTATAATTATATATCCATGTCGGCCCAAAACTTTTCTAATGTAACTAATGGAGTAAGTGTAACAAGTCTAAAAACCCATTTGAGTTTACTTGTAATAAATAAATTAAATTTTACTAATTTTAAAAGCAATTAGATTTGCTGTAGCACAATGATTAATTTCAATTTCAATATATTATTAATAGCAATTCTAAAAAATGATTTTTAAAAGTTGCATCTTTTTGGAAAAAAAATTGTTGTATGGTTATGTAATCTTAGAAAATGCATAATAGGATTACGTCTTTTCGAAAAAAAACTGTTTTATGTTTAATAATTTTAATATTGTGATTACGTAATTTTATTTTAATAAATAACCATAAAACAATTTTTTTCGAAAAGATTATCATCATACTGCACTAACTGAACAAGAATCTTCAAGTTACAAACTATTCAAATCACAAAATTAACCAAAATCATTGATACAAACGACACAACATCAACATAACTCTCTACGAAATTTTTAATTAATATTCAAAAAAAAAGAACAAATTACACGAAACTTAATTCGGACACACAAACTCTCTCTCTCTCTCTTTAGTTTCTACTACAACAACATAACACTTTCTATGTGATCCACAAGACAAAGTGGTGTCCCAAATAGTCTAACATTATAGTTAGCCATACTTTGAATCTCAACTTTTCTTTGACTATTTTTCTTGTGATCATGATAGATAACATGTAACCCACCACGAATATCATAATACGTCAAAATAATCTCACCAGTATGAGCAGTGCCCACTATGCATAAAGGATAAATCCAACTCATGTTGTTCCATGGATGAAGAGATAAACATATCTTGGACCATTCATGTTTCTTTGCATCCTCCAAAACCCACAAATCAAACGTATGCCAACTAGTTTGATTGGCTATGGCTACTTTCGCCATGTAACGTACCAAATATGGAACAAACCAAGGTCGATTTAGATTCTTTGATACTATAGTAGTGACAAAACTCGACTTTTCAGACCTCACCTTGAATCTCGCTAAGCTAAGATGACCCATTACATTATTTTCCGTGTAAGCAAGATACCACAAGACTCCATCTATGCATAGACCGTTAGATACAGGATGATGAGGATTGCTAAATTCGATATTTCGCCATTTAGATGATGATCCTAACGTCAAAATCTGATGTCCGCTAGGCGCTACTCGCGTACCACTTCCATACATTGCTTTAACAATACACAAGACTTTATACTCATCATGTACTGGATCATATCCCAGAAACCTTTTGACAAATTCTCTCCTAGATATGAGTCTAGGTAGAATAATGGACTTACCGATGCTAGGGTTAGTTATGACTTGGTCTTGTCCGTATACCAAATACATCAACCCATGTGTGTATTGGTGAGTGTCGATGTAGCACTGGAGCTTCGAGACATGGAATACCGTACGGGATATGAGATCAGGAACAGTCTGATTAATTCTGGTAGAGGAGAAGAAGAACCAATTTTTACGTTTGGTTTGGCCATCATTTTGGTTGTAAGCTAAGAGGAGACACAGAGAGGAGGATCGAAGATGAAACGATCTAATGAAATCACGACTACGGATTATGGTTTTCCATGATTTTGATACGAGGAGAAGCTTAGCTATGGATTTTGCAGGCAATCTCTTGAGGATCTCGACCACAAGATCCGTAGGTAATGGATCTAGATATTGTGACGTCGTCCTTTTGTGGTGGCTTCTTTCCATGGGTAATCTCTATGGATTTCTCAACACCCTAATCTCCTCTTTTAAATACAAGTATCACAAATAATAACTGTGATATCTGTAAAATCTCATATCCAAAACATGTGGTAGATATCTTTTGTTGAAATCTTTTGGATTAAATTTTTAAGATTACGATAGGTTAAATAAATTAAATTCATAATTTTTCTGGTAAATTTTATCTGACGTGTATCCGCCAAACATATCACACCACGTGGATGTCAAATCCACGGCGGACTCTCCAAAAAAATGATCTTCAACATCATTCTTTCTAAATATATACTTTGGATTACATTATTAAGATTATGATAAGTTAAATAAAATAATAAATGAAATTTGTAATTATGTGTGTTAAATTTCATCTGACGTGTATCCGGCAGACATATCACAACACATGGATGTCGAATCCACGGTGGACTCTCCAAAAATATGATCTTCAACATCATTCTTTCTAAATACATATTTTGGATTACCTTTTTGAAGTTATGATAAGTTATATAAAATAACACACAAAATTCGTAATTATCGATTTTATAGCTCCGGCATTGTTATTCATGTAAAAAAAAAAAAGTTAAAAAAGAAATATTTCTTTCTTTGCTTGTTTACCTTATTCCCAAAATTATGCAGATTCAGAGATTCAACTTAAAAGCTAAGCAGACTCTAATTGGTTTGGAGCACCATAAATGGCTTAGAACCAATAGTTCATTTATGATGAAGAAGACAAAACCGGATCAGGAAGACCTACTCTCATTCAAGGAAGTGGACCGTTGACGACTGTATACTGTTTGTGGTAAATTTCATTTAATGTGTATCCGCCATTTATAACACATGAATATCGAATTCACAGTGGGCTCTAAAAAATGATCTTTAGTATCATTCTTTCTAATGATCATAATTGTCGATACTAGTCAACCGCATTTGTTCTTATAACTTATTTTATTAGCGTTAACTGCATTGTAATAATTAATTCTATAAATGTGCATTCTATATAAACATAGTATGTGAGGAAAAATATTTAATCTAATAGAATGATAGTAGAATAATACTATCAGTTCAAAATGTTAAAAAAATATACGTTGTATAACTCTCGTAAAACACATAAATGACGGCAAATAACTCATTTGGTTGTCTTATTTTTATGTCCAGACCAAATTCATTTTGACGTAGGCTCTAAATAATGGTTCTTTGATTTAAATGTGATTCCAAATTATCTTCTGACGAAGCTACTGAAACCGGAGACAAAATGTTGATTTGTTTTACGGAACCAGTTTTAAATCAATGATGTTTTTAGGGGTGTAATAAAAAGTTTTTAACTTGTTTGTTTAATTTGCCTAAAACAGTGTTATTAGATTGAAACAGAAATAGTAATAATACAACTCTAATACAAATGACAGAGATATTTTAATGAAGATTGTGAGAATATCGAGACAGTTAAAGAAGAGAAAAAAGGAATCGCAGGTCAAACTCTTGTTCTATATTTTCTTTACATCTAAAATTTAAACAAAAGAATTACTGTCGATTTTTTTGGGAAACCAAATATTAGAGAGCAATGCTTTTTTCTACCTTAGCTAGAGTTTTTTACACAAGAACAAATATTAATTCTTCAAAGAGTCTCATTACCAAATAAATCCATGATAAATTAAGAAAACCATGTTAAATGGTAATAACTGAAACACTTGTGTGAGACCGATAGATCACAGGAGAGAACAATTGTTGAATAACACAATTGTCTGATTCACTGCTTCGTCTTCCTAATGCTCCATTAAAGCAGCTTCGGTTTCTGACAGAGGAGCTGCAAAAAGAAAGCGAAATATGTAACAAACCAGCCTACCTCATTGTGCGATCTACGCATAATTTGGAGAAAAATATAATGTGTTCTTGTATTTTGATAGATTATTAGACTACTACATAATATAATGTGACTATGTAAGAGGAAAATGAATGTACCTAACAAGTCTTCATAGGTAGGGACGAGTCCATTAGTAAAGGTGGGGAGAATACTTGATCTTCAACGTCGTAAAACGATTGTTGTGGATCAGATGGAGAGAAACCCGTTGCCGTTATCATAATCTTTGAATGAATCTAGATCATCAAACTTGTCAGGTATATCGCTGTACTTGCTTGGCGCGAGGCTATCAGGAACATTGGGTTCAAGAAACGAAGGCTCGCTCAGAGATGTAAGTAACCTCGACCCTCTGAGGTCAGGCCTTTGGTTTCTAATGGAAATCGGGAAACCCCGACTGCTGAAAGTGGTACAAAATAATGCACGGATCCCTCATCGGATTGACTATCCCGTGATGATCCTGCTGAAGAAGGAATCAATAGAGCCGCTTCCCTTACAGATGTCTTCAGGTTCTGGACAAAAGAGCCGTTGGTATCTGAAACCAAAATTATGGGTGATTTGGTATTGGCATATCACAGTCGAAAATCCCTTTTCGATAAACTTTATATGTTTCGTTTTAATAGACAAGGAATTATGCAACAAACCAGTTGGCAAGTTGTCTACTCGAGTATTTGACAGTGGTTGGTCTGTAGAGTTCTTCTCAGACAACCTTTCCATTTTGTTGACCTGATAAGCCATTGGCTGTCGCTTTTGTGCATTTCCACCTTTACCTGAAGAAGTAGGAGTGGAGCTAAATAACTGCGGAAGCTTTAACGTAGGACAAGCTGAGACCTTCTCGAGCTGAACATTAGACATTGCCGAGGTCAGCTCAGCGACATCATTGGCTACACTGTGCGTAAGTTTGGTGGAGGTTGTTTTCATGCTCTTTCTCATGTACAAGACGATATGAAGCCTCTGCTTCCACATATCTACTGCTCATTTCGAGAGAACACTCGTTTTCACCGCTTCTTTAGTGGCAGTTTCTAGAAAATCATATGCAACAGATCGGTCGAAAGTTTGCTTATCCGATCAACGTTGTCGACCAAATATTAGATCCTTTGCTTTAGCATCACATGATGATGATGGTGATGGTGATCGTGTCCACATAAGTTTGCCTTTTCCATCAGATGGTGATAATCAAGTTTTCATGGTTATTAGACAGAAGATGAGAGAAGTTGCTCTTTGACTCACAGCCAACCGAGAGAAGAAGAAGTGACTTGATATTCTTCACATGTTATGGGAGTGGAGAGAGAAAAGAGACGAAATTAGAGGTTGTGTCTATAGAAAGACACTAAAGATTAGAGAAAAACAAAATATATGGAACATGTTATTAGGATCAAAATTACAAACCCTAATTTTTGTTTTTTTTCCTTTTATTTTAATAAATTATTTATTTGAAAAATGTTTTCACTCTCCCAAATTCCCCTAAACTTCCCCTCTTCTTTCCAAATCCCATCAGTCACAAATACAAAGGCTTTTTGGAGTTTAGGTAGACGATCACAATGGTGGAAAGTGGATGTGATTTAAGTTATAGTATTGGTAGTATCATTTTAGATTCTTATAACCATTGGATTTCATTCACTTTGGGAGATGAAGGAAAGAAAACTACGCTTGCATGTTGTCACATTGTATTATCTTTTGCAGTCACCAATTCGATACTCGGATAAAAACTAAGCTAGTTCTGGTCCTGCTAGTGATGAGGATCAAAAACAAATTATAATTAAAGACTAACTATGTGGATGATGTCGTTAATATTTCCTAGAATGCAATGTTTCCGAGGTGTTTATATTTCTTGCTCAAGTAAACATTGTTGTATCATAGCTTTTGGGCACATGCTTTCTTTCTTTTTTGGTGTTAATTTATTAGGTCCAAGGAAAAGTTTTTTTTTTGTTTTCCTAAAGTGTTAGGATTATTCTAAAAGTCATACTTTTACTTAATTATAAGCATTTTTACTTAATTATAAACACTAGAAATTGATCCAGCGTATTACGTGAATTTATTACTATATCATGTTCTAATAATTTTGTTAGGCTTTTTAACTTTAACTAATTTTTTTTCCAAATTTTTTGTCTTTAAATATTTAAATAGATTGAACTTAATATATATATAAAATTTATTAATTTATTATTGTAATAACATTTAAAAATGTATGGAATCAATTAGTTACATAATAATGTATTGAGCTTTGTAGTGGTAAAAAATATTGGGGTCAAGAGTGGTAAAAGTTAACGGTCATGTAAATGACTAAGGTTTAAAATAATTATAATTGATGACATCATAGTGGTTTGAATATTAAATTGTCTGAGAATATAAAATATAAAAATAATTTTTGTTAAAAAAAAATAACTTAAACTTACCAACAACTAGGTAATATGGTATATATAAAGCCGTATGGTATCTCACTATATAGTGTTTCTTATGCATGCATTTAGATAAATATTGCATGACATCAGCTCCAAATGCAATTAGATATAGCAAAAGATTGCTCCATTAACCAACATAGGATGCTAAACCTCATAAAAAAAATAGAGTAAAACAAAAAACTACCAAAAATCTTATCTCTTAATTACAAGGTGGATCCAGAGCATAGATATAACTGAAGCAACCGTTTAGGGTCTTACAAATTTAGATGCTAATTTTTGTGGGGATAAAATTTTCATTAACAAAATAACATAAAAAAAAAACACGATATTTTAATTTCGCGCAGAGTATCCAAAAATATTGGATCTGCACTAGTTAATTAAGACATTAACCATTATCTTTGGTTGGGTTGAAATTATCATTATGGTTTTAATTTAGTATCATTATACATGAAAATAGCATATATATGTATACTTATTAATTATGATGTAGCGTTGTTTACATGTCATATTAAATGGAATAGTTTCAAAACAAGCATTAACCGAAACAAACGTTTACGGGTGAATCTAATTGGCCTTTTACTAAAATTAAGATTCTATTTTAAAAGAGAGAGCAAAAGGAAATCATTTACATTCGAAAATCTCCATAACAAGAAATTAGCCAAACAAAATCATTACAAAAGAAACAACCCAATATTTTTAGCCGACAATTAGTAACAAAAATCAAGTTCTTTTTATATAGATCTTCACTAACTCTATACAAGCAGATAAAGTGGGCCAATACTTCTCATTGTGTCTTAGAAAACATATTTATAAATAGGAAGAGTTGTTAATATTGTGCGTTTTCTGATTTTAATGTCAAGCGGGATATCTTCGTAGGAAAAATTGTAAAACTAGTACATTTCTTTGAAAATATCTAAAATACCCTTACGCTTGGCAAAATCTGCGTGAATTGTGTAGCCTTAAGGCTACGGCTGGACAGACTCTGCTTAAACTCTGCTAATTGTGTAGCCTTAAAGCATATATAGTGTGTCAATTGTGTAGCCTTAAGGCAGATATAGTGTGTCAATTATGTAGCCTTAAGACATATATTGTGTGTGCTTTTTTTTGTAGACTTAAGGCATATATTGTGTGTGCATATTTGTAGACATAAGGCAGATATTGCTCGTCAGACGGTAGCATACTGTTCGTAGGGCCTGGCTTGACATTTGCAACGTAACTAAATTGTATAAACGGTCGGATTTTGAAGTACTCCTCTTTTTTTTCACAATAATAACAAGAATGTCATTATTTAATATTTTTTTGAGTTTGCTATAAACCTTTTCAACTTCTCCACATTTAACCTAGATCTACTATTTCGATTTCACCCTCAAAGGGAGATTTCATATTTTCAAAGAGACGGAAGCGAAATCCGAGTATAAGATTGTTTACAGACTTCAATTTTGAACGAAAGTACGTACATTCTTCGGAAAGACGATCTTCATTTACATCTAACAATATCTGCTGGTCAAAGATAATCTAGGGGTTGAAGGCGAGCATATTTTCGGGAAGAACAAACACAGGTAACACTTCAAAACATTACACTAGTTATCTAAACCATCTTCTAAACTGCGTCTAGAGCTCTATTACGTCTTTGGCAGAGCTATTTCTAAAAGATCCTGCCAAAGTGTAGAGCTCTGCCAAAAATCTTCTAAGATAGTGAGTTGCAGATCTTTTGCAATTAATCTACTAGTGAACATTTTTTTTTTTTTGCAGATAATGTTGCATTTGTTGACTGTTTTTGGACAATGGAAGGTAAAAATGGGTTGGGATTTCGACGGTGATTCAAGCAAAGGAAGCAAGTTGTTTGCAGTTGAAGAACAAATCAAGTATGAGGAATTTCTCCGTATTGTTTGTGAAGATTACAACTTGGAAATGCAGATGAATGCAGTCGAGATTTCTTATAAGTTGCCTACACATATCATGGAAAAAATGCCTAGCGACACACCTCCTATCTTCTTGAATAATGATAGGTAACTTGCAAACTTTATCACAATAGCGGAAAAAGAGGTTATCCGACTTTGCGTGTCATGGAAAAGAAACGATGGAATTAAAGCAGAAGCTGCGGGTAAAGATGAAGCTTGTGATGTCAAAGAGGATGGTGGTGTGGATTTTGATGATGTTGGTAATGTTAAAGACGAGCATATGATGCCATCACCGAACAACAGCAGAGACTGCCGACAGTCTGCGAAGAAACAGCAGATGCCGCCTTTATTCTGTGATATATTTGATGACACGCCTACGAAGCCGTTACCAATGAAGAAATCTGGAACTATTAAGGTTGAGGAAATATTTGATGACAAGGAAGCATTAATTATGCAATTACGCAAGATTTCAATCATCGAGAAGTTTGATTTCAAAATCGACACGTCGAGGAAGAAATTATTTATCGTGAAATGTTTTGTTTCTAATTGTTCTTGGAGGATTCGTGCGTCGACTCTATCAGTTTCATCTGAATCTCCAGAATTTCTCGTTCGGATATATAAAGAAGCTCATACATGTTCTGCTGTCTGTAGGTATTCTCGTCACCGACAGGCTAATGCAAAATATATTGGAAAGATGTATGTTGATAGGTTTAGTGGTGGTAATGATCTTAAAGGAATCATGCCTAAGCATGTAATGAACTGTATTAAGTCACTACATTGTCTTGACATAGACTATACGAAGGCGCATAAAGCGTTGGCATATGCACGAGAGCTGGCCAGAGGCACTTTTGCGAGGGGTTACCAGAACTTACCTTCCTATCTATACAAAATAGAGTAGGCTAATCCAGGTACGATTACAAAGCTTGAACGTGATGCTCAACAAAGGTTTAAGTATTTGTTCATTGCTTTTGGTGCTTCCATCAAAGGATTTGAGTTCTTGAGAAGGGTTGTTGTGGTAGATGGAGCACATCTAACTGGAAAGTACATAGGTGTTATGCTAGTAGTTGCAGGTCAAGATGCAGATTCGAGTATATTTCCTATAGCTTTTGGGATTGTAGACTCAGAGAATGATGCTTCATGGGAATGGTTTTTTACACAGTTGCGTGGTGTGATACTTGATGATAAAATTTTGGCCATTATTTATGACCGTCATCTATCAATCGCAAAGGCCATTGACAAGGTTGTCCCCGCAGTTGATAGGGGAGTATGTTACTATCACCTCAAAAATAACCTCGTCTTAAAATTCAAAAAGAACGCAATGCTCAGTTTGGTGTGTCGTGTTGCATATGCATATCGACCGGTAGATTTTGAAACATTGTTTGGTGTGATTCGTCGTCAGAATAGTGAATTAGCAGTTTACTTGGAAGAGGCAGAATTTCGATTATGGGCTTGTGCACATTTTCCATGAGATAGATTTGGTATAATGACAAGCAACATTGCGGAATCCATTAATGCCGCGCTGAAGAAAGACAGATCATTTCCTGTTAAACATTTCGTAGAGGGTATTAGAAAGTTGTTGTCAAGGTGGTTTGTGGAAAGATGAGACAAAGCTGCCTCATTAAAAATAAATTTCCCCCCAAACGTTGAAAACTTACTGCATGAAAGACACGGTAGCTTGGAAATTTTAAATGTTCATCATACTGATTCAAATTATAGCCATGTTACAGGTGGAGATTATGATTGTGTGGTTGATCTACATAAGGTATGTAAGTTTTTTTTTGCTACTTATCACTGCCAGTTTCAGGAAACGTATCCTGAGAAAGTCTGCCAGTCTCAGGAAACGTTTGCCTTGTTTATAAGCTCTGAGTTCGATTCCTTTTTAAAATTTATGATTGCAGAGACTTTGTACTTGTAAATAATATGATGTCGAGAAGATTCTCTGCGAGCACGCGATTAAAGCAGCATTAGTCGAAAAACTGATGCAGCTACCCTGGTGGATGATCATTTCACAAAGGGCTACTTGTATTCAACGTACTCAGAACCTATAAAACCTGTAGACGAAGATTTGATTCTACCACAACACGTAATTAGTGAACAATGTCTGCCACCAGTCATAAAAGTACCTTCCGGTAGATCGAAGACAAAGAGATACCTTTCTGCTATTGAAAAGGCTAAGCGGTTCAAGCGTAATTAATGGAAGAAGAAAAAAACAGAACTTTCGCAGAGTACTCCATCCACAAAGCAAAAAACGAAGTAGAGGACTCAATCCACAACGAAGAAAACGAAGCAGAGGACTCCATCCGTTACGAAAAAACTGAAGCAGAAAATACGGGGTTCTGGTCAACTGTGAAGATTCTCGCGTTTCTTTATTTATGTGGCTATTGGTCAAAAAGCTTAAGGAGCCATTTTCATTGTTACTGTACCAATTAACCAACCAACAAAACTACTTGTTACAGAACAATAGCTAAGGGACCTGATACTAATATTTCACCCACTACTCCATCCCCAAAGGTGAGAAGAAAATGATCTCGTAATTCTCCGACTACTCAAACACCAAATAAGAAAGCTAAACTTTCGCAGAGTACTCCACCCCCAAAGATGAAAAGAGTCTTTTCCAGAGTAGCCCAAAAATTTATCACAGGTGCTCAAAATGCCATAATGCAGGACACAATCGAAAAACATGCCCATTTTCTTGACTCTGGCTTCACTCTGCTGAAACTCTGCCAAGATAGACAAATCTCCGGTTTCAAATTTATTTAAACAAGAAAACAAATCTTGGTTTATAACTTTATTATTTGTCCTTATTATGGTGCTCCGTTGTTTTATGTTAGTCTTTAGTTTGATGTGGGTATCATAAAATAGTTAGTATCGCAGAGTCTGCATCTGGTATCGCAAAGTCTGCATCTGCATCAAGTATCGCAAAGTCTGCGTCTGATATCTGCCATTACTCATCCATTAATCTCCTATTAATCTTCATGTGCTATACTATATATTTTACTTTTATTTTCATTTAAAAAATATATATGCTCAACAAATCCGAGGGTAAAACATGTTATTCAATTAAAATCCACATCTTGAATTACGGAATCATAACTTTTCAAGGACTTCTAAATACAGAAACAAATAAAATTAGAAGAAATAGTTCAAATCTCCTATGTAATACGACAAAGCTGTCTTGTGAACCAATACAAGTAGCAGTTTTCGCATCCAGGTTGATATTCGTGCTCAGTGGCACAATTTGGAAAAGGCAAATTTGGACAGTCAGGGTATTGCCACATTGATGCAAAAGAATGGTTCATGGGTGGATAGAAAGCTACAACCGCATCCAGAACCTCATCCCCAAGCCTGGTGAGTTTATCAAAATCACCTTCAGCGTGTACATCGACACATAATTTGAGAAGTTGTGCAGCCCTTTTTGTACGTCCAGCACATACACACAGCATTCCACAGAGATAAGTTGCGTTAACACTGAAAGGGACAAACCGTTCCAAAAGCTCCATGGCTGCGCTGATGTCTTGTTCTGCGGTCACGAGCCTTGTAGCCTCATAATAAATAGCAGTTAGTTTCCGGCGTTTAAGCATCTTACAAAAAGCTGCGATTCGCCCCGTCTAGGAGAATTTTATCTGTGTCCTCACATAGATCGTCGAGAATAATTTCCTTGAGGACTTCATCACTGTACACTACATCTCTGCCGATCTGCCCTATTCGGAGGATGTGTCCGAGTCTCCACAAGGTGAGACGGCCAAGTTTTTGTGCAATGACAGAGATAATGTCCGAAGGGAGCTCTGGTATTGGCATCTTAACCTATGATGTGATGCGGTATTTAGATTTTGAAAATAATTAACAGGCACTCTGTTCGTAAACAATCTACTATTTTTATAGATAAGAAAAAAATGAAAGGGGTCGATCTTCCTTTAAATTGTCTTGGAAAAGAAAACTCAATTTACAGGGACATCGGTCAAACATCTAGTACAGTCATTGCACGCGCCTCATTTAATGGCTCGACATGAGAGGCATGCGGGATGATTACTGTGCAACCGCTCAACTATCATAACATAAGATACTCTGCCTTGGAAAAGACAACTCAATTTAATAAGAAATAGCAGAGAAGGCGCGTAAAATTACCGCGCATTAAATGGCAGAGAAGGCGCGTAAATTTACTGCGCATTAAATGGCGCAAACACCCATAAGAATAAAGGAGAAGTCATTTTGTACACATGAGGAGATGAATGACAACTCATTTAAAAAGTATACATACCGTCGCATTTGACCCGAATTTGGGAAAGGGTAAAAAAAGCAATGAACATGTTTTTATTTGTTGAAAACACATTCCATAGTCTGCGAAAACCCTAGAGTTTATCAAAAACAGTAACGCTTCGTGTTCTGCTTGTGGAGAAAGTCGTGTCTGTTTGTCTCTACATCTATTTGTTTACCAAAGACACAACATTCATCTTCTTCGTCTCTCTAACCAACTTTGTGACCATGGGTTATAGTCTAACTCGAATTAAAATGGAACTTAAGCGGATCCAGAAGGTTGTTCCTACACTGTTCATCAGGGCAGGTATAAAATCTAGAACTCCCAAGTGTTTTATGCAGTTAGTATTATTTACGAATGATAATAGGAACTTTACAGATGTAGTATTATTTAGATTAAATGTCTGAGTTGAGTCTTATATGTTTTAGGTCCCGTTGGTGATTGTGTTTACGAATGGAAAGCAGCTATCAATGGACCCTCCGACAGTCCCTATGTTGGAGGGATTTTCTTGCTAACCATCCATTTTCCTCCGGATTATCCGTTAAAGGCGCCAAAGGTTTGCTTTTTATTTTTTTCAGTTAATTGTTATTTGTTGCAGGATGAAACTTCACCCTTGATCATCTTGCTTTTAATTGATATTCTCTTTCTCTTTGCATGCAGGTGGGTTTCAAAACAAAGATTTACCACCCAAACATCAATGCAAATGGAGTGATTGACTATGATATCTTGAGAGAAAAATGGTCTCCTGCTTTAACCGTGTCCCAGGTTTGGAATTTTTTTATATTTAACAAAGTTATTGTCGAAAAAAATACTTCAGCCAAACATGTGTGTTAATGGGATGGATTTTTGTTATGGAATTAGGTTTTGATGTCAATTTCCGCGCTGATGACTGACCCAATCCTAGATGATCCTTTTGTGCCAGAGGTAGCCCATATTTACAGGACTGACAAATCCAGGTTCGAGTCAACTGCGCGAAGCTGGACGGAGAAGTATGTCATGGGATCAGAGTGAGGTGGTGGAGGCAAAGAAAGGATCTGTCTCACCTGTGTGTTCTTTTTTTAGCTTTATTATCTTTCGAAGACTGCTTTGCTTTAAGTGTGGTATTTTTTATTTAGTAATTTTAGTTATGTTCTATGTTTACTTTTGTATCTTCTGAAGATTGGTTTGCTTTGAGTGTTTTATTTTGTATCGTTTCAGTTCGGTTATTTTGAGCGAAGGCGCAGTATCTGCTTGTACTCTGCATCTTAAAGCAGATGATGGGTGGACTCTGCATTTAGGCTGCATCTACATCGCTTACACTGAGCATAAACTGCATCTTCTTAACTTATTTTCATCTACAAAGGTCTAACATAACAAAATAAAGTATACATAAATTACTGAACTATTATAACGAGACATACATAAGTGTTACTCCGAGTCTCAAAATATTGCAATAATATTAAACAACACAGTTGACGAGATTTATTCTAGGTGGTATTTTTACGACGAATAGAGTTATCAATGTGTGCATCTTCAATCATTGAGAAACCACCGGTCTTAACAACCCTTAGTTGCTAGATTACTTCTTCAACGGCAGGAATTGCTGGATTAACGAGGAGATCAGAGAATGGGTAGAGAGCCGAGACACGTATCTCACCTGCAATGACAAAGAGTCACCTAGTCATATATGTTGCATAGTTCTCTATGATTTAATGAAGTAGTAACACTACCTCCAAAATAGTCCATATTCCAATTTTGTAGCACGCAGAATATAATCTTCCCAATTGGTTGAAGTCGCCAGAAGTACTCAAATTTATCAGCAAATGTTTCCTTCGCAATACAGTTTATATCTTCGCCGCTGCAGCTCACAAAGACGAATTTATGGTACTTCGTTCTCAAAAGACATCCTAAACTATAAACATAATTAACTTACCTGAAATTCCTCAATGTGAAGTGCAGAACTTTGTGACCAGGGACAATGTAAACGTCATCTCTGAAGCCTTGATAAATTTGTAATTTCTTGACTTTCACAATAGCACCAAGCAAATCAACTGTGTGATAGAGCAACATCAATATAGATTATTTGATCTGACGGGAAATGGAAAATCAAACAACTAATATTCCATCAAAACTTACCATAACTAATCTTCTTATGCAATGAGCCGTTTAGAACTCTGCGAAATGGAGATAACGACACCATATGGTTACCACAGATTCGTGGTACATTTTTAATGATTGATTCTTCATGGAAGAAGATATGAAACTCATGGTGTGTTAGTTTCCACTGAGCCGGCCTAGTCGCCACTTCAAAATCCCTAATCAAATACCATTCGTCTTCAGCCACGGCTTCGAACTTTGCCAACAGATGATTCCGAATGGTTGCAGAGATACGAATATCCTAAACCATAAAACCAAAGATTGTATCTATTCCTCTAAAAATGAAACAAAATCATGTATTCCTAAGAGACAACATAAGGACATCAAAGCATGCATTTCTTACAGCGTGATAATCAGCGAGAAGCAAGTGTCTTTCAGGTTGAAAGCGTGGATAGTGCTCTCCAAATTCTCTTACGACTTGAACCAAGATTCTTCCACCATTCTTCATGAGTGGCAAGTCTAAAACCATATCTAAGTGAGCCATTTTTTTAGACTGAAAGTTTTAGAGAAAAGTTTGGAAGAAAAGTTTTGAGAGTGAAATATTTGGAGAAAAGTGTTGGAGCCTGAGAAGTTTTGATTCTTTTGAAGAAACGATTGGATTGAAGAATGGTAAATAATCAAAACTTACTTTTTACGGTTCCAAAAAATGTTAAGAGTCAAAGCAATATCACATCACAAGTGTGGTTCGCGAAACGCCACGTCTCGATAATCGCATGATGCAATACGAGAAACAAGGCATTACCGTAATTGTTAGAATGCGGAGTGTCATGTATTACTCTGCATTTAATTGGTAAAACGATAACTTTTGATTCGACATAATTACCAATTAAATGCATTTACTTACTTTGCATTTAATTGGTAAAACAAACAATAACGTATAATTACCGTTATTCCGAAATAATAATTTAGATATGTTATAGTAAAATATTTCAAACTTCTCTACTGCAGAGTACGAACAGACGCTGCGAATTCTCTACGTCTAGTACTGCTTTTTCTCTGCATTTATCCTAACCTGATATTAAACTTTCCAAAAACCAATATTATTTTTATTGTCTCAAAAAACATTTACGATAGTGAATACGTAATCATTACGTATATAATAAATTAAGAATATATAGTAAAAATGAAACTTACTTTTCACGGTTCCATTAAATGTTAAGAGTCAAAGCAATATCAACTCACGTTACATCATGCACTCTTATACGGGCATACTCTGCATCCATCAATGGAAGCGTGTAGAACAAGTGCGGGTTGCGAAGCGCGACGTGTCGATAATCGCAAATGCAACATGAGAAATAAGGCATTGCTGAAGGTGCCTTATTTGCTAGTTTGTAATGATGTCGTGTTGGAAGAGAAATACGAGATGAAATTCTACGATTCTTTATTAATGGGGCCCGTATTGATGGACACTCTAGCAGAGGAAGAGCGGACTTCTTTAATTGGTACGACAATAACTTTTGATTCAACGTAGAACTACTTTTATAAATAACTTTTTAGCCGCAACCCAATAAACTTATTGAATTGGTCATTGGAGATATTTAGTAGAAAATTATAGTATAATATTTAAACTTCACAACAGCATAGTACGAGCAAACTAATATACTGTTCTTACTCTGCCTACGACGTGTCGATAATGGCAGACCTCTATTTTTATTCTGCGTATTTTTTTCCGGGGCCCATTTTGCTGGACGCTCTATCAGCAGAGGAAAAAGAAACTAATAAATGATGGGTCCGACTGGTAGCATGTAGTATCAAAGTTGAGTTGCAGTAGATGTTATATTTGATATAACTTGCAGTAAAAATATGCTGCAGAAACTGCAGATTTATGTGGTGAGTTTGCTTTTACTCTGCATTTTACAGAAGAGGCTGGGAGCAGTCTATTTGGATTATGCGAGTTTTCTTTAGAGAGTGTGCATTAAACGCTTTAGTTTTTAATCTGCTCTTACTCTGCATTTAATCTTTGAGTTATAGCTCCTCGATGAAACAGACAGTATCAAATTAAGAACTTACTAATACTTAAACAAATAGAAAACATAAGAAGAAGACGACCGAAACAACACCGACAAGTACTCCAATCATTAGCGTCACGATCATATCCTTTTGTCCAAACACCCTGTCATGAAGATTTATAACCATCCCATGAAGCGTATTGAAATCATTATCCGCCAATTCAAGATTCAGAACCGTATCCTTGAGTTTCTTCAACTCTTTGTCACAACTCCGCAGCAAGGGCAACATCTGGTCCCGCGAGTACAAGACATTGTTCCACATCATCCGAGGGTCTACGTTGTCGCCATTGCTATCAGATGTAATGTACCCAATGCGATCCTCTAGTAAACCCATCTCAGCCTTAATGTCCTGGAACTCATCCATCATGGCGTCATCCCACCATCGCCTTGTGTGGCGGATGCGACATCCATCATAATCGTACAATATACAGGACAAACGTAAATGAAATCACTAATCTGCCACATTTATAGAGTCATGGAATTCAAATATTTTCTTACCTCGTTCCTGTCACAGGTATAAAATCTCCTTCCAGCATTCAAACCGGTTGTTTCGGTTTGAATCACTATCTTACCACCACAACAGGGGACGCAACAGCGTATAAGAATTCCGTAGTGTCCGTCACGGTGACCCTTAGAGCTCACGCTAGATGCCGAAGATGTGGTGTCACTGTTGTTCATGCCGTAATCGTAAGGACCGAAAGCCATAACCTCGAGTATTAACTCTTTTTTGGAATTCCAATGTGTGTTTAGCCACGACGATGAGATATTTAGGTTCCCTTTTGTTGATAATATACGCCAAAATAGCACGAATCCCCTAATCTATTTACGCACGAGAAATTTAGGTCTTAGGGAGAAAATTGAAAATTGAAATATCTTTGAATTTTTAAACATTATCAATCTCGTGGCAAATATGGGCTCATACCCATATATAGAATGGATCCTAAATGGTACTGTCGAAAATAAACGACAAAAGCACGCATTTTCCCATTAAAAGGGGTAGAATCGTTATATAATAGAAGAATCAAAGGACAATGTATATGTGTAGTGTTAATTACATTTCTATCCATTTGGTATTTCTCGCCACGTCATCATTATTTAGTAGCGAAGGCAATGTACGACACACCAATTTCTTAAACTCGTTTTCTGATTTTCGTTGATCAATATGAGCCTTAATATTATATAGAGGAAATACAAACAAATCGTTCATAATCTACATGCAGAACACATAGAATAAATAAATTCAAACTCTAATCTGCATGAAAGAGAGAGAAAGAGACTGAAATAAATGATGTGTTGACTGTGGACGAAAATAACTCTTCATGTGTTGTTTTTTTTTTTTTTGCCGATTATTAGCAGATAAATACTCCAACAGAACATAGCAAACCAACGGCAGACCAATAGCAAATGATGGTTACTGGACCAGAAACAACAATGTGACAGCCAATCAGTTTTGCTTCTCTTTTCCTTGGGTTATTTCCTTGACTTGCACATCTGCTCCCGCATCACAACGTCACGACGTGTATTTTCTCTCTTTTAACTTTGCCTTATTTGCATGTTAAAATGTTATGCAAATATGGTAGAATTTAACTTATTATACAATACAAATTTTACGCATCTTGTCTGCAACAACTGTATTAGACGTATGTGGTTTAAAGCAGATTACGACACATTTTACGCAGATTATAGTATTTTGCTTGCATAGCAGTGGCATATTCGATAACTAAGAGATAAATAATAACTGAATGTACCATAATATTAACAACCGTTTGGAAACTTACAATTACAAAATTAAAAAAAAAAAAATAGTTGATATTCTACGAAGTGTCCGGGGAACGATCGCGCTTCATCCCTCTAGAACTCCCAGGAACATCGCAGCCAACGTCGGCCGATCCCAAGAACCTTTACTGGTGGGTTAAAATTGTTGCCACAACCCTAACCGAATCCACAGCCCTCTCCACATTCCGCAGACGAGTCTCCAAACCACATATTTTAGCATGTAGGGCTTCTCCCTCCAACTTCAACTCCTTGCAACGAGGACAATGAACATTAGTGATGCGAGACGGATACACATTTTGTCAAGTAAGCCTAAGGTGATCAGGCTACCTAGACGGACCTCTGCTTCGTCGATATCCGCCCGAAGAGAACTCCCGTCAACTGCAGCGTCGGAGAGAAGAAACTCAGGGCACCGGTAAGGGAGTGGAATAAAAAAAAGGGCATTAGAAATCGGGATATGTGCGACGGTCCTGCGTTGTAAGAACTGATGAAGCGCAACAGAGAGAAGACGCATGTTAAAAAAGTTAGCTTGATCAATTTGCCAAAGTCTAATGACTTTTTTGTAAGAGGGAAATTACCTGAATCAGACCACAAGCGGGGGAGTCCGTTAGGACCGGAATGACGAACAAAGAAGCAGTGAATCTTGTCATCATCACCACCCTCAATTTGGAGGGGAAGTTCAACTGGAGATCTGCAACCGTCACGAAGAACAAGTTAATATCTATTAGACCAGGGGTCTAAACTCCTAACCTCAAAACCCCCAAAAATCATAGCACTCGAAACAGTGATTCCAGATAAGTCCGACAGTATTTGGAGGGAGTTTATCAACCCCCATGAGCGGGCATTAAGCTGGTTGGGTGCAATCCGAAATTCTTTACAAAACTCCATCATCAAAAAGACAGGCGATGGTGGAAACCTGCCCGAAAGGAAGACCAATAGACGGTGATATAGCTTACCGGAGGAATTCCGGGCACATCTTAAACCTCTGGATATTTGTACCAATCCGAATTCCAAGGCACAATAGGATGAAAACTGTTGGGTTCACTCCCGCCAGAGGAAGAAGCAGATGAGGAAAAGACAGACATCGGAATCAAAGAAGATTGGTGAGACTGATAGGTAGAAAAGAAGAATAAAAGATACGCTTGCGTTCTGGTAGCTTTTGGATTATCTTTGTTTGTTTGAGACTGATGAGAGGAAATGATAAATTATCTTTGTTTGTCCACTCAAAAAAATAAGAGATCTTTTATACTCGTTGAAGGGAAACCGAATCGGTATGGGAGCCCTAATTGGTCATACTCTGCAGCTATTACTGGACGCCTCTGAGATGATGCTGCGCCATGCGAAGGGCCACGTCTCGATCATCGCATTATTGAACACGAGAAATAAGGTACATTATTAATTTTCCTACTACCATATGTCATACACCACGTGTCGATCATACATGATACAACACGTTAAATAATGAATGGCAGTGATTGCGACTACTCTGTTTAAATTCTGCATTAAATTTAATAGTACTCTACTTATGTACCTTCTCTGCATATACTCTACGAGATAACAGGTTAAATGATGGGAAGGTGGACCGTTGAAATGATGGGAGGGTGGACCGTTGAAATGATTGGAGGGTGGACCGTTGAAATGACAGCTAAGCAAAAAATCTGACGTATGTGGTTTCGCTTTATCCCTCTCGTCTATAAAAAAAAGAAGAACCCTCAAAATAACTTGCGGCTTCTCTGCTACGCAATCTTTTTTTTGGTCTGCGCAGTTGATTCCTATTTTTAATAGGCACATTCTCTGCATTTTACTCTTTTATAGGTACATATTCAAGACATCATGGCCGCAGATCATTCGAAGAAAAGAAAAGCAGCAATGTCAGACCTGGAGTTGGAAGTAGAAGAGAAGCGGAATAATGCAGTTATGGAGGCGAAAAAAGAAGGAAAGGATCGCCTGAGGGCAATTCTTCTGCTGGTGCCATCTCAAATGAGAGCGAAGGACGAAGCTCATCGCGTCAAACTCAAGTTAGAAAGAATAGCCGGTAAACGCTCTATGTTGGAGAAGATGATGCATGAAGAACAAGTGGTCATGGATGCTAGGTGGCAGCAGTTAGCAGAAAAAGAAATGATTGCTGAGGAGGAGCTGAGAGGAATTACAGTTCCTCATATTGATTGGTTAAAACTTGATCTTTCGCTTATGGAAGACTAAAGTTATGTAGAACTCTTGTTATCCTTTTTTGCGTTGAGTGTTTGAACTTTAAACTTTAAAATCTGAACTTATGTGTATTTTGGATTTTGTTGTTTGTACTCTTTTCTTGGATTTGTGTTTTTGTGTGTATTCAAATCTTTCAGCCTACATCTCGTTTTGGAAGCAAACTACAGGCAGATTTTGATGCAGAGTACAAATAGACTTGGATATAGAAGCAGAGTACCGGAAAAGTATGCGAAGCAGAAGACCTAGTTTTGGAGCATATTTTAGGCAGATTTTGAACTTATGTTTATATACGTACAATGTATGTTTCTTGTTTGTACTCTTGTTTAGGTTTGATGACTCTCAAGATTCATATAAAATCTACTTTTATATTTAGTTAAGTTATATAATCTAGATAAGTTATACACAAATTTTCCAACTGTGGAGTACGAGCAAATGCTGCACTTTCTCTGCATTTATAATAAACATCAACTTCAATGCTGGAAAATGGGATGATTCTTCATATTCTTTTTCTAAATTTATTACAAAAAATTCTAGCAAAAACTGGTAGATGTTCTTATTCGTCTTGATCATGGTGAAATACCTGGCGGATAATTTCTGGGATAGGGGATATTTTGTCAAATCCAAGCTGTTCTCATTCTGAAGGATGGGCCTCGAGCCGTTTTATAATCTTCTCGATTCTCTTCTGTTTCTTGTGAAGTTTAGTCTTTATCTTCAAGATGTTCTCGTGAGTCTTGATTGCTCGCCAGTACTTCTCGTTAAGCTGCATAAAATAAATTATAGATACATAAAGAACAGCAATGGAAAACTCTTGCAAAACATGCAACACCTTTACCTTAGTTATGAACTCCGTGGATTGCTGAAAACATCTCGGATTATGGTTCATGAGTAAAACTGAAGGAATCTTCAATCCGGATCGTTCAAATACATTTGTTAAACTCGCGGAAGATTCATTATCGTTCATCGGATTGAAGACAGAAGCTACAGATGGCTCCATTAAAATTCGGCTATATGTGTTCGCAAATAAAGAAGAAGTGTTGAAGATAACCCACGTCATAAATACAAGAGTGGACCCAGTTACTAAATACAAGAGTGGACCCACTTCATAAATACAAGAGTGGTGGACAAAATCCACTTAAAAATATAAGAGTGATGACGCTTGATATTCCAACTTCAATGAAACTCTGCTGATTTTTATTATCATAAATGGAACGCAAACGCATACTCTTATAAATGTTATGGGCCCACGTTTATGCTGAGTGTAAGCAAAGCAGATGCAGAGTATGAGCAGGTGCTGCGTCTTCTCTGCCTTTTCACTCCCATCAATTTTTCCAACATCTCCAACTCTACCATCATCTTGAAGATGTTCTTCTTTGGCATCCTCTGTCTTTTCACTCCCATCATAGTTTATGATGCGTATAAATGAAGAATAAGAAGAATAAGTTATCTTCTACTAAGGAAGGAAAAACATAAATTCTGCTTGTACGCCGCAGAGTTTGATTAATGTACTATTTACTAGAACAAATCTCCCTATTAGCTACAGAGAACTTTGGTTTCATGACATACAGTCCGTCATCTTCTTCTTCTTCTTCTTCTTCTTTGATTTTTTCATCATATTCTTCAATTCCCTTCCGCTTCCTCTTCCTTTTTTCTCCATCTCACTCTTAAATTCCCTGCATCTTTTTCCCTTTTCCTATCTTTCCTTCATTATCTACTTTCCTTTTTTTCCAGTGTGGTTTTCTGGGACTGGCTGCATTTTTGAGACGCTCCATTTGATGTCCGCCCACGGCTGGCCAAAGAGAATGTATTTTGATGAGATTATCAAGCTTGACATCTATTACGTCGTTATCTTTCCAACGTGGATAGATTTTTGCCCGGGATCTCTCACACATAGTAGTTACAGTCACCTACAAAATAGTTATATGGTTACATAAATGTCAGCCAGAAGTCTGCGTAACTCTGCCAGAAGTCTAGCGATGGGAATATGTAAACTTGTGGCAGAGTCTTTTTGCAGACGCTGCCACTGTGTCTTACTCTGCCAAAAGTCTACATTTTCACTTCAACAAACTATTCCAAAGATATACATACCTCTTCACTCGAGAAGATCTTCTTCATATCGGGTCTACCAACTTTTCTCTTGTATCTTAGCAAATGTGTACCTTCAAACGCTATAGGTGTTCCCAAATTTTCTCCCACTTTGGACACATACACATACGCCCAGACCTGTAGAACTTGCAAAACATAAGTCTTGCCATATCTTCTCTTTAGTTACTAACTTAACCTGCTCAACAAGATCTTTGTAAGCAACCCTCCCCCAGGGATACCATTCGAAAGTTGCCATATCTTCTCTTTAGTTACTAACTTAACCTGCTCAACAAGTTCTTTGTAAGCAACCCTCCCCCAGGGATACCCTTCAAAAGTTGCCAAATCTATCACCAACCTAGTTAGGTTAAGGGGAATTTCGGTATGCCGATCCACCCAACAGACCGTTAGACAGAATAGCTAGGTAACTAAGCCTAATTTTATCTTTCCTGGACCAAGATTTGCTTATATCTCCACCATACTTCATTCATAATTTCACTATGTCCTCAATACAAGGACTAGGACGGCGTATTTTGAGAAGACCCCAAAAGCGATTCCAGCTTTGGTGATTAGCTTGAGAAGATACCAACCCATCCAACTGCATAATTTCATTACAGTTAAGACCTGTGATCTCTTCAAACTCGAAGAACGAGAACCATGCTGGCTGCCCCGCGATCAAAAACCACAACTCAAATGGGCTTTCACACTCAAATTGTATGCAAATAAGATGGTGATGCACAAATTTTGCACTCCATCCGAAACCCAACTTCTCAAACTTACAAATAACTCGTAGCGGTGACTTGCGGACATAATCCCACACTTCCTCACCTACTACACCTTCCACCAGTGAAAGATGATTGAACTTCGAACTGTAGTTTATTCTGGTATTTGGATCTGGCTCGTTTCCTTTGGAAAAAATCATGGCAGGAAAATCCATCTCGTAATCATTCCTATCCATCTGGTAATCATTCATATACATGATATATTCGAAGGAGAAATATCGGAGAAATGAAGAGATCGGAGAATTATCGGAGAATTATCGGAGAAATGAAGAAAATGAAGAAAGAGATCGACAAAATTGAAGATACGCTCCTCTGCTCTAAGGTTGCTGAGGGGAAGTAGAAGAAGAGTCAATGTTGTGTTTTTTAAGCTTTCTGGGCTTCGGCATGGGCCTGAAACAACTGATTTGAGGCCCGAATATATATTGTGGAAAATTTTTAAAACTAATATTACCTAATTAAGACGGCGCCCCTTTTTTCGTACAGTTAAGTTAGCGCCGTCTTTTTTTTAGAGTAGAAACTCTTCAAAAACGCTGCGCTACGTCGGCATACAGTCTGCGAAACCCTAAACCACTCAAAACAAGTTAAAAACTTCGTTTTAACATTTGTTTAGACGTCATAACTCCAAAGTGATCTTCAATCTAAGTGTTTAAAAGCTTATTTACATTGAAAACACATAATGGAAGAAAAATCAATAACCATGGTAAATACTAAGGAAATATTTCACATAGTGTCGTGTTGAACAAAGAAACACGAAGAAACATATGATAACGAATTTTTTTGTCTGAGTTGTTTTTTTTAACATAAGTTTTACTTTGAAACCAATAAGAAATAATGTATAAAGGTAGTGGAAGTATATACAAACCAATATACAACAACAAACAATCACTACAAACGAATTCTCCTATATCAATCTGCATTCGGTCTGCCGTTGGTGACATTCATTCAGTCTGTGATACCCTAACCACTTGGTTTTCACTGTGGAGTTTTTTTTTAACATAAGTTTTACTTTGACAACAGTTAGAAATTAAATAAATAATGTATAAAAGAAGTGGAAGTATATACAAATATACATCAACAAAAACTCTCTACAAATGAATTCTCCGATTACGATCTGCCTTCGGTCTGCCATTGGTTATATTCAGTCAGCCTCCGATACCCTACCCACTAAGTTTTCACCGAGTTTCTCGAGTGTTCTCATTTCGGCTTATACCGGTTAATGCACTACTAGTGATTGTTTTCTGCCATTGGTGATATACATTAAGGGGTAGCGCCAGTATTTTCAACATTATTTCAAAATCTTGAGGAAAACTAGGGTTTCAAAATCTCAAGAAAGTCGAAGGTCTGTTGCTTACAAAACCTCTTTTTATCTCTGAAATCACAAATTCACCCTCAAGCTCTCTTTTTCCTCTCAGATCTCTTAGTTCTCATTTGCACACAACAATTGTTTTCTAAAGAGGATTTCGAAAATCACAATCTCTTTTTCCATTAACAACTCCATAATTTACCAAAAGCAAAAGGTATGGTTAAAGCTCAATCTTTGGTTTCATCGAGTTTTTGGTTTTCGTTCCATTTGTGCTCTTTAAATGGTGGATAGTAGCATTTTGTTCTCAACTATGCCCTTGTTCTCATTTGGAAATTTTTTTTGTAGACACAACCACTAAGAACACACAACCATGAGCACTTCAACAAGAATCAGTCACCATTCTTTTCAAGGCACCTATGAGTTTGAGGAGTGGACACAAGAAGGGTTCAGCACTTGAAGGAGTTGGAGGATATATGGACTACTTGACCTACCCCGCGCCAACCAGGCATTTTCTTGCCACGATGAAGTTCATTGAGGATGAAGTGAATGGACATGGATATGTCTACTTCATGGTTGGGCCAACCCAATACTCACTCACTTTCGGCCCGTTTCCCTAACAACACGCTCGCATAGCGCTTCATGGACGAGGACGAGACGCCTTTGTGTTGTTTCTTTCAAAATGCTCGATATTGCAACACTAGTTGCTTCGAAGACCTCAAGTACTCAATACCACACCGGCTGACCTTCGCTCTTCCACCGCCTCAAGATTCAACTCTGATCACTTCTAATAAAACTGTTTATGAGTTTATATTTGTTTGTTTGTTTTTGTCGGGAGTTTATATTTGTTTTATGAAGAAACATAAGTGCAAAGCTAATTGGAAGGAGTCAATGTTCAACTCTTTTTTGTAATGAATTATCCTAAAATCTGATATCAGTCTCCCTTTGGTCTACCGTTAGGTGGTTTGGTCTGCAAAATCCTAATTGTAAAAAAGCACAGCAGTGTTTACCAAATTTTTGCATAATACAAGTAGAATCTAAACAGTATTTGCGTATACTCTGCTTCCAACGGCAGAGACTGAAAACGCTTTGTTTTTCTTCTGCGAGTAAAAGCAGAGACTGCGCATACTCTTTTCTCTCTATACTTGTACTCTACGTAGTCTACATTTACTTGCGTTGCAAATGTCAAACTGCAGAAAAACTGCAACAGGTCCGCTTTAACTCTGCTGGTCTTAAGGGATAGCGCTGGTATTTCCAAAAAAATATACTAGTTTTACAATTTTTCCTACAAAGATACAACGTTTGACATTAAAGTTAGAAAACGTACCATTTTGATATGTTTATTCTTATAAATAACACATTTTTTTTTAATTTCCCTATACCCCCTAAACGAAAGAAGAAGATGGCCTTCACTATTGCTTATGCGTTTAAGGCTTTGTGTTTGTCGCTCTTTTTCGTCGTCGCCGTTGCAAGTCGTCCGACCGTCAGGTCAAAGGTATTCAACGTCCGACGTTATGGTGCTAAATCTGACGGAAAAACTGATAATGCAAATGTACGTACATGACAATTTTTCTCTATTAAATTTTTAACTTTCAATTGTGTTGATAATTCAATATCGAATATTATGAGTTTTAAGTTTTAAGTAAAGTCATAACGTTGACAAAAAAATGTAAAGTCATAACGCTAAGTTTTAAATTTTCAACTTTCAATTAAGTTAAGTTTAGTTTCCATAAATTTAAAACTTACCTCAATTCAATATCGAAAATCTCATAAACTTAAAAAACTTAACAGAACTTTTTGATAGGAAAAATATATACAGTAAAAACTCTATAAATTAATAATTTCGGAACTATGATATTTTATTAATTTATAGAGTTATTAATTAAAATTTTTTTTTAAAAAGTTTATTATCTTCTAAAAAATTTATTTTCTTTAAAATAAGAGACCATAGCAAATTGTTTACGACACTGCAAAATTTGTTTAGCGCATTTCATATAAAACAATTTAGAAAATGAATCCACGACATTTATAAAATTTTCAATAGACTACTCTGATTATTCTGGTGAAAATGATACATGCTTAGAAGTTTAAAGTTTAGAAGAACTTATGCTTACTATCTTTAATGTTGATGATGATATGAAGACGATATTATGATACATTTGAAAGCGGTTACGCGTAAAGAACCAATTATCGCTTCTAAATTTTTTCATAATTTTGGTATGAAAATCGAGAAAACAACACCATGATACAATATGAAAATTAGAGAAGAACTCCAAAGATATCTTAATTGTAAGAAAAACTAACAATGCTAAAATCATATTTTTAGTAGATTGTCTTACTTATTTTGTAAAAGTTTTTTATATACTAATTATTAATTTATAATATTGATGGGACCATATATTTGCATAGGAGTTCTTTAAAATTTATTATCTTATTCTCTTATCGATTTGTGTTAAAATTTGAATAGGTCCAACTTGAGACCGGAGAAAATTATTAATTTATCGTGTTTATTAATTTACAGAATATTAATTTATAGAATTTCTACTGACTTGTCAGTTGTTATTCCAAGTACATAAAAATATATGTGTTGGTACCAATTAAATTGATCTGTTCTTTTAAATAAACACCCTTCTTCTAAATTTAAATTTCTGCTTGGTGAGAAGTTTAGAATATCTGTTAGGAATTCTAGCTATACTAAAACAAAAGTAAGAATGAACCTAATATAATTATATATATAAAGGCATTTATCACCATTTGACTTTGATATAAAAGCTCATATATCTTGACATAATCCTAAAGGTATGATACCAGGATCTAAAGGTATGCATAGATGGTCAGTCGTATTGACTAAGTCGTATTGACAAACGCGGGTCGAGTAATATTCCAGGTAAAGGAAGTTTAACGGGCCTCTTGCCTCTGAGTGCTCAACCACTGTTAGGAATATTACCTTTCCCACGAAGGTCGTGTTGACCGTCGTGTTAACTGACCACTATACCTATCTAAAAAAACGGAAAAGAATCGCGACTTGCGGATGAAAGAAAGAAATCAAGGCTTATGAAGATGTTAAGAAGCCTAGAAAACGAAAGGGTTTTAGAGATTCATTAGAGAGAGAAACTAGAGAGAGGTTTTTGTGGAAAATATGAGATGATATTTAACAAGGGGATACACACATATTTATAGGAGAGGTTTGGTGTGCGCTGACATAAGCGCTTACCTCAGCGTCAGCGATGACATCATCGCTTACATCACGCTTACCTCAGCGTCAGCGATTACATCATCGCTTACATCATTATTTATTTATGCGATTATATTACCGCTACACACGTTACACACGTTAACATTCTTATTAAGAAATTTATATGATGTTAACTACTTAAGCTGGCTTACTTAGCGATCCATTTCGAACTTGATAATGTGTTTGTCGCAGCATCCGTAATAATCTCCTGGGCAGTCGTACATCTTGTCAAGTTCTTCATAGTCCGGTTGTACGTCTGTGTTGACATCAATGTTGAACATTTTTCCAATCTCGTCTATGTTCGTGGTGTCATTGGGATCATTGGGGTCTTGAGCATCTTGGAAATATTCTGGCGGGTAGTCTTGGGCAGGCGGTTCTTGCTTGACGGTAGTCCAACTGGCGGCTGCCATTGCTGCTGCATTTTGACTAGCCGTCATTGCTGCCATTGCCGCCTTATCTTCTTGCTTTGTCATGAAGTACTGTAGATCTTCAGTGAGGCTCATGTGATAGTCGAGTGGATAATACGACCAATTTGGGTTGAACGGGACTGGAAATATTTGCCTGGCGTTGTTGAGGCGAAAAGCATGGGTTTGGAAGTCTTCATAAGCTTTATTGTCGTTGATGTTGAAATCTGGACGAACTCCTCTCTGATAGTCGTTGTGATGGATGAGAGTAGGCAGTGCATGGACTTTACTGGATTTAACGTTGACTTGAACAGGACGGTGAAAGAAGTAGATCGTATGAGGGTTGAAAAAAGGATTTGGACCTCCGTGTTTTTTGAGTTTCTTGAATGGCAAGCATGTTGTTTTCGCCGATTTTCGTAGTTTGCCGCTCCAAATAATCAACGGTGCGAACCATGTTAGGAACGTCGAGAGACAATCTTGCTGTCCCTGGTAGGAGTTGACATATTGGTACAGCCACTGTATGTCAAAAGTGATACCAATGGTGTAGATCGAGCATAGGTACCAGAGAAAACAGAGTACTTCTTCCGGTAGATTCTGATTGTCAATTCTGTAGAGGTGGGCGAACGGGTAGTCCGGGTGTATGCCGAGTGGGGCGATGCAGTGACAGTTGAGTCCATGCTTTGCGAGGATGCGAGACTGGTAGAGAATTTTTTTTTGTTGAAGATGCTCGTGTAAGGTTTTCTTGCTGATAAGCTGATGGGCGTCTTCAGGCATGTTATTGCGGAAGTCATAGCATCCCTTTTCTGATGAAGAAGAACTTGCCATCAGGTTTATTTCTTTTGGCGGGTTCCGACTGAGCATATCAGCAAGGGTATTCTTCGTGCCCTTTAAATAGAAGGAGTCAAAGTTGTACTTTGAGAACCATTCGCTCCAGCGTAGTGACTGTTGGTGGGGGACCATTTTCTGCTTGAATTGTAACATCTTTGGGAAAGAGGACATATCCATTTCGATGCGAAATTTATGTCCAATCAGATGGAACTCAAACTTCTCAATTGCCCTTTTGACCGCTAAGATTTCTTTGAACGTGGAGTGATAATGGATCTCGGAATCTTTGAAGCGTCCGCTTTTATATCCGCAGATTTGACGTTTGCCATCTAATTCTTCAAATAAAATTGCTCCCCAATATTTGTCACTTGCGTCAGTCTGTAGGATACGTGTCCCTAGCGAGGGAATCTTTAAAGGTGGTAGCTTCTGTACCTCTAGTTTGAGACTTCTGACCGCTTCTGTTTGTCGTGTTGCCCATGGTGGTGGATTTTTAGTCAGCATCTTATGGAGCGGTCGTGTCATCACCGAAAGTTGCGGGATAAAGTCACTTAGGTAATTGATTACGCCAAGGAATTGCTAAATTTGTCGTTTTGTGAGATTGTCATCGGGAAACTCGAAAAGCGCTGTAGCTAGATGGGCTTGAGGTGCAAATTGTCCATCCTTAATTTCCATGCCAAGAAATTAGATGTTGGGCTGAGCGATGATCATTTTTCGGGCTGACAACATGATTCCATAATCCTTGACAATATGCTGTAATTGTCGGAGATATTGGATATGCTCTTCTTCGTTTGACGAGAATAGGAGGATGTCATCGATGTAGATTAACGCCGTGTGGAGAAGAGGCTTGAATATTCTTAGCATTGCTTGTTGAAACAGGGATGGCGCAGTTTTGAGACCGAATGGTAGTACCTTCCATTGGAGATGTCGATTTGGTAGGCAGAATGCTGTTTTGTATCTTTCTTCTGGTTGGACTCCTAGTTGCCAAAAACCCGATTTTAAGTCGAATTTTGAGAATATCGTTGCTCCTTGAAGGTGTTGAAGAAGGGCTTTCCTGTTCGGTAAGGGGAATTTGACATCTTGTAGATACTGATTCAGGGGCTTATAGTCAATGACAAGTCGGAGTTTTCCTCGTGCTTGTTCAGCTCGGTTGTTGACATAAAATGCTTTGCATGCCCATTGCGAATTTGTTGTCTCTACGATTCCTTGATTGACCAGTTGATCGCACTCTTCATTTGCTTGCTGTAAAAGAGAGGATGGCATTCCAGCATAACTCGCCTTAGTTGGGGTGGTAAGGACATTCTCCTTGAATGGTAGCGAGACGAAAAACTCCGAGTTTAGCCATAACGGATTCTTGCACTTCTGAAGGAAGTCGGTGTGAGAATCTGCACACGAAAGCGTCGTGAGTTCCTCCTTAATCTTGGTGAATTCTAGTGACGGGAATCCTTCGATTGCAAACAGACGAGGTATAGTCGTGAAGGCTTTGTAGAATGACTTCCATTTGATTCCTCGTGGTTCGATGGATATATCGAAGTTTTTCTTTAGCTTGTAATATGTATCCCATCCGAGGATCAAGTCTTTGCCGGGCGCAGATGAACCAAGAACTTCAGTAGTGATTTTGCATCCCGGGAAGATTTCTATCGTGATTGGTTTGGACTTGAGCTTGATTGTTAAAGAACCAGAATTTGCGACTCGAAATTCTTGTTGATGTGGCAACCACATGGATGACGGAAGAATCTTGGGATTCAATATCGTTGTATGAGCGCCTGTGTCGATGAATGCAATGGCATGTACTGGTGCCTCTTTCTGCGAGGGATCAAAGATTGTTACCGGCAAGTGTGGTGTTTGTATTTCATCATGTTGTGGTATTTCAGAGATCCTGAAACAGCAATCATCGTCTTCTGCGTGAGAGTCGTCCTTGGAGTCTGAATAGCCACAGAGAGCGTCGTGTTCATCACTATCATAGGACAATACGGACTCAAGATAATGATTGTGGAGGTCGAGATCAGGTACAAGGTTGGATATCGAGTTGATGAGATATTGCTTCTTCTTCCGAGATTGATTGGGACAATTCTTAGCGAAGTGGCCTTCCTTTCGACAGAGAAAGCATTTTGTCGGTTTTCCAAAACTTTGCTTTTTTCTGAAAAAGCATCTGGGCCTGAATCTGGGGAAGTGCTTTCGAAATGGCCTTCTGAATTGTCGTGGTTTGCTGCGTGAATCACATGAATAGTGTTTGTTGTTTTTGGAGCATTTGATAAACAGATCTGGTCTGGCACATATTTTTTGTTTTAAACAATAAACACATAAAATACTCTTTGTTTTTTTTTTTCAATTTCAAACTATTCAGAAAATCTTGTCTTGTAATTCATCTATATTGTTCTTATAACGCATGCAATATTAGGCGTTCATAAATGTATGGAAAAATGCATGCGCAAGAAGAAGTGGAAGTAGTAAAATCTACGTATCTAAAGGAACATTCTATCTCGGTGGTGTAGAATTCGTGGGTCCATGCAAAAATCAGATTGAATTCGTCATCGATGGAACCTTACTGGCTCCTGCAAACCCTAGCGACATTAAGCAAAACACATGGATCAACTTCAAGTACATCAACGATCTCTTTATCTCCGGTTCCGGTACACTCGACGGTCAAGGGAAACAGTCTTAGCCACTCAATGACGGTCACAAAAACACCAATTGTCCTAAACTAGCTATGGTACCATTTCTTAAACCTTTTATATATTGCTTTATTTTAAAATATGATTATTTCTTACATCTAAACCTTATTACAAAACGTATAATATGACGCAAAAAAATATGATTCAATATATCATTTGCTTTTACATCGGACATTCCTAGATTTAATCATCTAATATACACGTACCAGTTTCTTATAATGAAAATAGTTTTGAAGGCAATACCCACATAAAAACTATAAGTTATATTCAATTCTCTTTATTTTGATCTTATTCATAATTTGCTTATATGTCTTTTTAGTGTTTGAATTCCAAGAAAATTGGAGTGAAAGGATATTCCTCTTATTAATTCGTCTAATTTTTTCATAAACTTCAAAATTTTCATAGATTATGAGATTTTCATTCGTGAACAACTCAAGAATCAATGGGATAACATCACTAAACAGCAAAATGGGACACTTGAACTTTTTCTCCGTCCATCACCTCAACATTACCGGTGTTACTATAACAGCTCCTGACGATAGCCCCAACACCGACGGTATCAAGATCGGTTTCTCTAGCAACATTCACATTTCCAACACACACATCGGTACCGGAGACGATTGTATCGCCATTCTCTCAGGAACCTCTGACCTCGATATCTCTAACGTCAAGTGTGGTCCCGGACATGGAATCAGTGTCGGAAGCTTAGGGATGAACAAAGACGAACAAGATGTTAAGGGCTTAACGGTAAGAGACACGGTTTTTAACGGCACAAGCGGTGGTATTCAAATCAAGACTTGGGAATCTTCGGCTTCGGAGATCGTTGTTTCTAACTTCGTGTACGAGAATATTCAAATGATTAACGTTGAAAAACCGATCAAGATCGATCAGAAGTATTGTCCTCACCCACCTTGTGAAAAGAAGGTTAGCTTTCTACGCAAGAAACATGTTTCTTTTTCTTTTCTTTTCTTTCATCAGAAGAAACAAAAAAAGACAAATTTTTGTCTCGTTATTATTTCAGGGAAAGTCTCACGTTCAGATCCAAGATCTTAAGTTAAAGAACATATATGGAACATCGAAGAACAAAGTGGCAGTGAATCTGCAATGTAGCAAAAGCTTTCCGTGCAAGAATGTTGAGCTAATTGACATTAACCTAAAACATAATGGAGTCGAGGATGGTCCTAATTCTACTGCGGTGTGCGAGAATATTGACGGTTCTGCTCGTGGCAAGATGGTTCCTCAGCATTGTCTGGATTGATTCGACGGTCAGAACAATGACCGTGTGTTGTATTTGAAAATTTCATATTTGTATAGTTTGTCTATTAATTGTCATATTAGTTTGTACGAGTTATCGATTGGTGCAATAAAGATGTAAAAACACCTTTTTCTTCGTTTAGTGGTCTACTAGATTGGAATATGTGTATTACGTACGTATGTACAATCTTGTTATATAAAACGGAGCAAATTTTATAATATTATGACACGTGGTAGAATTTAATTCATGATATCTTAATATATGTAAGAAACTTCAGAAGATTTTAGCATGTGTCGTTGTATTACAAATAATGATTAATCGATCCAATTCAACTACACGCAGCACATGCGATTATGATGAACATCTCTTTCCACGATGCAATTCTCCTTGTAACATACGATCCACGACGAATGTTTCATGTATCACACCCACGATAGACACTCCTTACAATAAACTAGACCATGACGGACGATTTTACATGCAGCACTATGGAACCTTTGATAAGTTTTGCATCTATTAATCTGTAAATTGTATTTTCTGAAAAGAAAATCTCAGATCTGATGTAGAAACTTTTAAACCATTGGTTACTTAACCAAATAGTTTTCACAAAAACAAATTTTAGCATGTTTTAAATATTTTTAAAAAAATTAATAGTTGTGGAGAAAGGAAATATGGTAAAACAACATATTGTATACATTTATTGACTTTTATCAATATTTAATACTCATAAAATTTGTAAACGATAGAATTTATATTATTTTTAGTCTCCAAATATGATTATAACCATGAAAGTTGACCCAAAAAGAAAACACACCATACATACTACTTTAATCCAAATTCCACTTTAGATGGAATATATATAAACTTTAGTATCTTAAACGATGAATACAAACATTGTAAAACCAATGCTAACTTATGTCGAGTTAACGGCAAATTTGCTATTCGTTGTTATTTCATCATAGAAAGGAGAATATGTTATTTAGCGACAATTTTATGATGATATAACGGCGAAAAAGTAATTTGTCGTATAATCATCGTAAAACCGGCGAATCAGTTCGTCGTTACTTTAAGACGATTTTACGACAAATTACTTTTTCGCCGTTATATCATCATCAAATTGTAAACGAGAGAGAAAACACAAAAGCAACAATACATATAGATAATAGTAAGGTGACTTAGTCTTCAAAAGAACTCAAATCCTAGTGCCTAATGCGAATTTCCCCGGCAACGGCGCCAAAAACTTGATGTGTAGGAAAACTACTACTAAGTTTTAACCATAAATAACCACAAGTACATGGCAAATGTCGTTGTACTACTTAGGGATTGAATCCACAAGGAAATTGATTAGGGCAATAAGAATGCAAAGAACTTAAGAAGCTAAGCGAATTCAAGTGGTTTTGTTTTGGTAACCAATCCAACAACATAAGAAAGTAAGGCAATGAGCAAGGGAATTAACTAAACAAGAACAAGAAACATAAAAGAACACATGCATAAGCAAACCAAACTTAAAAGATAGCAATTTAAAAGCAATATGGAAAAGTCAACCACTTAAGCTTAAACAAGATTGATCAAATAAAAGGAAATATAAATCATGGGATAAGTCAATTGATCAAGGAAAATTATCTATTAGGTAATGGTGCTTAGTCTCTAATCAATTCAATTCCTAGGACAAGGATCACTAATTTATAACTAATCCATCTTGCGTGATGGTTTGAGAATCTTAGAATGGGGAATGATGAATCCGTAGGGAACTTCTCAACGAAACTGAGTTCACTTAGAAATGAGGCATATGTGCTTGAAAGGAAATACAAGGAGAAGAACTAAGTCAAGAAACTATTAAGGTGTCTTCTACCAAGATTTGCGGCACACAAAGAGATTCTGAAATTTGCTATGAACACTGATGATATGAAGTTTGATCACCTGGTGGGAATGCTCAAGGCTGAGGAAAAGGAGTCGTCAGAAGATCAGCCTAAACATGCTAAATGAATAGTGTTTACTGCGAATGAAGGAGATGAAAGGTTCCAGAGTTTGGAAGATAACATGAGCCTCATGGCTAGGAACTTCAACAAGATGCTAAAGCATGTTGAGAAATGACACAACAAAACCATGAATCGATTCAAAAGGAAAGATCCTGATAACCCAGGCTATAGAGCATCACAGACAGAAGGTGAAACATTCAGTAGGAAAAATATCTCAAATGCCACGAGTGTGAGGGTTTTAGACACTTCAAGAATGAATGTCCATTGGTGAAACGACGAGAACTAAAGTTTGTAGAGTGCAAAGGGTTTGGACATGTCAGAGTGAGTGTCCAAGTGCTCAGAGGAGACAAGAAAGGTCAATGGTTTATTTCAGTGACTATGAATCAGACACTGATAATGGAGGTGAAGAGCTTCTGTTAAAGTATGTGGCATTTATGTCTAAGACAGACAATCAACTGTGTGACAGAGAGAAAAAATTAGAATCAGACTCCGTGGATGAAGACGAGATTGATCCCAAGAAGGAATATCGAGCACTCTATGAGAATTGGGTGAAGCTAAGCAACGAAAATTTGCAACTCATCAAAGATAAAGCAATGTTGAAGGCATAAGTCAATATTCTGGAGCTTGAACAACCCATGAGCGAGAGTAATGTTGAAGAATGAATCTCTGAAGATGAAGGTGTCAAGTTAAAAAATGAGCTGATTGCAGAAAAGGAAAAGAACAGAATACTTGAAGAAAAAATCAACAAGATGTGGAAAGTGTTCTCAGAGGAACGGGAGAAGAACAAGGATCAGGAATTGAAATTGAATGATAATTATAAGAAGATCCGGATGTTGAATCAAGGGTCTGACAATTTGGACAAACTTCTTACATTGGGACAGCCACCAGAGACGAATTGGGGGTTGGGTTATCATGGAGCTACAGGTCAAAATTCTCCATGTCTAACCAACATGTCCAACTTTCTATCAGGAGAAACCACTCAAAACGGCAACAAAGAAAAAACTTAGACTGAGATGTTAAAGTCTGGAACTGCAGCAAGAGGAGATGTGTTACACCAAGGTCGCAGTGTGTGTGACAAGAGTGGTCATCGAAAAGCAACATGTTTTGTACTTCAATGTAGGATAAACAGAGCCTGGAGGATGAATCAGTGTTTCTTGGAGCCTAAACGATATGGTAGAGTCTGGATAGCCAAGACTCATCTATATGTTAACCGCATAACACAGAAGGATGGTGTGACTGAAAAAACATGCAACCTTGTAAGTATGGAAGAGCAAAAACCTGAAAACGTAAGCCTTGTGGCATACATACCTACTGAATTTCAGAAATGGGCGTCCTTGGTATTTTGATAGCGGATGCTCTCGACACATGACTAGGGATCATCGAGCACTAGGAAATATTTCAACGGTGAAAGGAGGAAAAGTAACCTTTGGAAATGGAGGGCAATGAAATATCCCAGAAGTAGGAAATGTTGATAAACAGGATCAACCACAGCTGGTGATTGTGTGTTGCGTTGAAGGCTTAAAGGCTAATATAACTAGCATCAGTCAGTTATGCGATGAAGGACTGAAAGTTGTGTTCACCCGTACTGATTGCCAAGCGGTTGATGAGAACGGTAATATTGTGTTGTTTGGGACACGTTCATTGAATAACGGTTACATGTGGAAGCCGTTAGATCATTGCATGTCTGTAGTTATCTAACAACTTGACCTATGGCACAAGAAATTGGGTCACATGAATACTGATAGACTGAGTAGATTGGTAAAGGCTGAAGTTGTTAGAGGAGTTCCCAAGTTGAGTGACATAATGGATGTTGTGTGTGCAGCAAGCAGTAAGGAAAAACAAATTCGAGTTAAACATTTTGATATGGAAATGATCAAGATAACAAAGACCCATATGAGTACTACCAGCAAGCTGTCTCAAGATGAAGAAGGACAAAAAGTGGACGAAAAGTTGTATCGATCTATGATCGGCAACTTGTTGTATCTCACAGCTTGGAGGTGTGTGCACGATATCAAGCCAGTCCTAAAGTCTCCCATCTCACTGATGTCAAGAGTATTAACAAATACGTGAAATGTTCGTTGGATCATGGTCTATATTATACAAAGGAAACTAACTCGAATTTGGCTGATTTTTGTGATGCAAATTAGACAAGGTGTTTAAATGATCGGAAGAGCACTTCATGAGGATGTTTTTCTTGGGGAACAACATGATTTCGTGGCACAGTAAAAAGTAAAATTACGTTTCCCTATCCACTGTCGAAGCATAATACATAGCTCTTGGGAGTTGTTGCACACAAATGTCGTGGATGAAACAATTGCCGACATATTACGGTATCAATTTCGAACCCTTATTGGTACATTGTGACATCATCAGTGCAACTAATATCTCCGAAAATTCAGTGCAACATTCTCGTACTAAGCATGTTGATATTTGTCATCACTTTGTTAGAGAACTTATAGAGGCAAAACTTATCATTCTTGAGCATGTTGCTTCTAAGAACCAGTTAGCTGACATTTTTACCAAACCTCTTGATATCAATACCTTTCTGCACTTAAGAAAGGCTTTGGGAATCTGTAAACTCTAATGTGTGTGTTGTATTGAGAGATTATTGAAGCAGAGTAAAGCACGGTATCATTCCACACCAACTAAAACCTCTGATCAGCAAACTGTTATTTCGAAAAAGCGGCTCATGATACACTGTATCGACCATGATTATGTTGGTCTATGGAGAAAGGCACTCGACCTGAGCCAAGTTGCAAACACACCTTGGACTGGTATCGATCACTACCTGGATGGACTGAGAAACTTGTGGAAGAAAATGATGAGACCTAAAGTGACAAATACTCGTTTTGGTCTAAGTTGCAACCACGCCTTAGCTAAACAATGATCACTATCTTGATTGGGATCGAAATCATGTTAAGTAAAATAAAGGCCTGAAGCGAAGAGTACCTTGGACTGGTGTCGATCACTATTTGAACCAAGCAAGGGAGATAAGCTGATGATCTTGAAAGCTTCCCTTGTTGAAATAAAGGCCTGAAGAGAAGGGTACTCGACCTGAGCTGAGTTGCAAACATAACTTAGATTGGTGTCGATCACTATCTGGATTAGGTAAGAGACTTTCTAACCTATTTTGACAGTCCATCGAAGAAGAACAAAAAGAAATAACAGAAAAAGGAAGAATAGAAGAAAAAAACGAAAAAGGAACAAAGACATTTTGAAAAAAAAGGAAGGATGGGGACTCCAAGTTTCAAATCAGGCATTCGTGTGTTGTGAGAAGTATGATAGTGCTTTTAATACCGTTTTAGAGCTGGTAAGTTTTCATTTTTAAACTTATAATTGTTGTGGTATTGATTCAGTATGTAATTTGCATTAGTTACCAGGCTAGCACAATCAGCACTGAGAGGTATGGTGAAATCATTATGTCTGATTAGGATATAATCATCCTTCAAACATGTAAATGTATGGTTTCTCATTTGTATATGTGTTCATGAAGGTACACGGGGTCCTCACTGGTTTTCTGCAGAGTGTGTTAAATAATGTGTGATTTGTGTTACACACTCAAATCTATTTTCGAATAATGGATACAAAATTGGGCTTTAATCTGATGTGTTTTGTTTTGGGCTTGAGGCCATTTGTGGTTGTCTAACATATATTGTTAAGCTGTGTCTTTAGGAGTCTCCTTCATGCTTGGATATATTAAGAAAATATGAGCTTGTGTGCCACAAACCCTAGGCTGCTAAGAAGAGGAAGTCAGCTGCTGCATCACAAGTCCCACCAACGATAGTGGATTTCTCTAAAACTCAAAGGGAATGACGAAGACATGCAGACTAAGGTTGCAGATTTTCAAGAAGGGCTAACTTATCCGTATGATGAACGGGAGCCGTGATATGAGGCCAATCGACAAGCTCATCTTGAGAAGAATCACATGTATCCAACACTGACTCAACCTATAAAAAGGGTGTTCAGTCAGACGTTTGCTTCTGCGGCCGCTAATGAAAGTTGTTGATGTTTCAATGAGTTGTTTCGGGTCGTCGTGGTAATAGGCTCACTGGCTTTCCGCTAGCATTGACACTCGATGACAAGTCTGGAAAAGTCTCTGATCATGAAGACGAAGCTGAACCGAATCTGGTTCTTGATGTGTGTCAAATTGTATTTGTACCTAGACTTAGCTAACAACACACTCTAGTTGTTGTAGCATAGCATAGGGTCGAACCAAGGGAGATTAGAATAGCTACACTAAGAATCCAAGTATTCGAATAAGCTAAGCTACTTGAGGTTGTGTTTTGGACTTTAAAAGTCCTAATTCCAAAACTAAGTGATACAAACGAAATTATAATGCAAATGGAAAGCAAGCCAAACCAAATAAGTAAACAAACACTAAACAAGATCAAAGCAAGATAATTTGAGCATAAACAAAATCAAAATGTAAAGTCTATAAAAAGTCAACAAACAATAACTTGATCAAATATGGAAAACATGGGCTTTGGGCAAAGCATTTGACTTGGGATGATCAATGACTAACTAATGATGCTATGACTAACAATTCAAACTCAATTCTATGACATGAATCACACAAATAGACTAATCCACTCCCATGATACTAATCCATTCATTAACCATTTAATTAAGCTAATTTTCCAATTGCAATCAAATGATCAATAATCATTAAACATAAGTTCACAAAGCCACTAATCACCTTAAGCATCAATTCCCATTGGTTAAGAGTGAAAAGCAAGGTTAGGATTCTCCTAGACATTTTATCGAACACCTTCCGGGCATAACATATCCATGATCTAGAATTTGAATGATCAAATCAATTCTAGCATTAAGAACACCCTAAACTTTATAAATCATAAGAATCTAAGCCTAGACATCATTAATCATCCATCAAACATCCCTCATCTACTAAGCCCAAAAACCCATTGAAAGACTACTCACTAACCATGATGCAAAACACAAAGATAATAAAAGATAAGTACATAATAAAAGTAGAAATGGAGATAGATGAAGAAAACTTCACTAATTATGGTGAAAATAGCAAAGATCCAAGCAAAATATCATAAGGAATAGTTTGAGGTCAAAGAGGCAAGAGCAAAATCAGAAAAAACTTTGGTTTTTACAATGCTTAAGAGGGTATTTATACTAAGAAAAATATCTAGGTAAAACAAGAGGTTAAAGAGTCAAAGTCAACATAAAGTCAACCAAAAAATTGTGCAGATTGAGCATCAGATCGATCGATCCAAAATTAGCGAGAATATTGTGGATCGATCGATCCAAACAGATCGATCGATCCGGTGATACGTGTCCAGTAAATCGATGATAACTTTCTCGATATGGCTCCGAATGACTTGAAACCACTTCCATTGGAAAGCTAACTCAATTTCCTATCTCCATACAAAAAGTTCAGATTAATACGATCACGGGAAGGCCTTCAACAGAGATGATCTTTGAGCCGATTCAGACTTTTTCTGCATGTTTTTGCCCATTTGATCCATTCTTGTAACATCTTTGTGTCTCCTAACTCCCCATTGTATCCACATAGCTCCAATGACTCCAAAACACCTAAAAAGAGAGAAAACAATGAAATATGTCCAAAATCCTAATCCTAAACTCTAAAATGCTAAACTATGCTAAACTAGCCTAACATGTGCCTAAAGATGCATTTATGATGCAAAATGTGGAATGAATGAGATGAAATCTAAGCCTAAAAATGTGTAAAATATGGTGTCATCAACTCCCCCAGACTTGCCTTTTGCTTGCCCTCATACAAACAAACCGCAAACACAAAGGAAGAAGTTCGAAGGGAGAACTCAAAACCATAAGGTTCTTTTCCAAAGCACACAATGTCAATACAAGATAATACAAATCAATGCTACTAATAAACCATCTACTCAATCAAGCTTCCAATACTCATCGCAACTCTAATCTTTTTCCTTAAGAATCAATGCCAAGTGATTAAAAGTCTCATATCCACCAACTCCCTACCTTCATTAAGTTCTTTCAAGCGTGTAGTCTCACAAATGGGGATTCAACCTAGACCAATCGGCATGGTAAGAGAACACGGTCAATGTGAAGTGAAAAGTGGTTCAAAACATTTAGTGACTTCTCTCAAACATAAGGCATAAGTCATTACACAAAAGCAATGGAGAAGGGAAACAATTTATGCATACAAGATGCTTTCTTCCATTTTCCTACCCAATCCCATATCCTTGTAACAAACTCAATCTTGCTAGATACTTCTCTTGATATCATTAAAGTCACTTTTATTTCTCAACACCAAACACTTCAACCTTTTTTTTTTTGTCGGATTGATCCTAGGGAGTTCTTCTTACACTCAAACATCTACTCTCGCTTCATACTTGTTTTACTCCTTTTTATTTTCCTTTTTTCTTTCCTAGGAGTTCCTTACTTATAAATTTTAAAACTCAAGAGTAGTGTTTTCTTATTATTTTCACTTTCTAGACAACCTTCTCTTTCTTATCCTCAAACCACTTTGGTTTCACTCTTTTCATTTCCTTTTTTTTTTTTTTAACCATTTTTTTTCTTTTCCTCTTTTCAACTCTCTTCTTTTCAACAAATCTCACACCTTTATAAACCCAACAACCATTCCAAAATCTCTCTTAAGACTCAATAAAACGTCAAGACTCTCTCAAACCCACATAGACTAGCCAATGAGACTACTCCTAATGGAAGACAAGAAACTTGTCGTTTCCATCTCAAAAGATTTTATGCATGAAGTGCAAATAGAAGAGGCCTCACTCAACAAATTAATGAAGGCTTCAAAAAAAATTAAGGTTTGGGGTTTTTAAGGTGTGGTACCATCCTCATTCAAAAGATATATTTGAATTGGGATTGGCCATTCAAAACCATTGAAGAGTGGTAAAAAGAGATAAAAATGGTTGAATGTGTATAAGTGAACCATGGTTAAGGTTTAAAACCCATAAGTGAGAATTAAATTCAATTAAGGTCAAATAAAATGGAGTTGGTTTCAATTCAAGCAAAGAATCAACAAAACTTAGAGAATCTAGAGTGGAGAGATCAAAGATATGTAGAAGCAAGATTTTCGCGGTTCATCAAGCAAGAGAGAAGCATTATCAAGATATTTACAAGGTGTGCTATGTACTAAAAATCTATTCAAGGCATTCTTATCATTGTTCTCCGAATGCAATCCTAAAATGCTTTTAGACTCGGTCCTATATGAAAAGAAAACGAAATAATGCAAATACTATGTGAAACTACATGCATTTTTTTGAATTTTTGAAATTTTTCGACTTTTGTGTTGTTTTTTTTTCTTTTTAAGGTATATACAATGCAAATGAATGAAAGCAAGACTCAAAGTGAAAGAAAAACAAAACAACTAAAATATGCATTAGCAACCAATGTCTCTCCCCCGGACTTAATTCTCACCATCTCGGTGAGAAAGTAAAATCAAAGAGAAAGCCATGATTCAAGAGAATGAAAAATAAGGGAATAAAAATGGTATGTACAAAGGAGAAATGGTGGTACCTTGGAGTTAGGATTCATTGGGCTTTGTCCTCTTCATTCAAGCTTGTTTTGTGTCACTAGCTTGACAATGATAGGCTTGGGAGAGTTCCCAAGGGCGCGTTTAACGTCGCTAGCTTGACGGAGTTTCTACAACTCAAATACACAAAAACAAAACCAGAGAAAATTAAAAATAACAAGAAATAAAAATATGTACAAGAGATACCTTTGGGAATGCCTCCCAAGAGCGCTTGCTTTACGTCCCTAGCTTGACGGTGAAGGAGATTTAGGCATTAGAAGGATCCGAAAGAGGAATTTCGGTGGTTTCCTCAATCGGGACATCCGCGAGATAGGTCTTGCATCTTTGCCCGTTCACGGTAAACTCTCCCCCGGACTTGTTGATCAACAAGAGTGCACTATAGGGCTGGACTTCCTTGATTTGAAATGGACCCGACCATTTAGACTTGAGTTTACCCGGCAACAACTTCAAGCGTGAATTAAAGAGCAACACTTGATCACCCGCCTTGAAGTCTCTTTTCAAGATCTTCTTGTCGTGAAAGGCCTTGGTTTTCTCCTTGTAGATTCGAGAATTCTCATAGGCATCTTGGCGTATCTCCTCAAGCTCTTCCAATTGAATCAACCTTTTCTCGGAAGCCGTTTTCAAGTCAAAATCTAAGAACTTAGTAGCCCACAAAGCCTTGTACTCAAGCTCCACCGGTAAGTGACAAGATTTGCCATAGAGAAGATTGAATGGCGTTGTCCCAATGGGAGTCTTGTACGCGGTGCGGTATGCCCACAATGCATTATCCAATTTTTTCGCCCAATGTTTTCTTGTCTTTCCAACCGTCTTCTCTAAAATGGCCTTGATTTGTCGATTGAAAACCTCAACTTGACCCGACGTTTGTGGATGGTAAGGCGATGCCACTTTGTGCTTGACCCCATCCTTTCTCAAAAGGCTCTCAAAAACCTTGTTAATAAAGTGGCTACCACCATCACTTATCACAACTTGTGGAACACCAAATCTTGGGAAGATGATAGTTGTTGAACAACTTAAGAACAACGTTGGCATCATTGGTAGGGCTAGCAATGGCTTCCACCCATTTTGAGACGTAGTCCACCGCCACTAAAATATATTGGTTCCCATAAGAGGATGGAAACGGTCCCATGAAGTCAATCCCCCATACATCAAAGATTTCCACTTCTAGAATCGGGTTGAGAGGCATCTCGTTTCTTCTACTAATGCTTCATTTTTGTTGGCAAGCGTCACACCGTGTAACAAACTCATTGGAGTCCTTGAACATTGTAGGCCACCAAAATCCCGCTTGAAGAACCTTTGAAACCGTCTTGAATGTAGCGAAATGGCCTCCATAATTTGAACCATGGCAATGAAACAATACACCGGGTACTTCCTCCTCCGGGATGCATCTCCTATAAATTCTATCCTTGCATTGCCTATAGAGATAAGGCTCATCCCAAAAGAAATGTGTGACATCCTTGTAGAACTTCTTCTTTTGGTACCCAAGAAGATTTGGTGGTCCTTTTCCACAAGCTAAGTAGTTTACCAAATCAGCATACCAAGGCTCTTTCACCTCTATAGCCTCAATCGCTAAAATCTCATCTAGCATCAAGTTCTCCTTGTGTAGAGCTCGGATAACATTCACGTGTTCTTCGGGTAAGGAGTCATCAATGGGTACTTCATCTTCAATTCGCATCCTTGAGAGGTGATCCGCCACTCCATTCTCAATACCTTTCTTATCAACTATCTCCATGTCGAACTCTTGTAGTAAGAGGATCCATCTCAAGAGGCGTGGTTTGGCATCCTTCTTCGACATGAGATATCTCAAAGCCGCGTGATCAGTGTGCACTATGACTTTAGAGCCCACCAAATAGGATCGAAATTTTTCAAAGGAATACACAATCGCTAGGAGCTCTTTCTCCGTTGTTGCATACTTCATTTGGGCGTCATCCAAAGTGCGACTAGCATAGTAAATTACGTGGGGCTTCTTGTCTTTCTTTTGACCCAAAACTGCTCCAACCGCGTAGTCACTAGCATCACACATCATCTCAAAGGGATAGTCCCAATCCGGTGGTTGAACAACGGGTGCACTAACCAAAGCCTCTTTCAACTTCAAGAAGGCTTCATGACATTCTTGATCAAAAACAAAGGCTATCTCTTTGCACAAAAGCCTTGTCAATGGTCTAGCAATTTTAGAAAAATCCTTGATGAACCTCCTATAGAACCCGGCATGACCCAAGAAGCTTCTTATACCCTTTACCGATGTAGGTGGTTGCAAGTTCACCATCACTTCGATCTTGGCTTTATCGACCTCAATACCCTTCTTTGAAATTTTGTGCCCAAGCACAATACCATCTTGAACCATGAAGTGGCACTTCTCCCAATTGAGTACAAGGTTGGTGCCTTCGCATCTTTGTAGAACCCTACACAAATTCAAAAGACAAGAGGCAAACGAACCACCATACACGGAAAAATCATCCATAAAAACTTCCATTATATCCTCCGTGTAATCCGAGAAGATCGACATCATACACCTTTGAAAAGTCGCGGGTGCATTACACAAGCCAAATGGCATCCTTCGATATGCAAAGGTACCATAAGGACAAGTGAAAGTCGTCTTCTCTTGATCTTGAGGATGTATTGGGATTTGAAAGAATCCCGAATAACCATCAAGAAAGCAATAGTAGGAATGGTTAGCCAATCTCTCAAGCATTTGATCAATAAAAGGCAATGGAAAATGATCTTTTCGAGTATAAACATTCAATTTTTGATAGTCAATGCACATTCTATGGCCGGTTGTTGTTCTAGTTGGAATCATTTCATTTTTCTCATTCCTAACAACGGTTACTCCACCTTTCTTTGGAACTACATGAACCGGAGAAACCCATGGACTATCCGAAATAGCATAGATTATCCCCGCCTTAAGTAGTTTCAAAACTTCTTTCTTGACTACTTCTTTCAAATTCGGGTTAAGCCTTCTTTGATGCTCAATTGATGATTTAGATTCATCTTCAAGATAAATTCTATGCATGCACAAAGATGGAGCAATTCCCTTAATGTCATCCAATGAATAACGTATGGCTTTTCTATACTTTCTAAGTTCTTTCAAAAGCATGGAAGTTTCTTCATCGGTTAATTGATCATTGATTATCACGGGATAAGTAGAATTGGGTCCAAGAAATGCGTACCTTAGCCCAAGTGGTAGAGGTTTGAGTTCCAATTGAGGCGCTTTGAGCTCACTCCACATGTCCTCTTCGCTAGAATTACCATTGCTAGCATAGTCTTTAATCTCCTTGCTCACTTCATCATCAATTAACTCCAAGAAGCAAGTGTTCCCCTCCAAAGGCTTGTGGTAGTCTAGAAGTCGTTCATACCCAATAGCATCCTCATTAATGACTCCACACTCCTTACTATCTATGGTAAGAGCCACTCCCAAAGGATCTTCCATACTCAACTCTTCAAGATATTCGTCCGCCATCTCGTCCAAAAGCTCGATATAGAAGATTTTTCCTTCGATGGTGGGTTTCTTTGCCATCTTCTCTACGTTGAATGTCAATACGAATTGTCCCAATTGGAGATTAATCAACCCCTTTTTCACATCAATGATTGCACCGGCGGTAGCCAAGAAAGGCCTCCCGAGAATGATGGGATCGGTTGGTTCTTTCATCCATTTCAAGCACAACAAAGTCCGTGGGGACAATGAAATTTCCCACCTTAAGTGGCACATCCTCAATCACACCAATTGGAAAACGAAGAGATCTATCCGCTAGGACCAAAGTGATCCTTGTATTCTTGTAGTTCGTGAATCCCAACCTCTTTGAAACCGTGAGAGGCATTAAACTGACACTCGCACCAAGATCCACCAAACACCTTGGGAAAATCAATGGAGCTAAGGAGCACGGCAAGGTGAAACTCCCGGGGTCTTCAAGCTTTTTGCATGAGTTTCCTTGGATGATAGCACTACACTCGTGATTTACCGCAACCATGGCATGTTCAAGAAACTTTCTCTTAGCAACCGTGTCCTTGAAAAGCTTGGCATAAACTGGGCAATCTATCATTAAGTCCATGATAGGGATAGTTACCGTAACCGGTCCCATTAGCTCTTGGAACTTGTCAAGTTTCTTATCAAGGATCTTCCTCTTGAATTTTCTCGGAAATGGAAGTTTTGGTTCATAAGGTGGAGGCACAAATGGAGTCTTATCTTTGACAATCTCTTTAGTCTTCTCTTGTGGCTCCTTTTCTTCATCAATGAGAATGGGTTCACTAGGAGTTACCTTTTCTACATCTTTCTTCTCAATACCAACTTCCATTTCTTGGTTCTTTTCAAGCCCATCAACCTCTTTCTTCTTGGGAAGGGGTGGTCTTGTATCAACTTCCTTACCACTCCTTAGCATTAGAGCTCCACAAAACTCTCTTGGGTTTGCTTCGGATTTACCCGGTAGTGTTCCAACGGGTCTCTTTGAAGTTGAAGCAACTTGAGCAATTTGATTGTCCAAGATTTTCATGTGAGTAGAAAGATGCTCAAACTTTGCGTTTAGGTCATTGTAAGCACTATCCACTTTGTTGTGGATCTCCGTCATCCTCTTGCTCAACTCAATAGCTCTTTTCCCTTGTCCTTCTAGGATTTGCTTAAGAAGGAGCTTTGTCTCATCATCTTTTGTTTGTGGTTGAGAGGAACTACCTTGTCCTTGGTAGTTTTGATTCGCTTGTGATTGAAAACCTTGTTGATTGGGAACAAATGGAGCATTGGATTGATAGTTCCCTTGTTGTTGGAATTGAGGTCTTGCCATTAACCCTTGTTGTGGAACAAATCCTTGTCCTTGAGGCTTGCCTTGAGGGTATACTTGATCTTGGGGATTCTCAACATTGGTGCTTCTATAGGAGAGATTTGGGTGGTTCTTATAGTTGGGGTTGAAACCCCTTTGTTGGTTGTTGTATCCTCCTTGCATGTAGCTAACTTCCTCTTGACCTTCTTGGAAAATTTCAACACATCTCTCTCGATTCCCATCAAAATCCCCAACATAATTCATGGCCTTTTGTGTGGACATGATGAACTTATCCAACTTCTCATTGAGCTCCTTGAATTTTGTATCATCATTCATTGGTTCTCTCAAGGTTCTATCATAGTCTCCACTATAGCATTGGTCAATTTGAGCCAAGTTTTCAACCAATTGCTCTCCTTGCTCCACCGATAGACTCGGGAAGCTACCATTACTCGCGGTGTTCAAAGCTATGTGATACTTCTCGTGAATTCCCCGATGAAATATTCCCAAAAGAGCTTCCATTGCCACTCCATGGTGTGGACAAGCTCTTGTATACCCCTTAAGGCGCTCCCAAGCTTCATACAATGACTCATTCGCTCCTTGCTTGAAGCTTGTAATATCGTTTCGAATTTTAGCCGTTCTTTGATTTGAGAAGAACTTGGAGAGAAACCTCTTCTTGCACTCTTCCCAAGTGGTAATGGAGGATGTGACAACACTCTTCTCCCATTGTGAAGCTTTATCTCCAAGAGAGAATGGAAAGAGAGTCAATTTGATAACATCTTCGGGCACTCCATTCATCTTAACCGTAGCACAAAGGCGGTCAAAATTATCCAAATGCTCAATTGGGTGCTCCATGGGTAAACCGAAGAAACGATTATTTTGCACCATGTTGATCAAGCTTGACTTGATCTCCCAATTGTTGTTCCCGCAAGGTGGGGCTCTAATACCCGTCCTTGTGCCATTGGTTATAGGCTCATCAAAGTCGCCTATTCTTCTTGGCTCTCGTGGTTGGTGGATGGGCTCTCTAGCTCCCACATTCCCTTGTAATCCAACTCCATGAGCCTCTCGCTCTTGATCATTCCTTGGTGGTTCCATGCCCAACCACCTTAAATTGTCTAGGCATTCGCGTTCTCGCCTTGCTTCCTTAGCCGTTTCTCTCTCCAAACGTCGAATGTCAACAATGAGTGGTTGAAGATTTGTCGGCCCCTTACTCCTTGTGTTCATACACCTTTGGAATAAATGAGAAACAAGTGAGAAAAATTAGTAACAAATGAAAAACAAAAACTTAGTCTCAATCGAAGACCAAATCCTAATGGCTATTGCACAATCTCCCCGGCAACGGCGCCAAATTTGATGTGTGTCAAATTGTATTTGTACCTAGACTTAGTTAACAACACACTCTAGTTGTTGTAGCATAGCATAGGGTCGAACCAAGGGAGATTAGAATAGCTACACTAAGAATCCAAGTATTCGAATAAGCTAAGCTACTTGAGGTTGTGTTTTGGACTTTAAAAGTCCTAATTCCAAAACTAAGTGATACAAACGAAATTATAATGCAAATGGAAAGCAAACCAAACCAAATAAGTAAACAAACACTAAACAAGATCAAAGCAAGATAATTTGAGCATAAACAAAATCAAAATGTAAAGTCTATAAAAAGTCAACAAACAATAACTTGATCAAATATGGAAAACATGGGCTTTGGGAAAAGCATTTGACTTGGGATGATCAATGACTAACTAATGATGCTATGACTAACAATTCAAACTCAATTCTATGACATGAATCACACAAATAGACTAATCCACTCCCATGATACTAATCCATTCATTAACCATTCAAGTAAGCTAATTTTCCAATTGCAATCAAATGATCAATAATCATTAAACATAAGTTCACAAAGCCACTAATCACCTTAAGCATCAATTCCCATTGGTTAAGAGTGAAAAACAAGGTTAGGATTCTCCTAGACATTTTATCGAACACCTTCCGGGCATAACATATCCATGATCTAGAATTTGAATGATCAAATCAATTCTAGCATTAAGAACACCCTAAACTTTATAAATCATAAGAATCTAAGCCTAGACATCATTAATCATCCATCAAACATCCCTCATCTACTAAGCCCAAAAACCCATTGAAAGACTACTCACTAACCATGATGCAAAACACAAAGATAATAAAAGATAAGTACATAATAAAAGTAGAAATGGAGATAGATGAAGAAAACTTCACTAATTATGGTAAAAATAGCAAAGATCCAAGCAAAATATCATAAGGAAGAGTTTGAGGTCAAAGAGGCAAGAGCAAAATCAGAAAAAACTTTGGTTTTTACAATGCTTAAGAGGGTATTTATACTAAGAAAAATATCTAGGTAAAACAAGAGGTTAAAGAGTCAAAGTCAACATAAATTCAACCAAAAAATTGTGCAGATTGAGCATCAGATCGATCGATCCAAAATTAGCGAGAATATTGTGGATCGATCGATCCAAACAGATCGATCGATCCGGTGATACGTGTCCAGTAAATCGATGATAACTTTCTCGATATGGCTCAGAATGACTTGCAACCACTTCCATTGGAAAGCTAACTCAATTTCCTATCTCCATAAAAAATTTCAGATTAATCCGATCAGGGTAAGGCCTTCAACAGAGATGATCTTTGAGCCGATTCAGACTTTTTCTGCATGTTTTTGCCCATTTGATCCATTCTTGTAACATCTTTGTGTCTCCTAACTCCCCATTGCATCCACATAGCTCCAATGACTCCAAAACACCTAAAAAGAGAGAAAACAATGCAATATGTCCAAAATCCTAATCCTAAACTCTAAAATGCTAAACTATGCTAAACTAGCCTAACATGTGCCTAAAGATGCATTTATGATGCAAAATATGGAATGAATGAGATGAAATCTAAGCCTAAAATGTGTAAAATATGGTGTCATCAGTTCTCTCTTTTTTATTCAATCAATGTATGATATTGTTGTTTTTGTCTAAGTGTGCACTCAAGCAGGGGGAGAATACAATACCCATGTATGTGCATCTGGCGATGAAGAAAAGGCATCAGCTTCAATGTGTGTGCCTTGATAAGACTTGTTTGCCTTTGGAGTTTGAACCATGTGTTCAGTACTAAATGAGCAACGCGATTTGAATTTTTATTGAGCCTGAATCTAATATCAGATCAAGTGTTTTCTTGTGGTTGTGTTTGGTTTTTGTTTGAATGTCTTATGCAAGATGCTTGTCACACTTAGACAAAGAAGGGGGAGATTGTAAGCTCCAAAATACTGGAGGATAAATAGACAACTCTATGAGTAGCACAAAGATGAGTTATGCGGGAAGGACAAACGGATCAAGGTGATATGGACAAATGAAAGTGGAGCTAGCAACTTGGTCGTGTGTATCAAGAAAATATCTGTCAAGATATGCAGAGAAGATCTGGCAAGATATGAAGAGAAGATTTGGCGTAATCCAAGATATGAAGAGATGATTTGGAGTGATCATATCTTGGAGATTAAAGATTAGTAACTTGCTGAAATTGGCTAATATAATTAGGAGGCAGACTCAAAGTTAGGGTCAGCCGTTTTTGTGAATATCACTTGGAGAGAAAAGATTCTTGGTGAGTGAACATAGAGTGTAACACAATTGTTTTTTTGGTGGGCTTTGGGTAGATAGGAAGTGGTCAGCATTGAATCATTGTTTGATGTCGTATAAGTCTGATTAAACAAGTCTTAAATGATTGTTTAAGAGATTTTTAATTAAGCTTTTAGTATTTTCTTAAATCTACTTTGTGTTACACACTGTCTCTGCTATTTTTTGTTTCACATGTTTGATTTCTACTAATAATAAACGGGAGTTTAGTTTATTAGGTTATTAAACATAATATATTAGCAATACATTGAGTGGGTTAATTTATTATGTTTTTCGAGTTCAAAACGAGGTAGGGTTCTTGCCGGAATGAGATATGTTCTCTTTTTTTCTATGTCTATGGTTCACGTACTATATTTGTTAATTTAATCCCTGATATTAATATGATTTCTTTGATTCATGATTTTTTGCGATTACCCCTTAATGTCTAACGCTTTCTCCATTGAGTTTGCATCGTTATTTACTTGTTTTTATGTTTATTAATTATTATTTTCATCACCTTTCCTATCATAAACAACAAACCCACCATATCTTAGCTTAACTTAATTCAAATCTCATAAATTCATAGCGTAATTTTTTGGTCTTTAGTAAATTCGACACCTAAGTACTATTGTGATCGACTATGCACTTTCAACGTATTTCTAAGGTCAAAATCTGAGATATGAGTCCTCTCCTTGCTTCTTCTTGAATCCAGATTAACTAGTTTTTAGTAAATCAAGCATTTTAAACATTCGTGGAGCGACATCAGATATTGCAGCTATGTTTGCTTTCAATTGAAAGTATACGCGAGTTGAATATGCACCCCTTGAATCGTTCGTTATCAATGAAAAGTGTACTTAATCTACTTGCAATATGCTCGCCTAACAACTCTAAATCATCTCGAGTTACAAAAATTATCATACATACAATAATGTCGTCTCCATATCACAATTAAAGGCTAGTAGCATTTTTAAATGAGGATAGAGTTTTTGAACTATGAATTCACAAGGTACCTACAAATATGTACCAAGTCGAAGCTTATATAACAAGAATCGCTTGGATCTATGTGAATACTGTTTTAATGGAAAAAACGTTATTTTAGCGAGAAATGTGAAATATTATTTAACAAAAATAATCAATATAAATATACGAAATATTAAATATGATTTAATACAAACAATTTCGTTGTTGTGTAAAAAAAACGTAATTTTAGTTGACAACAAAAAATTCAGTTTTAACCATATTGTATAGGTGGTATATCCAACAAATTTTAGTTGCGTACTGTATACGCAAAAAAAACAAAAATAAAGCAAATAATATCTAGATGGTGTATCCAACTACTACATTTGTATGCAACATTTGGATATACGAACGAATAGACCTTTAAATACAAAAATTGGCTTTTGAGAAGAAGAAGAAGAAAGAAAGAAGAGTAGAATAAACTTCATAATATCTTTTGCTTATTTATCTCATCACTCCTTGGAAGTCACATCTGCTTTTGCCTTTAGTCTTGGTAATCACGGGGACAAAAACTGTGTCAAGGTCTTGTAATATAAATCTAACACACATAAAAATAGTTGGGAAATTTCAAAAATATATATTTTTATGTTGCTGTACATTTTCAAAAATACCGATTTTATAAACTTTTTATATAATTTTATAAGATATCTTTTAAAAAATATCGAAATTTTTAAATATTCACAATAAGATAGTTATGGTAATAAAAAAATGTTTGTTAACATTTTATAAGTATGTTTATAAACATTTTTAAGTTATTTTTCATAATAAAACATAACTTATAAATCTTTATAAAATGTTTATAAATAGTTTTTAAATATTTCTACAATTTTATATTATATCTTATAAAATTGTATAAAATGGTATTTTTGAAATGTTTTCAAACAAATCTATTTTTGAAAAAAGTACCACAAAGGGTATTTTTCAAAATTTGTCGAAAATAATCGATTTACCAACATTTTCTCAACGGATTGGCGAGTTTTTGAATCGAGATCAGCAAGTTTAACACAGACATAAACCTAAACCAAAGTTTTCACCAGAGGCCTCTGAATAACAAGTTACATTCCAATTTCCAAATTCATAAAAGGGAAACGAAGGACTTACTTCTGCTTTCAGAAAGGATATGGCTAAAGGAGCCAGTGGTAGAGGTATTAGTGGGATTAGTGACCTGCTTGGACCTGGCAACTAAACGATATGACATTTTCATCCTCTGCCCGAAGAACAAAAAAAATTTAATCATATTATATACAGTTAAAATTTTCTTGCTCCTTCTTTATGTTTACTCGGGATTTAGTCCATAAATGCCTATAACAAGAATCTAAAACATACCGATTTTCCAGAGAGAGTCATCAGGCTTGACATGGTGGAAGAATTCTCCCTATTACATATAATCCAAAAGTCGCAGAATTTACCAAGAAAGAACCAGCTAGAAAAGGGAGATTAAGATGCAATGAAAGAAATTGCGATGGAGAAAAGTTACATCGATGATTGGATCTTTCCCTTTGAGACCAACTTTCAGACTGTTCTTTTTTATTTCACAGGTAGCAGAACATGATCTAGTGCCACTAGGCACTGGAATGTTAACCGTGACCTCCTGGAGATTCTGTGTCCATGAGTATTTCTCAAAATCAAGCTCATTCCCTTTGTTAAGAACTGCACCAAATGGACATAAAGTTAGTTAGTTTGCTCATGTGACAAATCTTGAAAGTTACCCAAATTTTAAATTATCAAAAAAGAGCATGATAGTCTACTCAGACAAGTATTTTGATATTATGACAGTCTGAGCAAAAATAGACAGAGAAACCCAATCTGATTGTACTTAAATCTCATCATATATATATTAATTGAGAAGACATAGTGTATAAAATCATAGGTGTCATTCAAAGAGCGTTTTAGGGAATCTCTACATATTCTCATTAATCTTATAACATAGACCCGTTAATACATGTTTTACAAATTTAAGTCCAACTAAATGTAATATTTTATACTTACCGTATCATCTATTTTTAGAATTTTCTGATATATTAACAAGCTTTATGAATATATATTAACAAGCTTCTTATAAATATTTTTTAATAATCTAATCCCGTGCTTGGCACAGGTCAAAATCTAGTTCCATATTAATCAATGACGATAAAATTTTCAACTAAGGAAACATAAACCTAAACCAAAGTTTTCACCAGAGGCCTCTGAAGAACAAGTTACATACCAATTTCCGAATTCATAAAAGGGAAAACGAAGGACTTACTTCTGCTTTCAGGAGGGATATGGCTAAAGGAGCAAGTGGCAGAGGTATTAGTGGGATTAGTGACCTGCTTGGACCTGGCAACTAAACGATCACGCTCTCTCACTTTGCACATTAGCTGTATCGTGGAATAAAGCAAGAGACCGATAATAATGATCAAATAGCAATGCATAACTGGCCAGGGCTCATGAGGAAAATCAAATATCGAGAAGAATGTCATGAGAAGCGAAATGCAGAAAGCTTTGTCGTGGAGCACCAGAATGTAAACTCAGGGACCAGGCGAATAGCAGACTTGAAGGAATTAGAACCTCTATTAAATTCAGCAGGAAGATCCCCGAACCCGATAAGCAAATTGAGAAGGTAGACGAAAAGACTACAGACGATGATGAGGTATCCTTGAATATAGTAAATCCTCAAAAAAAGAACATAACCGCAGCGACAAGAGTTCCAAACCACCTACAAGTTTCATGAGGTCTAGCCATGTCTAGAAAACGTTGGGGAATCCTCCATACGAAACGTCCTAGTTGATGAAAGGGCATGTCAATTGAACCAATTCCGTCCATGATAATTGGAACCTAGAGGGTAAACAAAACAGTTGGGTGGTCAAATTAATTGACACTTGGTTTTACAACTGCAGATCAACCAGTACATCAACTGTTTTTCACTGTAAAGTTGAGCAAAGCACAAAACAACCACATAATTTGAATGACTAATAAATGTTCATGGGAAGCCTAGCTTTAATATCTCTGCACATGATCTACACAAAATCACATCCTAGGTTTTTTCTCCGAAATGTGATAGGTCACAGTAGCTTTAAAGAAAAGAGATCAACTCAATTTGCAAATTTTCAGTCTATTCTATTATCTTGACCTCAAGGTCTTTAAATACATAAAGCAAAACAACTGATCGATCACCGATCCTAGAAACATGGAAGCAAAGTCGTGCAAAAGGGGAAATGGAAATATGGAGATCGAGCTCCTAAAACTGTGGAAAAACTAACTTCACTAACTATTATTAAAAAAGGGAGACGTGTTCTTCTTGACCAAGTCTCTTTGGTTTACTTGGGATTTGGTTTTCTTGATTAACTCGGTTGGTTCCCATCAAAATGAATATTAACACAGTAATCTCTAGCTAGTTATTCTATAAATATATCAAAATGAATTAATTGGTCTTCGTTCCACCCTATTTACATAATATTACGAGAAGCCCCGAGTGCAACAAAGACTGCAACAAAGAAGCTTTTCTAATAGAGAAAATGTTAAGATGATTTCATTCCGTGAATCATAAATAAATTTGTTAAATGCCGTGAAAGCCCTATTTACATAATTTACATAATATTCCAATAAATCGAAGAAGAAAAAAAAACGATGGACTTCAGATCTGGAAACTCAATCAGTGAATTCTAAAACGTAGGGACCAAAAATCACATGAAAAAAAAACCCTAAGAATCGATCGAAACAGGATTCTCAGATCATTATTTAGAAAATTTGGAGGAAACAAAAGATTGAAACAGTTACGATAGCTGTTGATCCAAAATGAGGGCAAAACGAGCAGGCCTAACGAAAGACGGAACACCAAATGAAAGAGAAGGATTTGATCGGCGGTTTATTGAGATCGGCGTTTTAGGTTTTATATAAGAAATTCTGCAACACTAAAAAATACTTTACTTGATTTTGACCCCAATCATTTTATCAGTATCAACTTAACCCTTTACGATAAAAGAGGTCTCTGTTTTCACTTATCCACGATAAGCTAGTTCTGAATTGATCACCTATAATCTCGATCTTAGGTTGTTAAATTGGCACGATAGTGTGATTTATAATCTAATCAAAACCTAGAGTGAGCAAATTAGATAATTGCAAAGAAATTTGGATTAGATAATTTGTGAACAAATCAAACATGTGCTTAATGCTTGTTTAGACTTTAGGATTCGCAAAGGAATTTGGTTTCTTAAGTTTTAAACATAGTTAATTCTCGCAACGAAAGTTGGTTTATTTTACATTAGTGATTTGAGTTCTGGATATTGTTCGTAATTCGATCTTAACCAATTAAATGATCTTCATTACTTGATTTCCTGAGAAATTCCCTGGACCTGACGCTTTTCCTATCTGATAAACAAACCGTTTTAATTATTATTTGCATTGTTACTTAATTTATTTCATACTCGCTTAGCTGAATTCGAAACGAAAAAGTCTATCGTGAGGTTCTTGAGTCCTTGTGGATTCGACCCCTAAGTACTGCATCGATTTCTTAATTTGAGAGAGTAGCTCTAGGGATTTAATTTGAGCGATATCACAAAGCAAACGGATCGGGTGTCACGACCCACGGTGAAGAAGTTGGGTCGTGCACCCCGATCCATGATACGGCAAACGGATTGGATGTCACGGCCCACGGTGAAGAAGCTGGGTCGTGCACCCCGATCCATGATACGGCAAACGGATCGGGTGTCACGACCCACGGTGAACAAGTTGAGTCGTGTACCCCGATCCACGGTACGGCAAATGGATCGGGTGTCACGACCCACGGTGAAAAAGTTGGGTCGTGTACCCCGGTCCATGGTATTGCAAACAGATTGGGTGTCAGGACCCACGGTGAAGAAGTTGGGTCGTGTACCCCGATCCATGACAAGCAAACGGATAGGGTGCCACGACCCATAGTATGGCACAATGAAGCAATGCAACCCGAGCCATGATGTCTGATGCAACCCGAGCTGAAGGTGATGGTTTCAACGAAACCAAGCCAGGCCCAAGATAAACAAGAAATTCACAAGAAGCCCACAAATAAAAGTGGGCCAAACCTAGACGAGAAGCCTAGCAGGCCGAGCCGACGTAAGAAAGGAAAACGGCCGAAGAACCAGGAAATCTTCCTTATCTCTTATGAGTAGGTTTGGCCGACTCTGGCTTGTGTATATACTCATGTATACCCTCCGAAAAAAGGATCCGCAATTTTACCTAGCAAAAACTCTGTACTTTTGCTCTCATACGAAAAGCTTTCTAAACATCTTAATAAAACACCATCTTTGGATCTATGTTTGTGCTTTTGTGATTTTTACTAAGAAGTTTCAGATCCCTCTAAAAGTCTTAACAAATACAATTGGTGTGGATTTACACTCCCACAATTTGGCGTCGTCTGAGGGGCCTTGAAATTATCTTACACCAAAAAACTACCGCAACACCGATTCGAAGGACGATGGCTAACGACGGAGAGCAGGATGCTACTGATGTTAGGAACACCGGCCTGGAGGATCAGACGAACCAATCTGAGAACGCTGCTCAAGAAGGCGGAGGAACAAGATAAGCTGAACAACACTCACAGAGATGAAGACCATGCTGGAGACGCTGCTCAAGAAGGCGGAGGAACAAGATAAGCTGAACAACACGATGACGAGCGAGCTGAAGTCATTGGCAACGATAAGTCGAACCCGAGGGGTGGGATGAGGTCTGGACCCAGCGAGACGAATCGGAAGGCACCTCAACCCGACGGTCCTAGATTTCTCAACCCCGCTCAACCCACCAAGGACCCGTGTAAGATTGCCGCCACTCCATCAAAGCTCAGCAAACCTGATTTCCAGAACGCAAGGAGCAGGCGACACACCGACGTAGTAGGAGCTGGCCCCAATCATCAATCTAGAGGAGGAGAATCAAGTGGGGCGTAACATGGAGAGCCGCGATGACCACAAACTCCAACCAGCTGGCCAAACCCAAACCGAAAGACGCGAGGCAGTCCCAGAAGGGGATCAAGAGATAACCAAGGACGTAGAGAACATCCTCTGGGCTGAACAAGCACAGATCGATGGGGAACGAATAGCAAGGATCGATGGGAAATGAAGAGCAGGGAACGAAGAGCTGTAATACGTGCCGACATGGACCGAACAGCCGCCGACATAAAGGCAGTCCAATCCATGATGCACAAAGCAACAAGCAAGGTGCCCGAAATAGATCGCATTTTGGAGGAAGCACATAACACTCTGTTCACGGTGCGGATCGCCAGTGCGAGAATTCCCAACCCAGGGAAGATGAAGGTTCCGATTTACAAAGGAAAAATCGACCCAAATGAGCATCTAACCGCTTTTGCTATAGCCATGGGTCGCTCTAACTTCAAAGAAAGTGACAGATATGATGGGCAATGCCTCCTCTTCGTAGAACACCAGCCCGGCACTCCAATGGTTTTTCAGGCTCGAAAAGAACTCCATCGACAACTACAACCAGCTATACGCCGCTTTCCTGAAGCATTACTCCATATTCATGGATCCCGAAACTTCAGATGCCGATCTGTGGACCCTTGCTCAAGGGCAGAACAAAACCCTCCGAAGCTTTATCGGAAGATTCAAAGTCGTCACGTCCAAAGTATAAGGCTTGAGCGACAAGGCGGCCCTGCTGGCCTTAAAACGAGCACTCTGGTTTTACTCCGACTTCCGCAAAGAGATTGCACTAAACGCTCCCACAACCATACAAGACGCGATACACCGAGCCGCAGACTTCATAACCAAAGAAGAAAAGATGAAGATCCTGACTGAAAAGTATGGAAAAGCAAAACCACCGAGCCACCCTTCCCAGGTTTTGAATTCTTCAAACAGCAAGAAATACAACCAAGGGTCCGGTTATGTCAAGCACGAGGGAGGCTTTCGAGGAGCCTACAATTATCAAATTGATGCCCCTGGATATGGACGAGGAAGATCCCGAGGCCGCGGAAGAAATTCATGGAGCACCTGGACCAAAAGCGACGGTTTCTATGACGAAACGGTTTACTGCGAACACCACCATATTTATGGAAATTCCACCGCAAACTGTCGTATCCTTGGCTTGAAACTTGCCAAAAAATTAGCATCGAGCGAACTTGGAGGAAATATCAGCCTTAAGGATTTTGAGATAGACGTGAACACATACAAACCCGACCCGACAAAGGAAGATCATTCTAAGCGTGATAGAAGGGATGATGAGGCACCGCCCTCTGGATCAAGAAGAAGGATAAGCATGATAATGGGAGGATCTCACTATTGCTCGGACACCGTCTCATCAATCAAAGCATTCCAGCAAAGGGAGAACATCAGCGTCAACTGGTCCAAACCTTCGAAGTTTCCCAATGACGTAATCTCATTCGAAGAAAAGAAGACGATCAGAATTGATAGACCGCACGATGACCCTCTCGTAATCAAATTGATCATCAAATATTGTGATGTAGCTCGCGTGTTGGTAGACACCGGCAGCACGGTGGACGTAATCTTCCTCGAGACACTCAAAAGAATGAATGTCGACCTTTCTAAAGTGGTATCAACCTCGAAACCATTGACTAGATTCTCCGGGGAAACTACGATGACTACAGGGATGATCAAGCTTCCTGTCCGAGCTGGCAAGTGACGAAAATCATCGAATTCTCCGTAGCCGATCACCCAGCAATCTACAACGTCATATCGAGACCCCTTTGTTAAATTCTATGCGTGCCTGAGTTTGAACGTATCACCTCTGCCTGAAGTTCCCTACCCCAAACGGAGTGAAACTAATTCATGGAAACCAAAAGGAGTCTCGCGTCTGCTTCCTCGCCGCACACAAGCTCAGAAATCCAGTGACCGATCCGGTGGCAAATTCAAAGCGCAAGAAAATGAAGACTGACAGAGAGCCGATCAAAGAGCTGTCCAAATTTTTATAGCAAATACAGATTACGGAGGATCACGGAAAAGAAGTAACTAAGCCAACATGCGATCCCGTAGTATCAGTCTACATCGACAGTGAACATCCGGAATGATGTGTGGAGATTGGAGCAATGCTCGACGGAAAAATCAAGGAAGAGCTTGTTTCGTTCTTGAAAAAGAACGTGAACACTTTTGCGTGCGCAGCAGAGGACATGCCCGGCATCGATATCAGCATAACTAGCCACGAAGTGAATGTCGACCCAACGTTCAAACCAGTAAAGCAGAAAAGGAGAAATCTTGGACCAGACAGAGCCAAATCAGTCAATGATGAAGTAGAAAGACTCCTGCGTGTCGGTTCGATAACTGAGGTAAAGTACCTGGACTGGCTAGCTAACCCAGTGGTGGTCAAGAAGAAGAATAAAAAATGGTGCGTATGCGTGGACTTCACTGATCTGAACAAAGCTTGTCCGAAAGACAACTTCCCCCTTCCATACATCGATCGCCTAGTCGAGGCAACAGTAGGGAATGCACTCCTATCTTTCATGTCTTCTCTGGTTACAACCAGATCTTGATGAAACCCGACGATCGAGAGAAGACCACCTTCATAATGGATCGTGGAATATACTGCTACAAGGTGATGCCATTCGGCCTGAAAAATGCTGTAGCAACGTATCAGCGGCTGGTGAACAAGATGTTCGCCCATCAACTCGGAAAGACAATGGAGATTTATATAGATGATATGCTGGTGAAATCACTAAGAGAATAGGATCACGTAGCTCATCTCGAGGAATGCTTCTCACAGCTGAACCTTCACAACATGAAGTTAAATCCAACTAAGTACAGATTCGCGGTCACGTCAGGAGAATTTCTCGGATAGTTAGTCACTCACCAAGGCATTGAAGCGAACCCAAAGCAAATCGACACGCTCATCCATATGACTTCTCCAAAGACGTAAAGAGAAGTGCAAAGACTTACCGGGAGGGTAGCTGCACTTAACAGATTCATCTCACGATCCACCGATAAATATCTGGCTTTCTACAATACCTTGCGAGGGAATAAGAAGTTTGAGTGGAATGATAAATGTGAAGGAGCTTTTCAACAGCTGAAGACTTACCTGGCTACCCCTCCAGTTCTCGCAAAACCAGTAGCAGGAGAGCCACTTTTTCTGTACACTATAATTTCCGCCACAACAGTCAGCGGTGTTTTGATCCGAGACGAACGCGGGGAACAAAAGCCAATCTTCTACGTAGCACCTCTATGATCTGAAATGTTCTTAAAACCTATGATAAGCTTCTTCATCTGCCAACTAGCATCTATGTAATGAGTTGTGATTACCATGTAGCTAGCTCCAGTAGTAGGAGCAACCCAAATATCTGTTGTCAAAGACAACATCTGCTTATTTTCTACAAGAACCTTCCTCATATCCGCCTTTTTCTTAACATATATCTTAACAATATTTCTTGTGGTTGTTCTCCTAGAATGCGGCCTGTAAAACTAAACTTTACAACAGAAATGTCTCCAAGCTACACTCTCTATGAAAGCTAGAGATAGTTCTCCTATAACTAGCATCTCATTCGGAGCTTTCCTAAACACTTCTTCTGAAACCTTTCCTAACTTAAGATTACCATTACCAGCAGGATTTAAAACAGTTTGAGTTTTTTCCTGACTATCCTCACATACCTTGAATTGCTTGCATCCATTTATGTATTTGCTTAAATTAGATGTACCAGAATTTCTTGGACAAGCAAGCTCCTTACCACAGTAATGACACTTACATCCGTCATAATCATCCTTCAATCTCGAGAAGTCAGACCAAACATAAGACCTTGTTTTCTTTCTTGCTTTGGATGATCCACCATCTTCCTGGTTGTCTTTCCTCTTGCCTGATCTAGTTCAGGACTAGGAGTTTCTACATCTTCTTCTGATCCATTTAGTTCATCATCACCAATTCCACTGGTCCATCTTTGCTTGCTGGATGATCAGAAAAATCCATCAGTATGAATGTCAAAGACAAATAAATATATAAGTAAAAATGAATCAATGAACCAATAACTACTATACATGAACAAAGAACAAAAGATTAACTAACAAATAAAACACACGAGTCATACTCAGAACCAATTATTCAGAAACTCATAAGTCATAAACTCAAGCATCTAACTACGTAATCTAACTACCTATTACCTAATCAAACATGCATCTAAGTCTAAGATCTAACTACTCGCAGGTAAACTCGCATACGAAAACAATCAGGCAAATTCGCATATTAAAACAAATAAATCAAACAAATAAATCCAAATATCTAACATATAACATACGAAACAATCAAATAAACTCCCAAACTCGCATGATATAGATTTTGAAAGGATTATACGAATTATTTTTTTAAAGATTGCATGATGCAATGTCATACAATTTTTAGAGATTTTTAAAATGAAAATATAAGTTCTCTTATTCGCCATGACATTTGGGACATCTTACACCAAAAGAACGCGATCTAAGTCTCCATATGTAACAGTATCATTGCGATTTTCAAACATCTTATCGACGATTGGAAGTGATTATTATTTTAAGATGTCAACTTTATGCCGCAATCCCAATATTTTTCTCTCCATAATCTTAGTGTATTTTAAATCAACTGCTTCTTCGATTTTTTTAGGCGAGAAGCATTTGATTCAAATGGTGAATTCTCAAGAATGTATTTCTATTGGATCATGGTGTAGAATTACACTTTCACTTGAGATATGTTACAAAGATTATACATCACTCTTTCTGTATTTTGTTGTGCTACCTATGAGCCGTATAATCACTGATGCTTTACTATATATTTTAATGCATAATTTTAAGACTTATTGTTTGGAAACACAAAGATTATAACACTTTTAATTTTTCGAGTGATCTTTAAAATGTCGTGTTTTCCAAAATTCTAATTATTGTATCTAAAACCAAATTTTTTAAAAAAAAAATTACATCTTGTTTTATCATCTAGAGTGAGATTGCCCATATCATTCAGTGAAATTATATATTCTCACTCCTTCATTATTTTTTTTAGCTTCCTGACACCAATTTTGCACTCGGTTTCCGAGTTTTGATGATTTACCATCATTTTGTCATTTTTTTTTAAAATTTATCATATCGTTTACCTATGTTTTAATTCATTTGCTTTTATATTTGTACTCATTTTACATATTTTTTATTTTTTATAATAAATATGTTAAAATTTATAGTTACCATAAATGCATAATGTTTATATTATTTTAAAATAAAGTAAAATATAGATTAAAATATATTTAATTTCTTAAGTTTCATAATACATTTATAAAACTGAATTAATAAATAATATAAAACTGAATTAATAAAAATATAAATTTATAGTTTTATATTTTTTTTGCTAAAGGAAAATACAAAACTGAATTAATAAATAATGTAAGAGAATTAATTTCTCTTCAATTTTTAAAGAATAGATTTTCTACATCTTTAGGACTAAAAACGTTTGATTTGAATATTGAATTCTAAAACGTGTCTTTTCTTGAATCATAATAGAAAGATTACATCTCACTCTCTGTATTTTGCTGTGCAATTCATGAATAATTTGACCATTGATTATTTTATTTTATCGTATACATAATCTTCAATTTTATTTTCTCTTATTACTTTAAAAATGTATTGGTCCAAAGTAAAAATAAGTTTATGTTTATTATATAAATTAAAATTTGTTCAAAATTTATAATCCTAAACATAGTCAAAATCTTAGATCAATTAAAAAAATATTTGTTGATAAAATAATTCTTTTTATTATTACCAATCAAATCGTATCATATTTTACTATTAATTGAATTGTTATTGTTTTATCAAATTATAAAATATATTTAATTAAAAATGATTTGTTCTTGTGTTATTCTCTCATTTTCTTTTATTTTTCTTTTTTGCAACTTTGTTGTCATCAAATTTTGATTTTTTTTTCAAGAATTTAAATTTTTGTTTTTCTGTTTTTTTTTAAAATATATTATTTGGTTAAAATTCGAATTATTGCCAATAATATTCCTTTAACTTAATTGTTGTGTTTTTTAATTAAATCCAGATTTTTATTAACATAAGTAAAAATAAATATAAATAGGTGTGTATTCAAAGAAAATTATAAATAGACTTTACGGCAAAAATATTGGTTTTGCTTAGGTGGACAGGAGAAAAAACTCTGAAATAATTTTTTTAAAACTTAGCTTTCTTGAGGACGCAAAAGCCCAATATAATTAGTAAGCCTAAATTTGAGTAACAATTGTTTAACGGCGGTTCCAGTTTCTTTAATCTTCCCAGGTGCTATCCTAATGTTTGTAAGATTAAGGAAACTGGAATTGCAAAATTAGTAAAACCCAAATTTGATTATAAACACAGACGAAATTCTTTTCCTTCTGCATATTCCACACAAGTTTACAATTTTTCAAAAGATATCAACACAATAATTTAAACACAATATGTACAATCAAACCCCTGATCTATTAGAATAAACACATCATTGGGTTTTTAATTTATTCATGTTAATATATACACTTAAACATATACTTCACGCTAGAACATTTTTTTTTTTTTGGGGTGTCATAAAATGCTTTTCGTATTCAAACACTAATCCAAGTAATTACCAAGGAAGATCTGATTCAACAGCAACAACTTCAATTGACTTACTCGAAGCCCATTTCATTGCATCCTCAGTAATCTTGTTATCTTCAACCACAATCTTCTTCAGACATTGTGACTTCAAAACAAAAGCTTCAACTTCATCAGCCTGAATCAATCGACAGCTTACAATGTCTAAATTCCTCAACTTCACACAGCTTTTGTTCAAAGAAACCAACACCGAACCTGTCAAACTCTTACATCCTCTCAAATTCAACTCAACCAAACCATTGCAAGAAGCTAACATCGAAACAAGTTCTTTATCGGATAACCACTCGTTAAACGGCAGTTCCAGTTTCCTTAATCTTCCTAAATGCTGTCCTAATGTCGACAACAAACCGGGTTCTCTTTCAACCGCGTCGCAGCTAAGCAAAGAAAGCTCTTCGAGAGTTGAACTAAAGCTTAAAGCTAATACCTTTAGACTAAAACCAGTCACAAAGTAACAGCTTGCAAGTCTAAGAGTACATAGAGATTTGAAATTCGCAGCGAGAGAGACGAGATGTTCGTCGACTAAATCCATCGGTAAACGCAAATCGAGTTTCTTCAATGTATCATTGCATCTAGAATTGTTCATGAAATGAACCAATCCATCTTTGTTCCCACCATCATATATCAACAGAGATTTGAGAGATCCACAAATCTCTGAAACTTTCAACAGAACCACATCAACTATACTCCTACATGTCCTTAACTCAATCTCTTCAACATTCTTCAAACACAAACCGAAAAACTCGATTTCTCCAATGGTTCCACATGATTTCAGAGACAATTTCTTAAGCTTTCTGCATCTCTTCCATAACCAGTTAACCCCAGTATCGTCTGATTGGATTCCGGTTAGAGAAATCGACTCCAAACCCAATTCGACAACTTCAGGGTTAGGATTAGGGTTAGGGTTTGACCCATCGGAGGAGTAAACATCGACTGATAATTCCTTGAGAGATGGAAACCAAGAAACCCAATTGAAAGAAACGGGTCTCAACAATTTGAGAGAGAGAGAAGTGAGAGATAAAGAAGTAGAGAGAGGAAGTAAGGAAGATGGAGAAACTGGGCCGACTAAAAAACTGAGATTTCTGAGATTGAAGCAGCAAGAAGAGACGATCGAGATGAGATAGTTGTTGAAATTCGATTCCGCAGTTGAATCATCAGAAACAGAGCGAATTGGGATTGGAATTTTGGGGTCAAAGATAGACCAGATGAGAGAGAGGGAAGAGAGAGAAGGATGGTTATGGAGGATAGAGGGCAAAAGGGTAATTACTGTGTCGTCGTGAGGATTGATTCGGAGAGACATGGAAGTCTTTGAAGCTCTGTAGAGACGAAGCCATCGTTTGGAGACAAGAGGGACTGCTTCGAAAGAAGGTAACGAAGAAGACGATGGCAATCTCGTAAATATCTCGGTGAGAATCTCATCGAATAGAATTTCTTCCATTTTTCTTGAATCTGGAAATCGAATTGAGCAGACAGAAGAAAAGAAGAATCTTGATGAGGTTTTTGTGTTGTTGGTGGCTTTGCTTTTGGACACTTGTGTTTGATTCTTGGCTTACGCAAGAGACGCGAAGAAATTGATAAATTGAGTTGAGCTGTCGTATGAAATTCTCACATATTATAGCATTTAAATCTAAGTTAAATAATAACCCAAAATTATACGTTGACGAAAAGATAATAACATTTACATAACGTAAAGGTTTTGATTATAACTCACCCAACAAAAGCCCGGATTTCGGGTGGTCTCGCGGTTAAAATAATTATACTTTTAGGAATTTCCGTGGTTTTTTTCCCGAATTTAGTAGATATACAATATGGAAAAAATGTCATTTAATATTTAAGTTTCAAATTTCAGCCATTTAAAATACCAACTGTTTAAACAATTTAAATCATAAATTTTTTGCTGATTTTTACTTTAAATCACGAACTTTCGTTGATTAGACAGATTTAGACATAACGTTAAGTTTACTAACAAAACTAAAAACGGAGTTAAGTAGATGTTTAATGACCCAGTTAAGAGAAACGATGTCGTTTTTTATTTCTCCTCAAAACACGAATCAGAAAAAGAGAAACCCTAATTTTCTAAATCCTCAAATTGATTTCTCCACACATACTCGATTTCTCTCTTCTTCAATTTCGTCTGGATTCATCGTATTCCTCTTAGTTCTCTCTGTCAGTCGATTTCTCTTTGGGATTCGTCTTCTTGTCTGTTGACAAAAGCTCCGTCTCCCCGTCGAAGTCCTGTGTTGGAAGACGATGGAGATGATGAACGTGAAGCAGACAGTGATGATTGCGCGGTTGGTGGTGACGATGATTGTGATAGGCTTGACGATGCAGTGGATGATGATGATGTGGATGACATGAACGGTTTAGGTGTCGAAGAAGAAGGAAACTTAGCAGAAGAGTTTGGAGAGGGTGCAAGAGATGATGAATCTGGGAGTGATTCAGACAGCGGAGATGATATTTGGGATGATGAGAAGATTCTAGATCCTTTGTCATCTAGTGATGAAGACGAAGAAGAGGCAGAGATAGAGCGGAGAGATAATGAAGATCCGGAGGAGCTGCTAGTGTTGGGGAAGACTTACAATTCTAGAGAGGATTTCAAGCTTGCGGTTCTGAGGTATTCTCTGAAAACTAGATACAATATTTAACTCTATAGGTCTGAGGGTACGAAGGTGGGTGCAAAGTGTTCTGACAATGATGTCAAATGCCCGTGGAGAGTCTATTGCTCATATGAGAAGAGGAGACATAAGATGCAGATAAAGGTCTACGTGAATAACCATATATGCGTAAGATCAGGGTACTTTAAGATGTTGAATCGATCAACAATAGCGTGGTTGTTCTCGGAAAGGCTAAGAGTGAATCCGAAACTTAAAAACAAGAGATGGCTCGTGAGATCAAGAGGGAATTTAATTTGGAAGTGAGTGACGATAAGTCTGGGAATGCAAAATCAAAAGTTTTGAGAGAAAGGAAAGTTAGTCATGAAGTCCATTTTAATCGAATATTGGATTATCAAGCATATGTTTTACAGAAGAATCCAGGATCTACATTTGAGATTGAGACCATTCCAGAGCCAACAATTGGAAGCAAACAAAGGCTTTTCGTCTTAATGTTTGTTTTAAAGCACAAAGAGATTCTTGGAAAGAAACATGCTGGTCAATCATAGGATTGGATGGTGTTTTCTGAAATGGGATATAAAGGGTCATCTTTTAGCTGCAGTGTGACGAGATGTAGATAATAGGATTGTTCATATTGCTTGGGCAGTAGTTGAAATAGAGAACGACATTAATTGGGAATGGTTTGTTAGACTTGTCTCTGCAGATTTGGGTCTTGATGATGGAAGAAACGTAGCAATTATTTCAGATAAACAGAAGGTTCATAGTAGTGTTTTTTTATGCTAAAGTTGTGAATCATTAAGGTTTTCATGTATCCTTTCTTTTGCAGGGTTTAGTCAAGACTGTTCACACACTTCTTCCACAAGCCGAACATCGACAGTGTGCTAGACACATACTCGATAATTGGAAGAGAGATAGTCATGATCAAGATATACAATGCATGTTTTGGAAGATAGCTCGGAGCTACACCTTAGGAGAGTATGCTGCCAATATGGAAGCACTAAAAAGGTTCAATCTTTAGGCTTTTAATTCTCTGCAGAACACCAATCCTCCTTCATGGTCTAGAGCATTTTTTAGGATTGGAACTTGCTGCAGTGACAATCTGAATAATCTTAATGAGTCTTTTAATAGAAATATTAGGCAAGTAAGGAAAAAGGCTTTACTGGATTTGCTACAGGAGATTAGGAGGCAATGTATGGTGCGTAATGCAAAGAGGTCTATTGTTGCGCAAAGGTTGCAGTCAAAGTTCACAGATGGTTGGAATCCCATGTGTTCATGTTGCAAATGTTATAATAGGAAAAAAAGAAAAGGTTGAAGCTTCTGTGAATGAGTATTACACAACAAAGAAGTGGAGAGAAATATATAAGGATGGTATTAGGCCAGTCGAAGGGATGCTATTGTGGCATAGATTGAATAGGCTTGGTGTATTGCCACCACCATGGAGAAGAGGCAATCCTGGAAGCCAAGTAATTATGCTAGGAAGAAAGGCATGTATGAATCTGCATCAGGTAAGACCAAGATGCCACGTGCTAACAGAGTCATGACATGCTCAAACTGCAAGGAAGATGGGCACAATAAGCAAGGCTGTAAAAATCCAAGTGTTGAGCCTCAACCAAAGAGGCCAAGAGGTCGACCAAGAAAAGATCAGGTTAGCTTGTCTCTTTGAAATTTTCATTTTATTTGCTACTTATCTCTGCTGATTTGTTTGTGTATTTAATTTACTTTTTGTTCTAGGGAGGAATTTCATTTCCACAACAACGATCACAAGCACAACAAGGATCACAAGTACAAAGACAAGGACATGTATCACAAGGACAAGGATCACAAGAATTTGGATCACAAGGGTTGGAACAATGGTTTCGAAGCTCAACCTAAGTTGTGTTTTGTGTTCGGAAGACGTTTTTAAGTATTTTGGTTAGGAGACTAAGTTTTTTGTTTTCGGACCATGTTTTTTCATGGTTTTCAAACTTATAGTTTGTGTTCAGACAATGTTTTTAAATATTTTGGTTAGGAGACTAAGTATTTTGAGTTTGGACCATGTTTTTCAATGGTTTTGTTTAAGGTTGTAGTAAGTATTACTTGACAATGCCAAAACTTCATTTCATTACCAAAGTTTCATAATTTCTTTGACAATGCCGAAGATTCATTACAAAAGAACAATGTCACAGACAGGACACAAACAAAACACACACACAATCGAAAAGAAAGACAATGACCAAGAACAGAAACCGAACACACACACAAATGCTCTAGTAACCAAGAACAATTTTTCGTTCCTCAAACATGAGGTAAACAATGACAATGACCATCAAACAAAGGCACACAAAACACGATTTGATCATCAATTTGCAATTCCAGATTTCTCTTTTGCTCCACATAACATCTTCCTTTAATTCATCGATCGTAGCTTTTAACTCTTCAACCCGAGTCTTCGCATTGCTAATTTCACTTTCAAAGTGTCCTAATTTTGGTAAAGCATCTACAACCTCCTCGTACATGCCATCCTCCACCCATTTAAATAAATGATCCTAATGCAAAAACAAAGAAAATGTTATAATTTCTTTGTTTGGTTACGGTTGATTACATTCAAAACAACTTCATAAACACAACTTACCTCTCATTTGGTTACACAATGGAAGAAAGGTCTTCCTGGATTCTCTTTCTTCTTAGATGTGTAGATCGTGACATCTAATCCACAATTACACCTCGAAGGCATTCCACGGTCGACCAAAACACCCGATTTGACAGTAGGAGTAGAAGAAGAAGAAGAAGACATCAATGAATCAATGGAGGAGAGGAAGACGAAATCGACACAAAAGATGTTGTATGAGACAATAGAGATAAAGCTAGACGAAATCGAAGAAGAGATAAATTGAGTATGTGTGGAGAAATCTATTTGGGGATTTAGAAAATTAGGGGTTCTCTTTTTCGGATTCGTGTTTTGAGGAGAAATAAGAAACGACACCGTTTCTCTTAACTCGGTCATTAAACGTCTATTTAACTCCGTTTTTAGTTCTGTTAGTAAACTTAACGGCATGTCTAAATCTGTCCGGTCAACAAAAGTTCGTGATTTAAAGTAAAAGTCAGCAAAAAGTTCATGATTTAAATTGTTCACGCAAAAGTTGGTGTTTTAAATGGCTGAAATTTGAAAGTTCGGGTATTAAATTACCTTTTCCCATAATAATATTAACACAAATTATTAAATTGTATATAATGGTCAAAAATTTCGGTTTAATTTTGATTTATAACATCATATGTAAGAAAATAGATAAATTCCCTAGAATACCATCAAACAAAGTTTTAGTTTCAAATCTAGCACCAACTTTTAAATGTTCCATCAATATCATTATTTTGAGAGCTAAAAGACTTTTATGTCCTCACCTAATAAAAACAAAAGAGAAATCAATTTAGGTTTGTGAAAAAAAGAGAAACAAAGAACGACGATTAATGAGGTGACTGTGATCTCTATAATCGGCGGCGATCTCCGATCGAATTTGGGAATGGATTTCTCAAGATTTTTTAATCTATTTCATCTTTTGATCATCGATCAGAGAGATACAGAGAGCGACAAAGACGACGGCATACGTTCTTCACAAATCGAATCACGATCTTCACAAAATCATCACAATCTGTTTGAATCACCTATCTCAACCACGATCTGGATCTCTACTCGATTTGGTATGTCCTTCTTTTCTTTTTTTGGATCGATTTGGGGAAAACAAAACCTTCATCTTTGGTTTGTCTCTGAATTTTCCCAAACGACCTTTGATATGATATTGTTTAGCTCTTTGATTCATCACTACTATTTTCGTGGATAGTTTGCTCTGATGATTATTAATTGTGGAAATAGCTACTGAAATTTGCTGTGTTTATGCAGTTTAACTTGTGGTTGTGTTTCATGGCCTTACAATATGGTAATTGGCATTTTGTGGCTCTGTCTTTTCAATATTGTCTATGGTTTTTTAGAATAACATATGGCTTTAAATGTAGACCTAACTAACAGTTGGTTATCATGTTCTGATTAGTTGATATGCTTTTGATACATTATTGGCATTGTATCAACTCTTGAGATTAATGTGATTGTTGCAACTGAATGTAAATTACAAAAAACTACTGCCTGAACTTTGAGTTGTAGGTTCTATAACAACATTAAGAATTTGAATTTGTTTGTTTTCTTTAATAAGTGATTTATGTTTCATATGGTAAAAATGACACTTGAGAGTGATGATTGCCACTCGTTTGTATTTGTGTGGGATACATGTGATTGTGGAGAAGACAGAGAAGAGTGATATACCAACCATCGACAAGAAGAAGTAAGCATATAGATATCAGTATCCTCTCATTGGGACCTTACTTGTTATTGATGACTAAGTTTTTTTTATTTCGGGATCTCAAATTTGCAGATACCTAGCTCCGGCTTATCCCAAAAATTACAACAGTTAACCCCTGAACTTTTCTTTATTTCAGGCGAGTATGGTGGAGATCTACGCTGCTTGTGGCGAATGGAAATTAAATGACAAGCTCCAATGGGAGTTTTTTTATAGATATGAACAAAGGAGGATCACTTTATGATGTAGATAAGAACGCCACATACAAAGATTTAGTTCAGATGGTTGTAGAAGACTTTGGAATTGATTGCTCAGTTAAAGATAGAGATATTTCACTCAGCTATGAACTCCCAATGAGAATGAAATTGATGGTAGAGGATTCTCCACCGATTTATCTCCGAAATGATTGCCAAGTACGAACTTTCATCAAGAAGATACAAGAAGATCCTGAACTGATTCGTTTGTGTGTAACGGTAAGTCGCAAATGCAACCGATTGACTACTGTTACATAGCTTGCATAATTTTAGTGTGTATTATTTGTTTATTAACTATTTAGGAAATTCTTCCAAATTATTTAGAAAACCTTCTGAAATACAAATTTAGGAAGGTCTTCGTAAACCGTATGCCACTTTTGTTTTACCACACCCCCCCCCCCCCCCCCCCCCCCCCCCGTTTTTACTACTCTTTCAATACTAAATTCATTTTTTTTTGTTTAGGCGAGTGAAAAATGCAACGACGTTTATGTTGAGATTGTTGGTAACAATATTCAATCAAAGACCACAGATGTGTGATGTGGAGAAAAGAGATATGTTACGAGTTTTAGATGGTGATTCATACGTAAAGGAATCTAATGTGCATGCAAAAAAATAGTTAATATGCTTCTTACACGAATTTTCATGATGTACATTCATTGCTCTTTGATGATTTAGGAATGCTTCAAAAATCACTTGTATCTCTTGTTTTATCTCAATTAATTTTCTTTTTATTTGGCTTATAGGTGGGAGACTGCCTAAAAAGAGAAAGAGATCAGTTGGAGAGTTTGGAGCAGAGGCACAAGTGCAACAGATGTGGCAGAGAAGGACACAACAAGAGTACATGCAGAACCCATATATGATGAGGTTATATCTTGTGCAGCGGCTGTGGCAAAGGAGCACACAAAAGAGATATGAAGAGTGATTATTTCCCATAGTATAATTCCAAAAGAGATACAATTTGTTACTGTTTGCAAATGGTTAGTTTTTTATGGATACATTTTATTATTTTATTGATTGATTTCTGGACTACACCTAAGTGACAAAAGATTATGGAACGAACGTGTACCTTTGTCTAATTCCATAAACTAATTCGATGAACTGTAAGTATTTTAGGAAAGCTTCCTGCATATATAGGATAGCCTTCCGAATTAGGAAGGACTTCCTAAATATGTAATAATCCTAAATATAAATGAAAGGTTTCCGAATTTAACAGCACCATAATTTTTGATGATACAAGCATTACCACTTTTGATTCTGATGAATTTGAATTTTTTATGACAATACCATCATTCATAAATGAAAAAGAGACAATGATAGTTGTCAAATAAGATTTGTTCAAGTTAAGAACTTGTATATATTGTTATTAGTTTGGAAATAGAATCTCAATTATACATACATGAAACATGTGTTTCAAACTTAATTATTTCCATCAGCAAAATCGGTCACTGATTTTTCACATCGGCCAAGTGCATCGGTATGTGTAAGACCTACAGTGACCGATGGCAAATTCCATATGATTATTTCGAAAGGCCTTACTAAATGTATAGAAATCCTTCCTAAATTAAACAAAAAACTAAAAAAAAAGAAAAGAAACAAACTACTTCAGATATGGGTTGATTTCACCATTCAGAAAAACTTCTATTCCTACAAACAAACAAACCAACGAACATACAAACATGAATAAAAGATAACCAAACAGTTTTATCAAAAGTCTAATAACATGAAAATGAAAATGGTAACAGTTTTTGGTTTTTTATCTAGAAACTATGGAGCATAAAACTCTTCGAAAATTTCACTCGCCAATTTTGTTCTTATGTCTTTGGCATCTTCGTCAACAAGCTTAGACATATCATGGATTCCCATCGAGTGGCATTCCATCATCTTTACAGTAAAAAAGACCACAATTGGCGGCGAACCTTGTCTTAGGAGTATGTTTTTCTTCTAACTTCTCAACTTTGAATGGAGTAGGATCGAAATGAGCAGCCTCTTCTTCACGAACACAAGAAATTAGGAAAGGAAACATTTCTGCACAAAGACAAAAACAATAACAGAGTTACAAGCTACTTGTCAATTTGTTAAAGGGAAAAAGTCATTTAATACCCGAACTTTCAAATTTCAGCCATTTAAAACACCAAATTCTGCGTGAACAATTTAAATCATGAACTTTTTGCTGACTTTTACTTTAAATCACGAACTATCGTTGACTGGACAGATTTAGACATGACTTTAAGTTTACTAACAGAACTAAAAATGGAGTTAAGTAGACGTTTAATGACCCAGTTAAGAGAAACGATGTTGTTTCTCATTTCTCCTCAAAACACAAATCAGAAAAAGAGAAACCCTAATTTTCTAAATCCTCAAATTGATTTCTCCACACATACTCGATTTCTCTCTTCTTCGATTTCGTCTGGCTTTATCTCTATTGTCTCATACAACATCTTTTGTGTCGATTTCGTCTTCCTCTCCTCCATTGATTCATCGATGTCTTCTTCTTCTTCTACTCCTACTGTCAAATCAGGTGTTTTGGTCGACCGTGGAATGCCTTCGAAGTGTAAGTATGGATTAGATGTCACGATCTAGACATCTAAGATGAAAGAGAATCCAGGAAGACCTTTCTTTCATTGTGTAACCAAACGAGAGGCAAATTGTGTTTATGAAGTTGTTTTGAATGTAATCAACCGTAACCAAACAAAGAAATTACAACATTTTCTTTGTTTTTACATTAGGATCATTTATTTATTTGGGTGGAGGAGAGCGTGTACGAGGAGGTTGTAGATGCTTTACCAAAATTAGGAAACTTTGAAAGTGAAATTAGCAATACGAATACTCGAGTTGAAGAGTTAAAAGCTACGATCGAAGAATTAAGGAAAGATGTTATGTGGAGCAAAAGGAAAATCTAGAATTGCAAACTGATGACCAAATCGTGTTTTGTGTGCCTTTGTTTGATGTTCATTGTCATTGTTTACCTCATGTTTGGTAAAACAAAGGAACGAAAAATTGTTCTTGGTTACTAGTGCCTTTGTGTGTGTGTTCGGTTTCTGTTCTTGGTCATTGTCTTTCTTTTCGGTTGTGTGTGTGTTTCGTTTGTGTTCTGTCCGTGACATTGTTCTTTTGTAATGAATCTTTGGCATTGTCAAAGAAATTCTGAAACTTTGGTAATAAAATGAAGTTTTGGCATTGTCAAGTAATACTTACTACAACCTTAAACAAAACCATTGAAAAACATGTTCCAAACTCAAAATACTTAGTCTCGTAATCAAAATATTTAAAAACATTGTCTGCAGACAAACCATAAGTTTGAAAACCATGAAAAAACATGGTTCGAAAACAAAAAACTTAGTCTCATAACCAAAATACTTAAAAACGTCTTCCGAACACAAAACACAACTTAGGTTGAGCTTCGAAACCATTGTTCCCATCCTTGTGATCCAAATTCTTGTGATCCTTATCCTTGTGATACATGTCCTTGTCTTTGTGCTTGTGATCCTTGTTGTGCTTGTGATCCTTATTGTGGAAATGAAACTCCTCCCTAGAACAAAAAGTAAATTAAATACACAAACAAATTAGCAGAGATAAGTAGCAAATAAAATAAAAATATCAAAGAGACCAACTAACCTGATCTTTTCTTGGTCGACCTCTTGGCCTCTTTGGTTGAGGCTCAACACTTGGATTTTTACAGCCTTGCTTATTGTGCCCATCTTAGTCTCATAACCAAAATACTTAAAAACGTCTTCCGAACACAAAACACAACTTAGGTTGAGCTTCAAAACCATTGTTCCCATCCTTGTGATCCAAATTCTTGTGATCCTTGTCCTTGTGATACATGTCCTTGTCTTTGTGCTTGTGATCCTTGTTGTACGTGTGATCCTTATTGTGGAAATGAAACTCCTCCCTAGAACAAAAAGTAAATTAAATACACAAACAAATTAGCAGAGATAAGTAGCAAATAAAATGAAAATTTCAAAGAGACAAACTAACCTGATCTTTCCTTTGTCGACGTCTTGGCCTCTTTGGTTGAGACTCAACACTTGGATTTTTACAGCCTTGCTTATTGTGCCCATCTTCCTTGCAGTTTGAGCATGTCATGACTATGTTAGTACGTGACAGCTTGGTCTTACTTGATGCAGATTCATACATGCCTCTTCCTAGCATAATTACTTGGCCTTCCAGGATAGCCTATTCTCCATGGTGGTGGCAATACACCAAGCCTATTCAATCTAGGCCACAATAGCATCCATTCGACTGGCCTAATACCATCCTTATATGTTTCTCTCCACTTCTTTGTTGTGTAATACTCATTCACATAAGCTTCAACCTTTTCTTTTTTTCCTATTATAATATTTGCAACATGAACACATGGGATTCCAACCATCTGCCACTTCCTGCAACCACAAGTTCTCTCATTCATATCAACAGCATAGCTAACCTCATTCAACTCTACCTCATGCAAATTATTTCTGGCCATGTATCAGGTGCAATGCTGTGACCCTTTTATCATTTTTTCTATCTCAGCATGTGCTCTCTTTGTGAACTTTGACTGCAACCTTTGCGCAACAATAGACCTCTTTGCATTACGCACCATACACTGCCTCCTAATCTCTTGTAGCAAATCCAGTAAAGGTTTTTTCCTTGCTTGCCTAATAGTTCTATTAAAAGACTCATTAAGATTATTCAGATTGTCATTGCAGCAAGTTCTAATCCTAAAGAATGCTCTAGACCATGAAAGAGAATTGGTGTTCTGCAGAGAATTAAAAGCCTGAAGATTGAACCTTTTTAGTGCTTCCATATTGGCAGCATACTCTCCTAAGGTGTAGCTCCGAGCTATCTTCCAAAACATGTGTTGTATATCTTGATCATGACTATCTCTCTTCCAATTATCGAGTATATGTCTAGCACACTGTTGATGTTCGACTTGTGGAAGAAGTGTGTGAACAACCTTGACTAAACCCTGCAAAAGAAAGGATACATGAAAACCTTACTGATTCAAAACTTTAGCATCAAAATACACTACTACTAACCTTCTGTTTATCTGAAATAATTGCTACGTTTCTTCCATCATCAAGACCCAAATCTGCATAGACAAGTCTAACAAACCAATCCCAATTAATGTCGTTCTCTATTTCAACTACTGCCCAAGCAATAGGAACAATCCTATTATCTCCATCTCGTCCAACTGCAGCTAAAAGATGACCCTTTATATCCCATTTCAGAAAAGCACCATCCAATCCTGTGATTGGTCTACATGTTTCTTTCCAAGAATCTCTTTGTGCTTTAAAACAAACATAAAGACGAAAAACCTTTGTTTGCTTCCAATTGTTGGCCCTGGAATGGTCTCAATCTCAAATATAGATCCTTGATTCTTCTGTAAAACCTCTGCTTGATAATCCCATATCCGATTAAAATGGATTTCATGACTAGCTTTCGTTTCTCTCAAAACTTTTGACTTTGCCTTCCCACACTTATCGTCACTCACTTCCAAATTAAATTCCCTCTTGATCTCACGAGCCATCTCTTGTTTTGTAAGTTTAGGATTCATTCTCAGCCTTTCCGAGAACAACCACGCTATTGTTGATCGATTCAACATCTTAAAGTACCCTGATCTTACGCATATATGGTTATTCACGTAGACCTTTATATGCATCTTGTGTCTCCTCTTCTCATATGAGCAATAGACTCTCCACGGGCATTTGACATCAGTGTCAGAACACTTTGTACCCACCTTCGTACCCTCAGACCTATAGAGCTTAATATCGTATCTAGTTTTCAGAGAATACCTCAGAACCGCAAGATTGAAATCCTCGCTAGAATTGTAAGTCTTCCCCAACACTAGCAGCTCCTCCGGATCTTCATTATCTCTCCGCTCTATCTCTGCCTCTTCTTCATCTTCATCACTAGATGACAAAGGATCTGGAATCTTCTCATCATCCCAAATATCATCTCCGCTGTATGAATCACTCCCAGATTCATCATCTCTTTCACCCTCTCCAAACTCTTCTGCTAAGTTTCCTTCTTCTTCGACACCTAAACCGACACCTAAACAGTTCATGTCATCCACATCATCATCATCCACCGCATCGTCAACCCCATCACAATCATCGTCACCACCAACCGCGCAATCATCTCCATTGTCTGCTTCACGTTCATCATCTCCATCGTCTTTCAACACAGGACTTCGACGGGGAGACGGAGCTTCTGTCATCATGATTTAACAGACAAGAAGACGAATTCCAAAGAGAAATTGACCGACAGAGAGAACTAATTTGAATACGATGAACCCAGACTAAATCGAAGAAGAGAGAAATCGAGTATGTGTGGAGAAATCAATTTGGGGATTTAAAAAATTAGGGTTTCTTTTTTTCTGATTCGTGTTTTGAGGAGAAATAAAAAATAACATCGTTTCTCTTAACTCGGTCATTAAACGTCTAGATTTTGTTCCTGCAAACTTTGATTACAATGTTCGAACACTTCACACTCAGAATCAGACTCTAACAACAACAGAACACCAAAACTTTTTACAGATTCGAAAACTTTTTAAAACAGATTTGGAAAATCAAAATCCTAGAAATTGAAAGAGAGCGTTCAAAGAAGACTGAGGGAGATTATACAATCCTGGATACCTGGATTTCCGGCGATGATCTTTCCTTCCGGCATTGAGAACCCTCCTCCGGCAATGAGAAGATGATTGACACGTGTACAATATATATATATTTTTTTTTTTGCCGTCTATCTTTTCATCTTCCATATGACTTTAATTTTGTGTTCTCACTTATGTCGTTAATACTTCTCGAGAATAGATTAATTTCGCCTCTTCGCATCTCTTCCTACAATCCGTACTTCACTTCTTTATTTTGATTTTGAAGACCGAGAATTAGAGGAACTCGATGAATGTGTGTTGGATCCTTGTTCGCGTGGATGAACGACTATGTATTATTAGTCATAAAAATATTTGGTGCCGATAAACAATCAAATCGAAGGGCACACCCACATTCAACATAAAGGGTTTCCGGACATAATCCCAAAAAAATTCAAATATCAATCGCGTTTGGTTTTGTCCCTGTTATTCGCTCTCCTCGTGTCCCGATATAATAGAAATCCGGATAAACATATGCCCTCAATGTCGCTCTCGAATGGTATTGTGAACGGAAATGCAGATTTCGCGTCTCTTGGTGGCGGAGAGAGAGGACCTGTTCGTTTGCCTGCCGCCTGCAGCTGCGGCTGAAACCTGCGACCAGGCGCTGCGATTGTTGTTCGTTTGGCAGTCGCAGCGTCTGGTCGCAATAGTTCCAGTCGTAATGTTGAATTTTTTCAGCGATCAAAAATTTCAGATGTTGACGCTGCGACTGACCGTTGCGTTTAGTCGCAGGAATCTGCGTCAGGTAAACAAACACCGTTTGGCCGGCCGCATGACGCAACTGCAGCTTCCTACGGCAGACAAATGAACAGGCCCAGAATATATGTTATGGCTCCCAATGTGGCGGTGCTTGCTGATGATAAGCCTAGAGTGTCTATGATGGAGCTGTTGGTTATGGAGATTACAACCCACACGCTTTTATACTTGGATTATCCCAGTCTTTGTCCTTCGTCAGGAAAGTTGCTAATGACGACAATGTTTGGAAGGCTCTTTATCACAAGGTAATTGAACTTATTTATCATTTGTTTAGCTTTGAAGTATTGGAAATTTAGCAAAATATATGATTCCAGTCGTAGTTACTGAGTTTCCTTGGCTCACTGAACATAATATTTTCCGATGGATGGATGTAAAATGAGTTTCTCATTCATGGAGTCTTTTCCTCTCAATTTCTAAAACTTATCAAATTAATGTGCACTCTGCTAAATTTCAGTATATATTTTATTATTAATGTTCTCGTTTAGTACATATAGTTCTCACTATAAAACTTTATTTTGTGGAGACACTCAATTCATGAACATGGTAAACTTGTCTCTCTCTCCCTCTGCTCGAAAGTGAACACAGATTTAGAACACTGTGAACATGGTACATGTTTTTCTGTTTCGGTAGAGAATTTATGAATTTCTTATTTGTGTAATCCAATCAGAATCATGTTTCTAAAAATATTTTATCATTCATTATTGTTTTTAAGGATCTTCATAAAGGTGGAAAGATGATGGGTCTCAATCTAGATAAAGTATGTTCTTATCATCATTTCTTCACTTTCAAAAACGTGTTGATAATTTCTTATATTTTCCGATAGTTCTGTTTCTTTTTCGTAGAAATTAGTAAGAAAGGTCTTTAAATTCACTTCACCCAAAGATATATGTCTGTTCCTAAATTGGAAATTGTGCATAGAGCAGGATGATTTGTGGTGCTAATTACTATACAAAAGTTTACAATTTTGTGAAGAAAGGTTTGTTATTCCAACTGTAGGAAGCAATGTAATTCTTGAAATTATCTTCTACTCACTGATCTAAATTCCGGGGTTTATGCATTTAAAGCGTGTTAGTTAATTATGGGATAACGTGTTTTATGAATATAATGAGTCTAAATATCTGTAATGTTTACTTCATCTAGAAAAAAATCATAATATAATGTTCATAATTAACAAGTCTAGCCAAGTGTTTGATGTTCAATCTGGAGTTTAGAGAAAGAGTCTAAGAATGATGAGTTTCCCTTATGTCCTTAGATTGGGTTGGTTTCAAGGTATTTTTTTGTAGTTGTAAATTCTCTTATATCGACCATTTAACATCATTACCTTCGTCAATTTTGTAGGTTGCAGCATATTCGATTGGGTATCTTAAGGTTTGAATGATTTTGAAACTATTGGAATTGGAGGAAATGACAAGTTGAGGTGGCTTGCACTTCTATTTACCATATACATTTGGTCTTACATGATAAGTTGGTGCTAAGTGCAAATATTTAGTAATATCTAACATAAGTTCTTATATCTACAATATCTTTGTGTGGTATTAAATTCAAACCTATGTAACAAATGCCAAATTGTCGTATTAGCTTTTACCAAATTGTTAAAAACACGTATTTGCATACAGTGGTGGAAAATGAATTTCAAGATTAAATATCTGGTTATTTGAGAATTTTTAGTCACTATGAACTATTATTTTAATCTAAGTTCATAACTTTGCTTCATTTGATGAGTTTGATACATGTTTAAGTTTTTTAGTTATTTATTATGATATGTGTAGTGTTTCTGGTAATAGTTATATAGTACTTTCTGTCAATGTAATCATACACTTAAATTTATGCATGCTTTTGAAATACCTCTTGAGCAATACGAGTTGAGTTTCAATTTTAATCCACTGTTATTATTTTCTTTTTGTACTACGGAAAGATATGTCAATGCACTAAAGGCTATGCCTTCGCATATTATGTTGAGCCTTAAAATGTCTACCAAAATTGTGACCGGATTTGTAGGATCGGTTTTCCATCCTAAAATTATTAAAAGAAATATTTAGGATGCTTAGCTCTTTGCAATTTGCATTCTGGAATCTCTCCCAGTATAGTGTGGTTATAAGTGCAAAATGGTGATTATAAATGCATTAACGTGTTAACTAAGGTACAAAGTGGTGGTTATAAGGTGCATGCGATTTGGCAGTAAAATGCTTAACTCTTTCCATTCTGATATCCCTCCCAAAAAAGTGAAAAAATGGTATGATACGGTCAATTTTTGGGGGTGAATAGCTTGACAGAAAGGAGTTTTTCATTTACGGTTAAGAATATCAAATGAGAAATATGAGATAAAAGATTGAAGATTTTTTATAAAACTAATATACATAGCAGGAGTGGAACGATTCCGGATATCCTGGAATTTCAGAATATTCGGATCCGTCGTCAGATCCGTGGCAAAAATATCTGAATCCGGATCCATGGCGTCCGGATATCCCGATTTCAGGTATCCGACAAAAAATCAGGATATCCGCGGAAATTAGTATCCGGATCAGGATCTGAAAAAAAATTAAAAAAATAATTAAATTAAAATACTAAAAAAAAAAATTAAATTTTAAATTTTGAATAATATTTTTCAAAATAAATATGATATATTCGAAAAAGAACTAAAATCAATATATATATATATATATATATATATATAACTTAATATATGTAAAAATATATATGTGTTTAATATATTTAATCCGTCCGAATCCGGATATCTGGACCTTGAAATTTTACTATCCGGATCGAGATCGAAATTTAACTATCCTTATCCGAATCCGGACGCTCTGAGTATCATAATTTCCGGAACGGATCGGATCGGATCTCGGATCTCGGATAATAATTCCACCTTACATAGTGTCATAGATTCATAGTAATGCATTATAGATTCGAAGGAAAATATAATAGTTTTTTTGCAAACAAATGTATCTCAAAGAGGCAATTGAGAAAAAACAAAGTAAAAATAAAAATAAGATTATTTCCTTAGACTCTAAAAACATACAACTCAAACAAAAATCTAATAAATTGTTATACCGTATATAACAATAAAGTACATGGAAAAAAAAATCTCTTAACAGAACATAAATTATTTATATGTATATAAAAACCAGCGTATGCGTGGATATTGGCATAGTATTTTAGATTTCTATATCTTATCATAAAACTCTGCCACGTATCATAACTTCACCATCGTCTCCCTCAATTTTTTTACCCTTTCCATAAACCTGATAGATCCGAAATCTATCAAGGAGGATTAGAAGTGAGATGAGAAGAAAAATATCAGAAGAAGAAGAAGAATCAGAGAGATTTAGGGAAGAAGATCAGAAGAAGAAGAGAGGAGAAGAAGGGAGAAGGATGAAGAGAGGAGAAGAAGGAAGAAGGATGAAGAAGAAGATCATTGATAGATGGTTTTTTGTTTGATTCTTTTTTGATAACCTTCTACGGTGGCTTGCTCTCGTCTAGATACAAAACCCAAAGAAATAATGGCATAAATGTAAATAACATGAATTTTAGATGGATTTGGACTTTATTCTTCTTTATCAAACCGAAGGCCCAATTACTGATCGTAACAAAACCCTCTAATAAAACGAATCAAATGCTCATTTGCCCCAAAATATAAAAGTTTAATCTAATTACCACTCTCAAATCTAACTATCTTCTCTTATTTGAAAACCTCTTCTTTCTCTACTTTACCCTTTTATTATTTTAATATTATGTTGCCAACACAATAAAGTAGCATAATAAATTAAATTCTCTCACCAATCAATTAAAAAATTAAAAACAAATTAATAATCCATTCTACATGGACCCACTTTTTCTCCTCTCTAAATCAAAAACGTGGACCAAAGTATTTTCTGGGTTTTACTGAGAGAACTAATATTACTAAGACCAACTAGTATAACTAGGAAATATGGTATTACTGACAATTGGTATTACTAAACATACGACTTCGGTTAACCGAACCGAACCAAGCTGGTTTTTTTGGGTATTGGTTAACCAAAATATTTTTGGAAGGTACCGAAATTAACAAAAAATAAATTCATTTCGGTTCGGCTATCGATAAATTTTGGTTTTCGGTTTTGAGTTTCTAAACGGAAATTACCCGAACGTTTTTTTGAAATTTGATTAAAATCGGTTGATTTTTAGGTATTTCGGTTAAATTCAGGTCATTCACTTTGAATAAGACTCGTTACACAATCATATGTATTGATTATGGAGGATGTTATTCAAGGAAAGGTGATTACATAAGATAGAGCTCAGGAGGAGATGAAATTCAAACTTTGGCGATGCAGACGGTTAAGGAGGAGGTCACTTATTCGCCATTGGTTGATAGAATTGGCAGAAAGATCATGATCGATGAAGATACAACGCAGCTGAAACTCAATTATAATTCGTTGACCCTATACGATATTTGATTGGCTTGCCTCTGCCAATTGAATGATCATGATAGATGAAGCTACAATGCACCTAACCCTATACGACATTTGATTGGCTTGCCTCCGCCACACGAAACTAAAAAAGAAAGAACTCAACAAACACGGTACCCGTCAGCAGGAGAATCTCGAGAAAAAGGAAGAAGAAGAGGGAGAGAAAGAGGACGAGGACATTTTTTGATTATATATACAACGACCACAATGTGCACGATCCCAACTAGGTACAAATGGTGTACTTCAATTTTGTGAGTTCTCTCTGTCATGTATTACTAGGTTTAACCAAGTATAACTATGTAATTCTTGTTTTGTGTGTTCTCTGGCAGGTATTACTAGGTATAACTATGTATAACTGTGAGACCTATTTTGTGTTTTCTCTCTGTCTGGTATAACTACGTATAAATAAGTATGACTGTGTTGCTTGTTTTGTGTGTTCTTTCTGTTTATGGTTTGTTTACTTATTAGTTAATTTTTGTACATATTACTTATTGGTATATTTTGTTTTGACTTGCTACTTAGGTACCACTGGGTACAATGATTATAAATATTGATCTTATAGTAAAACATATTTTTTTACTAAAACTACCTTATACATATGGTTAATGTGTGAATACAAACTTCATTATTATGTCAAACAAACAAACATGTCTGAAATTAATATATGAAACTATAGTAAATATATTTTAATGAAACAATTTCATCAATACTACTACAAAAATTAGAATTTTAACACGGTATAACTAATTATACATGAAAACTGTCAAATATATAATTATGTGTAAAACGGTACTACTAGAAAACTAAGTATAAATATTAGTAAAGTTTTAATATTTTTAATTCATTTGACAGCGCATATGTTAAATATGGTATTTTTATTCTTATTTTTTAAATATGTGTTTTATACTGAATACACATTTTTAAAATGTTCTACAAAAAAGTCAGTAGTACCTAATAACACTAGTAGTACCTAAATCAATTTATCATAAAACATGAGTTCAACATTACAAAAAAATTCCAAACACCTAAAAACATCAGTGTACCATTTCTAGTCTTTTACTACCTAAAATATCAGTTCACCATTACAAAGGCAACATAATTTTTTCTAAAACCAACCATTCAACGTCATTTCTTTGTTCTCTTGCTTGTCCTTCTTTTCTCAACCTCCGTTTCAGCTTTAGGAATCCTGGCCCTTTTTCTCAACCTCCATTTCACCTTGGTCAATTTCTTCTTCATCTACTTCGTTCCCATCAACTTCAATCTGACTTCCTTCTCCTTTTTTTTCAGTTTCAGCACATTCCCATAAGCTTACAATTTGGTTCTTTAGCCATGTAGAGGAGGTGGGGAAACAGATGGTGCATTATGAACCATTCCAACTCTGGTTTAAGCCCCTTTATGATCTCCAAGAACTTGCTCAGATAACACCTTGTTTGCATCTTGCATTGCTTGTTATATTCGGTTGAAGAAAAACTTGAGAGGCTGCATCGGTTGGCTATCTGATACCTCTATATCCTGCAATCCAAACACAGTTTCAATCCCAATATCACATAATTATCTTAAGCAGTACTAGTTGTCCTAAGTACTAAAAGTTATACTCAGTAGTACCAGTTGTTTGAATTACTAACAGTTGTACTTAGTAGTACTAGTTGTCCTAGGGAATACTAGTTGTTCTACATTAATCTAGTCATCCTAAGTAGTACTAGTTGTCCTAGGCAGTACCCAATTGTTCCATAAGTAGTTAACAATTATCTCATCACATACCTTCGATGGTGTAGCCTCATTTCCATATTCACAAGACACAAAATCAAAATCCTATACAAACCCTAATGGTAACTATCAAACCCCAATTAATTGGATTCTCACTAATGAAATTTACGGATCCCAAATTGGGTTTTACTTCAAACCCTAAATTCAAACTCAATACATCTCAACAAATTCGACATATCTATAGTTGAAATCAAAACCCCATTGAAATCGAAACCCTTCCTCGCCAATCAAAACCCAGTTGAAGCAAACCCCTTTTCGAAAAGTGAAAAGATGAGATTTTGAGGCTTACTTTGAAGTGCTCTCCAGGATGGAGACGGAGCGACAACGGAGCGGAGAAGGAGCGGCAACGGAGCGGAGAAGGAGCGGCAACGGAGCGGAGATGGAGCAGCAATGGAGCGGAGACGGAGTGGAGACGGACCGGAGTCGGAGAAATTGCCGGAATCGCCTTCGAGAAGATGAGAAGGGGAAAAGATCGTGAAAGAAACAAAATGTGGAATATGTTATGTTTTTTCTTTTTGTTATAGGATCCAGTTGGATCCGGGTTCGGGTTAGGATATGTGGTTGGATTGTATAATATTTCAGATTCATTAAAGGTGGATTGGTCTTTACTCGCGTTTTAAATTAAAAAAAATCAAAGATAAATTCTTTTTTATAAATCAGATTAAATTTTCTTTTGCAGGGGCAATTTAGATTAAGATCCCTAATAAAACCGGATCAATGTCTCCAATACTCCTCTTGGCTCTAATAGTTTCCGAAAGACTCTCGTTATAACGAGATTTTCTTTTCCATTTATTTTTAAATCCAAAAATGAGTAGATTACTGTAAAACAAGGCAGAACTAACAAAATTACAGATCCAACCACTTAATATCCATCCAATTCATGATCCACTCGGATCCAATCCAGCTTTTAACCTAATCTTCTAATCAAACATCTCTTTCTCTGCAAAAATTGCAGACATCTTTTTTCCTTTTTTTTTTTCTCTACAAAAACCGCATCCATCCTACATCTTCTTTCTCTTCTCATTCTCCGTCGTCTTCTTTCTTCGCCGTCCCTCTTTTCTTCGTCGTCTCTTCGCTGTCAGTCTTTTCGAGTTCTACCATGTATTTTTTCTAGTTGTATCAAATATATAGTTGTACCATGTATATTGCAGTTATACCAAATAATACTAAGTTGTAGTCTTTGTAGTTGTATCGTGTTTTTGTAGTTGTACCAAATAATACTAAATTGTACCGTGTCTTTGTAGCTGTATCAAATAATACAACTGAAGTTGTACCAAATAGTACATAGTTGTATAATTTTTATTATATTGGACAAAAAATTGAATTTTGAATTATTATTATTAAAATTATAATTAATAAAAAAATGGAGAAATGATAAAATCGGCATAACACATTTTTATGAAAGGGAGGAGTATATGGATAGATCGGAGTATTTCAGATTTTCGTACAATAAAACCGGATAATATTCTGAAATACTCCGAACTGACCATGCTACTCTCCACCACACTTCTCTCTGATCTGAGACACTCCTCTTGTTTAATGAAATAGACAAAACCCATTTTGTCCTTAGAGACCCATTTTCCCCCATTTTCGGACTAAAAACAAATTGAAAAATGAGTAAAATTGGACCAATCAGAGCAGAGTAAAATTCGCCCCATCTCGTCATCGACCCGAAACCGAAAGCGAAAATCAAATCCCAATCCACCCAATCCAGCTTCGTCGAACCTCCGTGAAACCTCCATTTCCGATTTCCAGTTAAAGCTTGAAGGTTGAAGCTCACCCCGTCGATTTTGCATAAACAGTATTTCCGATTCCTCCGTCATAGAGCTCGTTGTTGAGGTCGACATTGAAGCTTGAAGCTTGAAATTTGAGGTGAGTTCTTCTATCTGAGAGCTCGCCATCGGTTATGTTGGTCTAATTAGAGGATTAGATGTATATTTCGTTGTGGATTTGAGGATTTCAATCTAATTTGGGATTTGCGGATTGGGAAATTTAAATAGATTTTGGGAATTTGGTATGCACATTGGGTGGGAATCGATTATGTAATTTAGTGGTTGAATCGTAGGTACATTAGGATTATGCATATGTTGACCTTCGTTACCGTATCCGAATCTGAATTCTCAAATTTTGCAGATATAGGATAACTAGTACAATTGGTGTTACTGAGAGACATGGTATAACATGTACAACTAGTATTACCGAGCAAAGTAAATATGTGCTAATGTGGTTAATTTAATATATTTCCAGGATAAAATGAACAAAACAGTCATACATATTGAATATGGAGGGAAATATGTAGGGACAGGAGATGGGAGTCGATGGAATTCAAAGAAGCTAAGGTGTACGCTTTATCATTTAAGGAAGAGATAACATATTCAGTATTAGTGGATAGGATATGCAGGAAGATTGAGATTGATGAAGCTACAAAAAAGGTGAAATTGACTTACGTTTCATTGCTATTGAAACCTCAAAAAGTTTTGGATATTTTGGATGATGATGACGTCGATGGTTATATATCGAGCATGGATAAAGAACAATGTAGAAGTGCTTTGAATGTGGAAATAATTCAGTGCAAGGAGTAAGTTTTAAGAGGAGAGGGAGGGAGTTCATTTGGAGTGAATTATGGCAAGACGGATTCAAATTCTAGAGTAAACGATGGTGCGATTATTCGTTACGAAGAACCGGAGCAAAATGATGGCCCGATGGAAAATATTGGTGTTGGAATGGTGAGAATATAGGACGTGACAATGTGGATGGCAATGTTGATGACGATTTTGGTTACGGTGTTGTTAGGGATGAATATATTGAGCTTTCGTGTGATGATGAAGAACAACAGTTTGTAGAGGAATGGGAAGATGGTACGGGTCTGGAGTTAGGGCAAGAATTTGAGAGAAAAGAACAAGTGCAAAACTTAGTGTTGAAAACTTCACTTAAAGAATGTTATGAATTTGACATATTAAATACGGATAGTTGGAGATACGTGGTTAAATGTCGTGTAGAAGGGTGTAAGTGGTATATACGAGTGTCGCGGCCTCAACATTCAAAGGAACAGAATTGGTCGGTTAAAGTATACAGGAAGATGCGTTCATGCTCTCGGGCAACGACGAGTACAACTAGCAATAAAAGGAAAGGCAATCCACAATTAGTTGCAGATGTTATACACGCAGATTATCCTGGTGTATTGGAAACCCTGACTCCTAAAGCTCTGATGGATCTGGTTCTGGCAAAAGCTGGAGTGAAGTTGTCTTACCCTACCGCATTAAGAGGAAACAATCTAGGTGCAGCAGTTGTGCGTGGTAGTCCAAAAGAGAGTTACAAGATGTTGCCTTCTTATTTGTACGTGTTAGAAAAGATGAATGTTGGTACGAAAACAAGGTTGATGTTTGATGAAGGAAATATATTCAAGTACTTATTCATTGCCTTGGGAGCTTGTATCGAAGGGTTTAGTGCCATGAGGAAAGTTCTAAGTGTGGATGCAACTTTTCTCAAGTATGATTGTGTAGTTGTGATTGCCACAGCTCAAGATCCGAACCACCACCATTATCCCATTGCATTTGGGCTGGTGGATGGTGAGAAAGATTCTAGTTGGAAATAGTTTTTCACTGCGCTGTTGACTGTTGTACCGGATGATCCAGGTTTCGTTTTCATTAGCGACAGAAATGCAAGCCTCATAAAGGCAATTGCTGAGGTCTACCCAAAGTCTGAGCATGGGTTTTGTGTGTATCATTTGTCTCAGAATGTGAAAGGAAAAGCTCCTAGTCGAAATAAAGAATATGTTGGAAAAAAATTCAGAGAGCTCGCGGGAATTTATACACGGGTTGAATTCGATAAGGAGTATGGTGATTTTAGGAGAAGGTTTCCTAAAGTAGTCGAGTATTTGGATAGTAGTGTAGACGTTACAAAATGGGCAAGGTGTTATTTCAAAGGAGGAAGGTACAACATTGAAACCACAAACAGTGCAAAATCTTTGAATAATATTTTCAGGAAAGCGAGGATGTACGCTTTACTACCTATGATTGATGCGATTGTGGGAAAAATTTCCGAGTGGTTTAACAAACATAGGAAGGAATCCGGTAGTGCACCGAGCACCCACAAAATGGTGCCATTTGTGGAGAATGAATTGCACCCTAGTTGTAAGATAGGGAAAAAATTAAAGGTGCAAGTGTTGAACTCCTTTGAGCTTGAGTTCAGTGTCATTGGCATGGATGGCAAAACCTACTTGGTGGACTTGAGGAATAAAAGTTGTAGTTGCAAACGTTTTCATATAGACATGTATCATTGTGTACATGGGTAACGGCTGTCATTGACTACGGGAAGATGGAAGATAGATCACTTGATATGAATGTATATGATTTGTGCTCGAAGTTTTATTTGTTTGAGACGTGGGCGTTGGCATATCACAGAACAATTTATACAGTCCCGCATCAGTCTCATTGGGTGATTCCGGGTACTATACTTGCAAAATGTGTATTACCTCCAGATTATCCGAAAAGGAAGGAAAGATTTCAAGAAAACAGGTATCCGTCGGCTGGAGAAGGTCGCTGGAAGAAGAAGAAGACAAGTAACAAGTCCGTACCAGGAAGAAGCTTGAGTGAATGGATGGGGATCCCTAGGCGAGGTGAAACTTTATTTACTCTGCCTCGGACAACTAGGTTCAGACTTGATTTACTATGTTTGTATAACTACGTAAAATTGGTTCAACTATAGATCCTTGTCGTTTTGTTTAGATTTATTTTGAACTCGTTTTGGTTTGACCTTACATTATCGCTTATAAAAAAGTATTGATGTTTAAAAATAATTATATTGACAAATAAATTCATATTTACATATTGACAAATAAATTCATATTTACATATTCACAAATAAATCCATAAATTATAAATGTTAAACAATTATTTGTTAATTGTTTACAAAAATCAACGAAAATATTTAGGTTGATGAATTTAAAAGATACCTAACAAAACCACATTTGATAATCAACTAAGAATCATGTGTTCTTGTACAGAACTTAATACTTGGCAATGTTGAAACTATCATCTTTACACATTTCACACATAACACCTTATACTTTGATGGTCACTTTGATACTCAATACCCACCTTAAGATGCAAAATATGCTTACAATGGGTTTCTACTCATATTACTACACGAAAAACTTGGGGCAATACAACAGTTACGAAATGTTCTGTGTACAACTAAAAATTGTTAAACGATTTATGGTAAAACTATTATAAAGTAAAAAACCCGAAATGTACAACTGTTTGATTGTCTGTACAACCCAAAAACCAGGGACAACTATGTGAAAATTTCCGATTAAAAAACATGTTTTCCACGTTTTTAAAACTGGTTCAAAAATTTAAATATTTTTAAAAAATTCCGCGTAAATCACAAATTCTCAGATTCCCACTAAAACTATTATTTTCTCAATTCTAATAATTTTTTTGGGTTTTCGTTTTGAGCTGGGGAGAAATCGTCGAAATCGAAGAGCATTTGTTACTAACGACAAAGTAAGCTATCGGATTTAGGGGTTATCGATTTCAATTGTTCGATTCAAGGATCTAGGGATTTTCGATTTAAGCTGTCGAATTTAGGGGTTATCGATTTCAATTGTTCTATTCAGGGATCTAAGGGTTACAGAGACATGGGTGGGAGAGACTCAAGTTATGATTACGGCGACAACAACAGTGACTCAACATCTTCAGGATCTTTAACTGGTGTGGATGTATTTGGAATGGGTCATTGGCCACGGGAATCTGGCATTCCAACCCGATGTTACTGTGGTGCTGCAGCTGTCATTGAAACAGAAACGCATGGTTTGCATTATGGGAAAAGATACTTCACTTGTGAGGGTAATAGGGATGTAAGTAACTGAATTTTACATCAATTCTATGTAATTCACGAATCTCGTTTCTCGTTTTCATAATGTGATTGTTCATTAGGATGGGGATTGTCACATTTGGAAATTGTGAGACGAAGCAATAATGGAGGAGTTACATGATACCAAGACCAAAGTAAGTGACCTAGAAGATCGAGTGATAGCATGGAATTGCTCTCCCGATTGTCCTCCACCAAATATGATGTGGGACTTGGTTCAGAGTTGTGAGGAAGAGAAGGTGAAGCTTAAGGAGATGTTTGTCAAACTTCAGAGCAAGGTGTTTGGAGAGAAAGAGATGAAACTTATGATTGGATTGCTTGTTGGTGTTATTTTGGTTATCCTTTTCTACTATTTTCTCTAATGTCGATGGTCAAGTACTTGTAATTCCGAATCATGTTTCGAACTACTAGTATAACTGAGTACAACTAAGTACTTTTTCTGTGTACATTTGAACCAATTTAAAATAAATAACTAGTATAACTGAGTATAACTAACGACACATCCATTCCATTCATTCATGTTCGGGTTTATAAAAACCAAAAGAAAATAACGACAAATCCAAGTATTGTCATAAAGAAATAACGACACAACCAAGTCATAGTTTTACCAAGTCTTACCAGCACTACCAAACCAAAAGGACAATAGGAACATGAACATAGTAGACTCTAAGTTCAAACCTTGTTGCGGGAACGCGTCTTTATCCTATCATATATTTTGAATTACTCTTTTTCCTCTTCTTCACCCTTGACGATTCAGCCACTTCATTCTCACCACCAATGACTTTCCTAGGTGGAACAGAGTCTTCCACAAGCTTGAGTCTTCTTTCTATCTCACCAAGCTTGTCCTTCACCATTGTCTCCAGCTTTGTCATCTTCTCACCGACTTCCTTGAATCCCGCTTCCATTACATTCTTCTCAGCCACATTCTCCTTATCTTTCTGTTTCTCCTTAGCCACAACCTTTTTATCTTCTTTCCGGCCATCCACGTCTTGGTTGTAAAGTTCTTCAAACCATATCTTCTTATTTTCAACCATTAGACACTTCTTCCAACCATCAATAATAACATCATAATAATCACCTTCCTCATTAATGTCATCCATGATTTGCAACATAAGCAAAGCCTCATCAATCGTTGGTTCCACGATACTTTGAATATCCTGTGATAAAAAGACAAATGATAAATCCAACCAATGATTAAAAAGACATATGATAAATTTAACCTATGATAAATCTAACCTTCGTACTGCCAAGTGCATCATTAATTTCAGAAAGTGAAAAGCCTCTCATGGAACTTGATTTAAACTTGGATTTGCACATCCTTGGGCAGTCACTCGATGCACCTATAACCTCTTCTCTGAATTTCTCCATCAAAACAGGGATTGCCTCAAAGGCTAGAAGCTAGACATATTAACATTATCACATTATCACATATTAACATAATCACATAATCAAAGGGCATATACTAAATCATTATATCATACTCATAATTACCTCCAAGGGGATGATGAAACTTGGGAAGCACCATGATGTTTGGACAACTTCGTTTAATTTGCCATTCATATGTAAAATCTCTCTCATAGTGTCATCAAAGGACAATCGACCCAACGGGAAGGTTTTGCACCACTCAAAATCAGTAACGGCTCTCATAAATATCTCATCTACCGTAGGTGCTCCATCTCCTACGTTTGCATTTCCTATGATTACGCTCGATAGGAAGTACAATACCGCCATCTTCAATCTGTCTGGAGAATATCTCATTGACACAAACTTCTTCTCAACGGCTGCATAGGTTGCTTTTCCTGCTTTGAAATGCTTCTCAACAAACTTCAAGTTTCCAAATTTTGTAAAGTTTGGTGGATACTCATGGCAGTGCAAACCAGACAATAGTCTGTGTTCCCTCAGAGAATACCTAATTGGAACACCATTGACCACAAACCAAGCTTTCTTGCACTTCTTTGTATTGGCCATGCGGAGTAGGAGCATCCACATCCCCATTGTCTTATGGGTTTTGTCCTTCGACATGTGAAAGAATGACAAAACTGTGGGTGTTCATGGAACCATTCCAACTCATCTGGTTCAAGTGTACTCTCTAATTTGGCCACGGCCTTCATGACATAACACTTTGTTGCAAATTTCATTGATGTCCCATACTCACTCTTTGGGAACCACATCTTCCATGGCTGCATTGGTTCTGTTCCTATCTCTGTAACCTACAATCAAAATACAGTATAATGACAATATTACATAGTCTTTTTTTCTACTTCAAACTCATAAAAACAGAACTGTTATACCAAGTTATACCAAATTAAACATTTATTCGATGTACATACCATTGCCCCGGATTCCATTGCCCCAGTTGATTGCGACTCATGGACACTTCCTTCTTCATCTACTTCATCGCCATCTTCTTCCTCCTCATTGTCATCTTTCTCTTCCTCGATATTCCCATCTTCTACTTCTTCTTCCATATCTCTTACTTCTACTTCGGCCGTATCTTCTTCTTCTTCTTCTACTACCGGTGGAGGAGCATCGTTCTCCGATTTATTCAAGCGCTTCAACTTTCTCGGCCCCGATGTCCACATAGTCTTCACCATTGCACAATATCTACGGTAAAATCAACAAAGTTGCTTAGCGAATATAGTATTCACGCAATTTCTAGGGTTCACGATTTCGACAACAAATCGAAACCCAACGGATTTCTACACAAAATCGAAAAGAGAACACGATTTTACCTTACCTAACTCTTGATTTCGATTCGAATCCTTCCTAGTTTCTCTAGTTATACTTGTCGTTTGAACGGTTTTGAAAGAATGAGAAATCACGAGGGAGACTTGGAAAAAAGATAGAGAGATACGGATTTGATTTAGAAAGAATCGGGTCTAATTTGGGGATTTCTACTCAATCTGATTTCGATCCGAATTGGATCCGATTGGGTCTGAAATTGGGTGGATATTAAGTGGTTGGATCTGTAATTTTATTAATTATGTCTGGTTTTACAATAATCTACTCATTTTTGGATTTAAAAATAAATAGAAAAGAAAATCTCGTTATAACGAGAGTCTTTCGGAAATTCTTTGAACCGAAAGGAGTATTTCAGACAATCATCCAATAAAACCCCTCTTTTTAGGGTTTCATCTTCAAGCTCTCACTAATTCAGAGGATAATATTCTGAAATACTCCAAACTGACCATGCTACTCTCCACCACACTCCTCTCTGATCTGAGGCACTCATCTTGTTTAATGAAATAGGCAAAACCCATTTTGCCCTTAGAGACCCATTTTCGGACTAAAAACAAATTGAAAAATGAGTAAAATTGGACCAATCAGAGCAGAGTAAAATTCATCCCATCTCGTCATCGACCCGAAACCGAAAACAAAAATCAAATCCCAATCCACCCAATCCAGCTTCGTCGAACCTCCGTCAAACCTCCATTACCGATTTCTAGTTAAAGCTTGAAGGTTGAAGCTCACCCCGTCAATTTTGCATGAACCGTATTTCCGATTTCTCCGTCATAGAGCTCGTTGTTGAGGTCGACATTGAAGCTTGAAGCTTGAAATTTGAGGTGAGTTCTTCTATCTGAGAGCTCGCCATCGGTTATGTTGGTCTAATTAGAGGATTAGATGTATATTTCGTGGTGGATTTGAGGATTTTAATCTAATTTAGGATTTGCGGATTGAGAAATTTCAATAGATTTGGGAATTTGGTATGCACATTGGGTGGGAATCGATTATGTAATTTAGTGGTTGAATCGTAGGTACATTAGGATTATGCATATGTTGAACTTAGTCACCGTATCCGAATCTGAATTCTCAAATTTTGCAGATATAGGATAACTAGTACAATTGGTGTTACTGAGATGTGGTATAACAGGTACAACTAGTATTATCGAGCAAAGTAAATATGTGCTAATGTGGTTAAGTTAATATATTTTCAGGATAAAATGAACAAAACAGTCATACATATTGAATACGGAGGGAAATACGTAGGGACAGGAGATGGGAGTCGATGAAATTCAAAAGAAGCTAAGATGACGCTTTATCGTTTAAGGAGGAGATAACATATTCAGTGTTAGTGGATGGGATATGCAGGAAGATTGGGATTGATGAAACTACGAAAAAGGTGAAATTGACTTACGTTCCATTGCTATTGAAACTTCCAAAAGTTTTGGATATTTTGGATGATGATGACGTCGATGGTTATATATCGAGCATGGATAAAGAACATTGTAGAAGTGCTTTGAATGTGGAAATAATTCAGTGCGAGGAGCAAGTTTTAAGAGGAGAGGGAGGGAGTTCATTTGGAGTGAATTATGGCGGGATAGATTCAAATTCTAGAGTAAACGATGGTGCGATTATTCGTTATGAAGAACCGGAGCAAAATGATGGCCCGATGGAAAATATTGCTGTTGGAGATGGTGAGAATGTAGGACATGACAATGTAGATGGCAATGTGGATGACGATTTTGGTTACGGTGTTGTTAGAGATGAATATATTTAGCTTCCGTGTGATGATGAAGAACAACAGTTTGTAGAGGAATGGAAAGATGGTACAGGTCTGGAGTTAGGGCAGGAATTTGTGAGAAAAGAACAAGTGCAAAACTTAGTGTTGAGAGCTTCACTTAAAGAATGTTATGAATTCGACATATTAAATACGGATAGTTGGAGATACGTGGTTAAATGTCGTGTAGAAGAGTGTAAGTGGTATATACGAGTGTCACGGCCTCAACATTCAAAGGAACAGAATTGGTCAGTTAAAGTATACAGGAAGATGCATTCATGCTCTAAGGCAACGACGAGTACAACTAGAAATAAAAAGAAAGGCAATCTACAATTAGTTGCAGATGTTATACATGCAGATTATCCTGGTGCATTGTAAACCCCGACTCCTAAAGCTCTGATGGATCTGGTTCTGGCAAAAGCTGGAGTGAAGTTGTCTTACCCTACCGCATTAAGAGGGAAAATTCTAGCTGCAGCAGTTGTGCGTGGTAGTCCAGAAGAGAGTTACAAGATGTTGCCTTCTTATTTGTACGTGTTAGAAAAGATAAATGTTGGTACGAAAACAAGGTTGATGTTGGATGAAGGAAATAGATTCAAGTACTTATTCATCGCCTTGGGAGCTTGTATCGAAGGGTTTAGTGCCATGAGAAAAGTTCTAAGTGTGGATGCAACTTTTCTCAAGTATGGTGGTGTACTTGTGATTGCCACAGCTGAGGATCCGAACCACCACCATTATCCCATTGCATTTGGGGTGGTGGATGGTGAGAAAGATGCTAGTTGGAAATGGTTTTTCACTGCGCTGTTGACTGTTGTACCGGATGATCCAGGTTTGGTTTTTATTAGCGACAGAAATGCAAGCCTCATAAAGGCAATTGCTGAGGTCTACCCAAAGTTTGAGCATGGGTTTTGTGTGTATCATTTGTCTCAGAATGTGAGAGGAAAAGCTCCTAGTCGAAATAAAGAATATGTTGGAAACAAATTCAGGGAGCTCGCGGGAATTTATACACGGGTTGAATTCGATAAGGAGTATGGTGATTTTAGGAGAAGGTTTCCTAAAGTAGCCGAGTATTTGGATAGTAGTGTAGACGTTACAAAATGGGCAAGGTGTTATTTCAAAGGAGGAAGGTACAACATTGAAACCACAAACAGTGCAAAATCTTTGAATAATGTTTTCAGGAAAGCGAGGATGTACGATTTACTACCTATGATTGATGCGATTGTGGGAAAAATTTCCGAGTGGTTTAACAAACATAGGAAGGAATCCGGTAGTGCACCGAGCACCCACAAAATGGTGCCATTTGTGGAGAATGAATTCCACCCTAGTTGTAAGATAGGGAGCAAATTAAAGGTGCAAGTGTTGATCTTCTTTGAGCTTTAGTTCAGTGTCATTGGCATGGATGGCAAAACCTACTTGGTGGACTTGAGGAATAAAAGTTGTAGTTGCAAACGTTTTGATATAGACATGTATCCTTGTGTACATGCCGTAGCCGCTGTCATTGACTACGGGAAGATGGAAGATAGATCACTTGATATGAATGTATATGATTTGTGCTCAAAATTTTATTTGTTGGAGACGTGGGCGGTTGCGTATCACAGAACGATTTATACAGTCCCGCATCAGTTTCATTGGGTGATTCTGGGTACTATACTTGGAAAATGTGCATTACCTCCAGATTATCCGAAAAGGAAGGGAAGATTTCAATAAAACAGGTATCCGTCGGCTGGAGAAGGTCGCTGGAAGAAGAAAAAGACAAGTAACAAGTCCGTACCAGGAAGAAGCTTGAGTGAATGGATTGGGATCCCTAGGCGAGGTGAAACTTGATTTACTCTGCCTCGGACAACTAGGTTCAGACTGGTTTAACTAGGTTCAGACTTGATTTACTCTGTTTGTATAACTACGTAAAATTGGTTCAACTATGGATCCTTGTCGTTTTGTTTAGATTTATTTTGAACTCGTTTTGGTTTGACCTTACATTATCGCTTATAAAAAAACTATAGATGTTTACAAATAATTACATATTGACAAATATATTCATATTTACATATTCACAAATAAATCCATAAATTATAAATGTTAAACAATTATTTGTTAATTGTTTACAAAAATCAACTAAAATATTTAGGTTGATGAATTTAAAAGATACATTACAAAACCATATTTGATAATCAACTAAGAATCATGTGTTCTTGTACAGAACTTAATACTTGGCAATGTTGAAACTATCATCTTTACACATTTCACACATAACACCTTATACTTTGATGGTCACTTTGATACTCAATACCCACCTTAAGATGCAAAATATGCTTACAATGGGTTTCTACTCATATTACTACACGAAAAACTTGGGGCAATACAACAGTTATGAAATGTTCTGTGTACAACTAAAAAAGTTTAACCGATTTATGGTAAAACTAGTATAAAGTAAAACCCCCAAAATGTACAACTGTTTGATTTTCTGTACAACCCAAAAAATAGGGACCACTATGTGAAAAATTCCAATTAAAAAACATGTTTTCCACGTTTTGAAAACTGGTTCAAAATTTTAAATTTAAAAAAAAAAAATCCGCGTAAATCAATTTTCCTCACAAATTCTCAGATTCCCACTAAAACTATTATTTTCTCAATTCTAATAATTTTTTTGGGTTTTCGTTTTGAGCTGGGGAGAAATCATCGAAATCGAAGAACATTTGTTACTAACGACAAGGTAAGCTGTCGGATTTAGGGGTTATTGATTTCAATTGTTCAATTTAGGGATCTAGGGATTTTCGATTTAGAGGTTATCGATTTCAATTGTTCGATTTAGGAATCTAGGGATTTTCGATTTAAGCTGTCGGATTTAGGAGTTATCGATTTGAATTGTTCGATTCAGGGATCTAGGGATTTTCGATTTAAGCTGTCGGATTTAGGGGTTATCGATTTCAATTGTTCGATTCAGGGATCTAGGAGTTACAAAGACATGGGTGGGAGAGACTCAAGTTATGATTACGGCGACAACAACAATGACTCAACATCTTCAGGATCTTTAACTGGTGTGGATGTATTTGGAATGGGTCCTTGGCCACGTGAATCTGGCATTCCAACACGATGTTACTGTGGTGCTGCAGCTGTCATTGAAACAGAAACGCATGGTTTGCCTTATGGGAAAAGATACTTCACCTGTGAGGGTAATAAGGATGTAAGTAACTGAATTTTACATCAATTCTATGTAATTCACGAATCTCGTTTCTCGTTTTCATAATGTGATTGTTCATTAGGATGGGGATTGCCACATTTGGAAATTGTGGGACGAAGCAATAATGGAGGAGTTACATGATATCAAGACCAAAGTGAGTGACCTAGAAGATCGAGTGATAGCATGGACTTGCTCTGCCGATTGTCCTCCACCAAATATGATGTGGGACATGGTTCAGAGTTGTGAGGAAGAGAAGGCGAAGCTTAAGGAGATGGTATCTACTCTTGAAAGATCTAACAAGGAAGTCAATGCCCTTAAGGAGATGTTTGTCAAACTTCAGAGCAAGGTGTTTGGAGAGAAAGAGATGAAACTTATGATTGGATTGCTTGTTGGTGTTATTTCGGTTATCCTTTTCTACTATTTTCTCTAATGTCGATGGTCAAGTACCTGTAATTTTGTACTCTCTGTTTCGAACTACTAGGTATAACTGAATCATGTTTCGAACTACTAGTATAATTGAGTACAACTAAGTACTTTTTCTGTGTACATTTGAACCAATTTAAAATAAATAACTAGTATAACTGAGTATAACTAACGACACATCCATTCCATTCATTCATGTTCGGGTTTATAAAAACCAAAAGAAAATATCAACACACATCCAAGTAGTGTCATAAAGAAATAACGACACAACCAAGTCATAGTTTTACCAAGTCTTACCAGCACTACCAAACCAAAAAAACAAAAGAAACATGAACACAGTAGACTCTAAGTTCAAGCCTTGTTGCGGGAACGCGTCTTTATCCCTGTCATATATTTTGAATTACTCTTTTTCCTCTTCTGCACCCTTGACGATTCAGCCACTTCATTCTCACCACCAATGACTTCCCTAGGTGGAACAGAGTCTTCCATAAGCTTGAGTCTTCTTTCTATCTCACCAAGCTTGTCCTTCACCATTGTCTCCAGCTTTGTCATCTTCTCACCGACTTCCTTGAATCCCGCTTCCATTACATTCTTCTCAGCCACATTCTCCTTATCTTTCTGTTTCTCCTTAGCCACAGCCTTTTTATCTTCTTTCCGGCCATCCACGTCTTGGTCGTAAAGTTCTTCAAACCATATCTTCTTATTTTCAACCATTAGACACTTCTTCCAACCGTCAATAATAACATCATAATAATCACCTTCCTCATTAATGTCATCCATGATTTGTAACATAAGAAAAACCTCATCAATCGTTGGTTCCACGATACTTTGAATATCCTGTGATAAAAAGACAAATGATAAATCCAACCAATGATTAAAAAGACATATGATAAATCTAACCTATGATAAATCTAACCTTCATACTGCCAAGTGCATCATTAATTTCAGAAAGTGAAAAACCTCTCATGGAACTTGATTTAAACTTGGATTTGCACATCCTAGGGTAGTCACTCGATGCACCTATAACCTCTTCTCTGAATTTCTCCATCAAAACAGGGATTGCCTCAAAGGCTAGAAGCTAGACATATTAACATTATCACATATTAACATAATCACATAATCAAAGGGCATATACTAAATCATTATATCATACTCATAATTACCTCCAAGGGGATGATGAAACTTGGGAAGCACCATGATGTTTGGACAACTTCGTTTAATTTGCCATTCATATGTAAAATCTCTCTCATAGTGTCATCAAAGGACAATCGACCCCACGGGAAGGTTTTGCACCACTCAAAATCAGTAACGGCTCTCATAAATATCTCATCTACCGTAGGTGCTCCATCTCCTACGTTTGCATTTCCTATGATTACGCTCGATAGGAAGTACAATACCGCCATCTTCAATCTGTCTGGAGAATGTCTCATTGACACAAATTTCTTCACAACGGCTGCATAGGTTGCTTTTCCTGCTTTGAAATGCTTCTCAACAAACTTCAAGTTTCCAAATTTTGTAAAGTTTGGTGGATACTCATGGCAGTGCAAACCAGACAATAGTCCGTGTTCCCTCAGAGAATACCTAATTGGAACACCATTGACCACAAACCAAGCTTTCTTGCACTTCTTTGTATTGGCCATGCGGAGTAGGAGCATCCACATCCCCATTGTCTTATGGGTTTTGTCCTTCGGCATGTGAAAGAAGTGACAAAACTGTGGGTGTTCATGGAACCATTCCAACTCATCTGGTTCAAGTGTACTCTCTAATTTGGCCACGGCCTTCATGACATAACACTTTGTTGCAAATTTCATTGATGTCCCATACTCACTCTTTGGGAACCACATCTTCAATGGCTGCATTGGTTCTGTTCCTATCTCTGTAACCTACAATCAAAATACAGTATAATGACAATATTACGTAGTCTTTTTTTCTACTTCAAACTCATAAAAACAGAACTGTTATACCAAGTTATACCAAATTGAACATTTATTATACCATTGCCCCGGATTCCATTGCGACTCATGGACACTTTCTTCTTCATCTACTTCATCGCCATCTTCTTCCTCCTCACTGTCATCTTTCTCTTCCTCTCCATTGCCATCTTTCTCTTCCTCGATATTCCCATCTTCTACTTCTTCTTCCTTATCTCATACTTCTACTTCGGCCGTATCTTCTTCTTCTTCTTCTACTACCGGTGGAGGAGCATCGTTCTCCGATTTATTCAAGCGCTTCGACTTCCTCGGCCCCGACGTCCACATAGTCTTCACCATTGCACAATATCTAGGGTAAAATCAACAAATTTGCTTAGAGAATATAGTATTCACACAATTTCTAGGGTTCACGATTTCTACAACAAATCGAAACCCAACGGATTTCTACACAAAATCGAAAAGAGAACACGATTTTAACTTACCTAACTCTTGATTTCGATTCGAATCCTTCCTAGTTTCTCTAGTTATACTTGTCGTTTGAACGGTTTTGAAAGAATGAGAAATCACGAGGGATAGTTGGAAAAAGATAGAGAGATACGGATTTGATTTAGAAAGAATCGGGTCTAATTTGAGGATTTCTATTCAATCTAGTTTCGACCCGGATTGGATCTGATTGGATCTGAAATCGGGTGAATATTAAGTGGTTGGATCTGTAATTTTATTAGTTTTACGGTAATCTACTTATTTTTAAATTTAAAAATAAATAGAAAAGAAAATCTCGTTATAGAGTGTTTCGATCAGACAATCATCCCTAACTCAGAAGCTCCTTCTTCCAGTAGCCGCTTCTGTCTGCGTTGATGTAGCAAAAATAAAAGAAAAGAAAAGGATTCGTTTCTCGTCCTGCTTCTTCGTTTTGGTTCTGATTTTGCTTTCGGCTCGAGAAACTTAGTCGCAGTTAGGTTCTGGCGTGTCTTGATGATGGTTATTACTTCCAAAGTAGACTTTCCCCTGAGCGAGATTAATTAACTTTGGAAGCAATAACCATCATCAAGACACCCTCGAGGCTACCTTAGATCTCACAAAAGATAATTGGTTTTTAGTTTATCATCCACATTCTTGAGAGTTTCCATAGCACTGTTTTTCTTCAGTTTTTTTTTTAATTTGCTGAAATCTTTCTGCAGAAAACGAGTTGTCCTCACCGGTGGGTCTAAAATTTAGATATTTGTCAAAATTCTTATAAGCATTAGCTTAATTAAGGAATGATTGCCTTTCTCTGGAACATGATGATTACATAATATGCTTAACTTGTTTTCTTCAGTTGGCTTTTGTTTGGGATGTTGTTGATTTCTTTGTTTTGTTTTTGGTATCTAATTTCCAGGTCGTGAGATCATCACAATATTCCCTCAGTTACGCCTGAGTTTAATTCGAGCAGTCATTGCTCTCGACCTGTGGCTGTTTTGGGCCAATCTTTTGGATGTGTATTGGGTTGCAACAGTGATTCAGAAACCAATATTGTAACTGGGTGAGATCAACGAGAATGAGAGGGATTTAAGCTCATTAGGCAAAATACGGCAATGCACTGTAGAAATGCCAATTGAGCAAAATTCTTGATCTATCTTATTGATCGGTGGTACCCAATTAGCACAAAAGTGACTATTATTTTACTCTGTTAAGCTACATACTTGGTGGTAAATACTGGTGATGAATGATATTTGATTCTCTGAGATGAAATCGCCCATCTGCAAGTGAAGTTTTAAATTTTATGCTGCCTTTGGCTGTTGTCTCTTTTCTTTGATTGTATATCAGAAGATTGTGGTTATATGCGAATTTATGATTCTTAAAATCTCTTTTAGTAACTACTAAAGATGTATATATCAAATGGATGAAAATTTCTATGACTACAAATGTAGTCTTTCTTTGATGATAAATTTTACTATCATCGACTGGAGGTACTTTCAGGTTTGAGACTCCGTGTTAAGATGGCACACTGGCTGATTTTGGAATTATCTGCCAGCTAGAATTTTACGATGAATTACCTGATACATTGGTGTTTTGATGTCCAGCGCGTTTAGAGTATATAATATGGACTTTAAGGTCTAAAAGGTTAGACTCGAGGTTCACAAATTCTAAACTAAATATCATTACGCATGCCTTTCTTTTTTGTGACAATTTTATATCCTTTCCCGATGGATCATATGATGCAAAAAGGTTGGATCTCGTGTTCATTCTCATTTTAAATGTTGGGAGATATTCAAAACTGACTAATATTTCCCGTTCTCAGGCTTTGACAGGTTGGTGCATGTTTGGTTAGCCAAAATGGTGTAATTCTTGGTAAGATGATGGATCACACTTGTCTTTTGATATTTCTATTGAACAATATGAAAAATGAGTAGTGTAGGGATTGGCACAGTTAAACGATGGATAAAGAACTTTCATCTTTAATTTAGGGATTGGCTATAATGGTTTTTCCAAGAGATTGCTCGGATGACAGACTTCATTGGGCCAAGATATTATTACATTCATCTGAAATACGGACTTTCTCTATGCAAACTCATGCTCTGTCATAAAATTCTAATTCTATGGCAGGCAAGAATGATGTATTCGAGTTATCATCAAAATTAGGTTCAAGTAGTCACTAAACTAAGATTATGGGTAAAAAGAGGTTCAAGGAAAGAAACTATGCACTGGTAAAGAAATGAATGTCTAGAGAATAGTAAAGTAACTTTCTCTCCTAGACATTTTCTTAATTTTCTCCTGCCAATTTTCAGAAATCGAGAACTGGGGACTCATTGGGGACAAAGCATCCGTAAGTGCTAATCTCTAATGATGTAGACTACTGTGGAACCATGAGCTTCTTGTTTTGCTGAGTATTGTGCACACTTTCTTTGGGAATCTGTAATACGGTGGAATGTTGTAATCCTCGTCCGTTTTGGTTGATTGCTAAGCTATGATGTTTCTGACTCTGTTTTTTGTAGATATGTTTGTCACACTAAAGTCAATGCCATATGAAACACAAACCACGCATCTGCGGCTGGACAGGTTAGTTTCTTTGTAATATCGTTTTCTCACATTGGGTTTCTGGCTTGAGCCAAAAGATCAAAAAAATTTCAATATTCTATGCAACAGCTAATAAGTTGAAACTGCTATTTGCTCTAGAAAACCTGAGAGTCTCAGGTGCAAAGAGTTTGAAACAAAAAGCCATATGTGGTTTCTTTTCCAAATATTCAGGTGTTGATGCTTTATTTAAGTTTGTGTGTGCTCCTCTAATCTCTTGCAGAAGCTTTATGTGACCATGTTCCCTTGCAATGAATGTGCAAAGATTATTATACAGGATAAACAATTTTGGCAGAGAAAGTGTTTCAATGGCACGAGATGGCAATGTCATAACATTTTTTTTTTTGTTATTATAGAAATGCACTGTAGAATGTCAGCTGAGCAAAGTTCTTGATCTATCTAATTGATCGGTAGTCCCAATTAGCACAAAAGTGACTATTATTTTACTCTGTTAAGTTACAGACTTGGTGGTAAATAATCTAACTTGTGATGAATGATATTTGATTCTATGAGATGAAATCACACTTGTTTTCCGTGGTGAACATTTGATTTAAGGTTCTATAAGTTTGTGAATAAAGTAAATAACTGTGTAGTTAGCTTTTGTTAGGGATGGTGTTGAATTTTTGTTATCTTATTTCCAGGTCGTGGTATCATCACGATATTCTTTCGGTTACGCCTGAGTTTAATCCGAGCAGTAATTGTTCGACCAACGCACGTCTAAGATCGATTTCCCCTTATAGTGATATTATAACCTTTTCATAACCTTTTCGTTGTCCCTGCTTTATATTTTTATAGAGTTACAACCCATAGCTCTATATTTTTTTATATTATGCACCGTTTTGTTCTCCGGTTTGCTATGAGAGTTGAACTTGGGATGGACCAATGAGAATAATGAAAAATGATATGAAGCATTCTGAAAATTTGCTATGAGAGTTGAACTTGGGATGGACTGATCTTGGAAGTGGATATTGCAGGCACTATAGTTAAATGATGTGGTCCCTAAAATAGAAAGTTAACTTGGCCTGAAAGGTAAAGGCTAAAGCATGTGTCTCATGTGCCTTCTACATAGGCAACTTCCTTGAAGCTTCCTACTCAGCATATGCTCCTCCTTCCGTTCAAGAAATCTTTACAAATCCCAATGGTACTCTGTAAAACCGTTTTGCTGCTCTGGTTGTATGTTGATGATGACAAATGTCATGTTAGATCCTATCAAAGCAATAGCTTTGTAATTGTTTAATCTAGAATATGAAAATGAAATCTTCTTCGTTTCTCTCTTTCTAAGCTCTTCTCGATGCTTTGTTTTTGCTTTCAACCAAAACCCCGCAACTTTTATATGATAAATTTAAGGGTTGACTTCGTTCGTTAGACCACCCTTATTCATGCAAACCAAATTATTTCCCTCCTCCAAATTTTTCGGCTCATCACTATACAACATAAACTATTAAATTTAATCATTACACAATCCAAACTATTTAATTCTAAATATTTTAACATATGCAATTAAAATCGTAAATCATGTTTTATAATAGCGATTAGATAGATCCAAAAACGAACCTGAAAACCCGATTAACCAAACCCAAAAACATAGCCTTCTTAATGAAAAAGAGGGTTTAGAAATCGAATAAGGGAAAAAGATTTAGGTTTCATCGTTGCTGGATTGACTTCGACACCAGGAGAGGAGTTTGGAGAGAGAAGTCAAGGCAGACAGAAGATAAACATAGAGAAATCAGAAAAGAGATGTGAGACGTTCAAGTCGTATTAGAAACAATCACCAACATTATGGGGCATGAGAAAGAAAGTGATTTGCATTCTAATCATTGCACTACTCTGCAATTTTTAGTTTTTCATGATTTGTAGAATTAGCTTTTGATTAATCTCATGATTTGTATCAATTTTGATTCAATTGAAACTTGAATTAGAATTAGATTTGATTCATATTTTTTTCCTTCATTCTCAAAGCAATTGTCGAATGTGGAAGAAGAACAAAAGCATTGGGCATTTAATTTTCTTTTTTTTTAACTCATCTATTTTATTATATAGAGACAGCTATTTAATATGTTTATATATAAAAACCAAATAAACAACGATCAAATCCATAATCAAAAATAACAAAGACACGAGATTTAAATCTCTCCAGTTTCCTCTGTCAGATCGACCACCATAACGTATTAACGTCGTAACCCCACCACCATAACCACCATCACAATGCCCACCTCCAAAGCACCACCATATCCGCCTCCACCACCACGGCTATAGCCACCTTGATCACATCTACATTCGTAGCCACCACTTCCATAACCACCGCCTCCTCCCCTTCGGCTATGTCCGTCGTCGTTATCACCGTCCGAATCACCTAGAAACGATGAACCAACCCTAAATCCTTTTTTTCAATTCGATTTCTAATTAAGAGAAGAGTTGAGATGAAATAGTTGAAACCATCTATCTCTTAAGATAGTTATGGTTTTGGAGTTTGGTTTGTCAATAGGATATTCGGGTTTATTTTCGGATCCATCTAATCGCTATTACAAAACGTAATTTATTATTTTAATTGCATATGTTGAAATACTTAGAATAAAATAGTTTAGGTGGTGTACTGATTAAATTTAATAGTTTGGATTGTATAACGATGAACCAAAAAATTTGGGGGGGGGCAATAGTTTGGGTTGCATAAGTGAGGGTAGTCTAGCAAAGTCAACCCTTAACTATGAAAAACTTTGTCAAACAAGGGAAATGACAAAAAAAAATAAAAATTAAATGTTCATTTAATACTTATAATTTTTTTCTAGAAATCGTTTGATTACTCTAAAAATAAAAAACTCCACATATAAGTACTAAACCTTTTAAAAAGTGTTTAGAACCTCATATGTTAATTCCATCTAATCAATTAACAGAGGATGACGTGGTATATGCAATTGACATAATTAAATTAAACCGATCTATTTCAATTAATCGAACCAAACAATGAAAACTTAAAATTATCTTAAACTAAATAGAAAAAGACATAGGATAAATTATTATTAGGGTAAATCATCTTTTTATAAGTTCCTCAAATATATTTTTGGGAAAAAAACCTTTAAAATATTTTTTTCCGATTTTGATCTGAAATCATAGCAATTTTTGTCCCTCTAGATGTCAAGTTATGACAAAAACATGCTGGATTGGCATGAAGAATTACATGCTCTAACAATTTTGAGATTCGAACAAAAGTGACAATGAAGACATATGTGATGTGTCGTTGTAATTTGATGGTTATTGTAAAGAAACTTTGGACATACTCAAATTAAAGACGACCGTTTTATGGCTGTCAAAGGTTATAGTTAGGGAAATCACGTGGATTTTTAGGTGAAAAGATATTGGTTTATTTATGTATGGAAAAAAACAACAATGATAGAAGCACCAGATGAACTTCAGAGGATATATAATATGCTACAAATAGAGAACTGGAGAAGAAAAATGAATAGCTGTGTTTGAATAACTTTGAGTATGAAGAATTGAAGAAACGACTCAGGAAATATAAATCTAAGCATTTATTTTATCGCAATTAATTATGCGCTTTCATTGGAATGTATATTGTCATTCTGATTCTCATAATTTTGGAAAGTTAATAAATATTGGCCATCTGGAGCATTCGATCATCTTTGCTGTGAACATTCTTTTTCTTCATTACATGTCTCTGTTGCCGATACTTATGTTTCATTTTTACTACCAAAATAAAATAGAGACAAGAAGAGAACAACATTTATCTTCTGATTTATCTCCCAAGTGCTTAGTTATAGTTATCATGATTTATGGTACATCCAATTATATGAAATGGATATTTTTACTCAATTTCATCAATTACATATGTCACATCATCCTCCGTTAACGGATTAAAAACAACATTTTAACAATTTGACCGATTTAACATCTGAATTCTAAAAGAGCACTTTTTTAAAAGGTTGATATTTATTTGTAGAGTTTTTTTTTTTGAAAAATAAAACGAATTTTAAAATAATTTGAGTATTAAATGAACAATTTTAGAATGTAGAAGTTTTTTAATCATTTTCCCGTCAAACAAAACCTTTGTGATATCTAGGGAAAAGAAAATACTTTATCCAACGTTCATGTATGATATATAATAACTCATTTTCTTGATTAAAAAACACTTACAAGTTCCAAAATAAAATCTTATAAGCTCCAAAATAAAGTTCAGTAAAAAAATGGATCTATTGTTTAGAACTAGGTTATATGGAAATTCTGTTCGAGGTCCATTTCCCGTTTTCCGTTTCGGAAACAAAAACTCGGGGAAACGCGGGGAAACGCATTGAAAACATATTTCCTAAATATTACAGTTTGGAAACGCGATGGAAACGCGACGGAAACATGCATTTTGTTTTTAGAAACGTAAGTAGTAAATAGTTAAGAAACATATGATGAGATTGAATGATTAATTTGAATCACTAGAGTAAGTAAATGATTAATTTGATTCACTATATGAGATTAATCTTAGGTTTAGAAATGAGAAAATTTGGAAAGTATGTACTTTTCAAAAGTTATATTAGGAAAATTGGCACTTTACTTTTCATAATTTGCTAAATATATGTTTTTTACTATTTGTGTGATAGAAAAATGAGAGAGAGATAGGGATAGAGATATTGTTCACAGTGGATAATACACTAATTCGTGCTGGATAATACTACTTACAGTGGATACTATTCGCGGATGATGCATTCATATTTTAGCATCCTTAGCATATATTTTTCTTAGCTTTTATAGTCATTAGACTTGCATTTTGCATATTTCTCCTCATTTTGAGTCTCATATAGAATATGTTAAGTCCTAGAGTCATAGGCTTCATATTATGCATTTGCATTGCATTTTTAGTCTTTTTCAGGTACAATGAAAACTAAGGAGTTGGAGGAACCAAATGAAGTTGGAAGAGCATGAGGAGAGTGAAGAAAACACAAGAATGCAAAAACATGAAGATGCAGTCCGAATCGGCTCAAAGATCATGTATGTTGAAAGCCTTTCCGTGACTGTATTAATCTGAAATTTTATGGAGCGATAGGAAATTGAGTTATCTTTCCAATGGAAGTGATTTCAAGTCATTCGGAGCCATATCGCAAACTTTATCATCGATTTACTGGACACATATCACCAGAACGATCAATCTGTTGTGGATGATCGATCCAAAATGTCTCGCTAGTTTGGATCGATCGTTCTGATGCTCGATCTGTACTATTTTTTTTGTTGATGTTATGTTGACTTTGACTCTTTAACCTTTTTTTTACCTAGATATTTTTCTTAGTATAAATACTCTCTTAAGCATTGTAAAAACCCAAGTTTTGATCAGATTTTTTTCCTCTTCTATGCTCCAAACTCTTTTCTTATGATCATTGCTTGGATTTTATCATCTTACCATTTCTAGTGAAGTTTTCTTAGGGGTTGTTATTGAATCAATGATTTAAAATCAATTCAATCAGTTTTAAAATTTTCAAAATTTTAATTTTTGATGGAGTCTATTCAATGATAGATTTTAATAGAGTTTAAAATCTAAGTAGAATCCATTGTTATTCAATCAATGATTCTAAATCCTACTTTAAAATCTGGTGTTATTGGATATGGTATTAAAGATTTTGAAATATGGTGTTATTCAATCATTATTGAATCAATGATTTAAAGTCAATTCGATCAATTTTAAAATCTTCAAAATTTTATTTGTTGATGGAGTCTATATGTGTGGATTCTAAAATCTCTGCAGTATACCTTGGATTTTGTTTCTAATCATTTGTTCATTAAACTCCATCTACACGTCATTTCAAATCCATTAAAAAACAAATATTTCCATAATCTTTTAATGTTGAATAACACTGGATTTTAATGATGGATTTAAAATCTTTTATTGAATAATACCAGATTTTAAAATCTTTAAGACACGATTTACAAATACCTTATCCAATAACATCAGATTTTAAAGTAGAATTTAAAATTATTGATTGAATAACAGTGGATTCTGCTTAGATTTAAACTCTATTAAAATCCATCATTGAATAACACCCCCTAAAAGATTTTAAATCCATCATTAAAATCCAGTGTTATTCAACATTAAAAGATCCTGGAAATCTAATTGATTTGAAATGAATTGTAGATGGAGTTTAATGAACAAATGATTAGAAACAAAATCCAAGGTATACTACAGAGATTTTAGAATCCACACACATAAACTCCATCAAAAAATAAAATTTTGAAGATTTTAAAAGTGATAGAATTGACTTTAAATCATTGATTCAATAACACTCCCTATGTGTGTGGATTCTAAAATCTCTGCAGTATACATTGGATTTTGCTTCTAATCATTTGTTCATTAAACTCCATCTACAAGTCATTTCAAATCCATTAAAAACAAAGATTTACAGAATCTTTTAATGTTGAATAACACTGGATTTTAATGATGGATTTAAAATAATTTATTGAATAACACCATATTTTAAAATCTTTAAGACATGATTTACAAATACCATATCCAATAACACCAGATTTTAAAGTAGGATTTAGAATCATTGATTGAATAACAGTGGATTCTGCTTAGATTTAAACTCTGTTAAAATCCATCATTGAATAACACCCCTTAATCTTTTACCTCTTCTTCATGTTTATGTCTCTAATCATGTTTATCTTTGTGTTTTGCATCATGATTAGTGAGTAATTTTTCAATGGATTTTTGGGCTTAGTAGATTATGGATATTTGATAGATGATTAGTGATGTTTAGGCTTAGATTCTTATGATTTCTAAAGATTAGGGTGTGTTTAATCCAATATTAGACTTAGCTAATCAAAATCTTGATCATGGATATTTTATGCCCGGAAGTTGTTCGATAAAATGTCTAGGAGAATTATAAACTTGCTTTTCATTCTTAACTAATGAGAATTGATGCTTAAGGTGATTAGTGGCTTTATGAACTTATGCTTAATGATTATTGATCATTTGATTGCAATTGAAAAATTAGCTCAATTGAATGGTTAATAAATGGATTAGTACCATGGGAGTGGATTAGTCTATTTGTGTGATTCATGTCATAGAATTGTTAGTCCTAGCATCATTAGTTAGTCATTGATCATCCCAAGTCAAATGCTTTGCCCAAAGCCCATGTTTTCCATATGTGATCAAGTTTTTAGTTGTTGACTTTACGGTTGAATTTTGTGTTTAGACTTTGTTTAAACTTGGTTATGATTTTCTTTAATCTTGTTTAGTTTCTATTTAGTTGTTTAGTCTTGTTGATCTCCTTGTAGCATTCTCATTTCACTATTTTCACTTAGTTGCATAATTAGGACTTTGAAAATCCAAAAATATCATTGAGCTTAGCTTAGTTAATTACTTGGATTCCTAGTTTAGTTATTTTTAACTCCTTATGGTTCGACCCTATGCTATGCTACAACAACTAGAGTGTGTTGTTAGTTAAGTTTATGTACAAAATACAATTTGACACACATCAACGGAATACACTGTTTACACTGCATTTTGTACTGTTCACACCACTTCGTATGATGTATATGGAGCAGTGTGAACAATGTATAGAGCGCTGTGAATGGTGAATATTGTACAATATACGATGCAGTCTGAATAATATATAGAGCGGTGTGCACAGTGCGTCTATCGTAAATAGTGTCCATCGTGAGTAGTGAACAATGCATGATATACGATGCAGCGTGAACAGTATACAGAGCGGTGCAAACAGTAAACAATGTACGGTATACGATGTGAACAGTATATGGAGCGGTGTGAACAATGTGTCCTATGTGAATAGTGTCTACTATGAGTAGTGAACGGTGTATGGTATATGATACGACGTGAGCAGTATACAGAGCAATGCGAACGGTAAACAGTGTACGGTATACGATGTAGTGTGAACAGTATACAAAGCGGTGTGAATATTGTGTCCACCGTGAACAGTATACGATATATGATGCAGTGTGAATATTTTACGGTATACAATACGATATGAACAGTGTATCCATCGTGAATAGTATACGAAGCGGTGTGAACAGTGTATCCACCGTGAATAGTATACGAAGCGGTGTGAACAGTATATCCACCGTGAATAGTATACGAAGCGAAGTGAGCAGTGTACATTATACAACGCGGTGTGAATAGTATATGATGGGTGTGAACATTGTACGATGTGGTATGAACAATGTCTAATATACAATGCGATGTGAACAGTATACGGAGTAGTATAAACAGTGTACCAGAGTGAACACCGTACGATACAGTATACAGAGCATTGTGAATTGTGTACATATGAATAATGTCCATCGTGAATAGGATTATTCACCTTGAACAATATCTCTATCTCTCTTTCATTTCTCTATTACACAAATAGTAAAAAGTGTCTATTTAGCAACTTTTTAATAGTAAACTATCCATTTCACCAATTAAGTACTTTCCTAAATGACCCTTTAAAATTTGATGTTTGTATTTTTTTTTCGTCTCGATGCAAATGTTATGTATGATTCTTATGTATTTTAGATCTATTCGTTTTTACAAAAACAAAAAATGATGGTATTCGTTTATATGAGCTTCGAGCTGTTCTTTGTGGTAATATATGAAACCCTAAGTTCATGAGAATTAGGTGGGTCTCTCCTTTACATATGTTTTTCTCTGTTATAGTTTATTTGTTATTGAAAATTTGTCATATGTCCAGACATTTATTTGTTGTTTCCATCGATTCCACATGGTTTTTTACTGTTTATAGGCTTAAAATAGTTAGAAAGAAGGGAAGAGTTTTCCAGAAGCATATCAAAACTGGCTAAAAATGTATTGTTACCTCCAAGAATGAAGAAGACGAAAACCAAGAAGTGAATCAGATTGTGTCTGTCAGTCAATCCACTAGAGTGATAACTCTAGTCGAAGGGTAAAAGTTTAACTAATAATATTTTTTGTTTTGTTAAAAGTTTATCATTTAATAATATTTTTAATGTTGCAGAAATGGAAGAGTATGCAAACTAAAGAAGAGGGAGAAGAGGAATAAGGGTATTAAAATGTTAGAATGTCTCCATTGGAAGTGAATACATATTTAAACTAGTATATAGGGTTCATTGGTCAATCCATTCATTGCCAATTAATTTTGGTTGGAAGCACATGATTACTAATATGGTTTAAGAGCCCAAGGTTAACTCAACATATAGTTTCTCACAAAAACGGTTTTCCACATTCGAAGTGGCTCGTATAAGTTTTCCATCTTGTTTTTTTTTTTTTAGATGATTGTACGTTTCTCGTCCACATCTCGAAGAGACCTATTATAATTTTAGAAGGTCCTATATTGGAAGTTGGGACATTTCTAAACAAACTAGTATATAAGGTTTATGGATCAGTCCACTAATTGCCAATATATTTTGATTTGGACATCCAAGATTTTTAGTAAAGAGGAAGAATATGACGAAGAGTAGTATAGTAGTGTGTGCTTATTCGTTCGCCGGCCACATTCCCAAACCTCGTTCGCCGGCCACATTCTCAACCTTGTTTCGCCGACCAAAATCTTCTTCTCCGAGACGAATTTCGGCCGCAACCTCGAGCTCCATCGCAGTATCAGTCTGATTCAACCATCTTTCGACATCCCTTTAGTCGTTCTTCTTCCCAATTAGGGTTCTATTTTAGAGGTAGTGTACCTCGATTTCTACTTCCGAATTAGGGTTCTTCCGATTTCCAAAAATGGTTCTTCCAAATTAGGGTTCTTTGTTTTGGCCAATTTCTGTTATATTGCCACAATAATTTCACTTCTTTGTTTGCAGTTGATTGCAATTTTGGGAAATCATCGATTTTTTGTGGACATCACAATATCAACACTTTTTCGGAAAGGTTAGTCCCATTTGTGGGGGGTCGAAACTTGCACAACTAAATTTGGTAAGGGAAAATTAGGGATTCGACAAACTTCTATGTAAAGAAACCAAGAACAGAGATCCAAAGATGGAGATTTTATTCAAGCTGTTTCGAAAGCTGTTTGCAAAGTAATAAGTCATCTCCTAGTTTTTATTGCGGATCTCCTTTTTCAAGAGGTACATATACGCAAATAAGTCGGCTAGGCCTCTTCCTAAAGGATAAAGGAAAACTTCCTTATTCTTCGGGATTTCCTTTCTTCTCTGATTCGGATGTGGGCTTCTTTCTTTGCCTCATCGCCTCGGCCCACCAATATCTTGTGGCTTGTTGCCTCGGCCCAACAAGATATTGAGCTCGTTGCTTCATTGGGTCATCGGCTGGCTGGCTTGTCGCTTGTCTCGCCTGTTTGGCTAGTCTGGTTAGTCAACATGTTGGCTCATCGCCATTGGTTCACCAACATGTTGGCTTGTCGTTATTGGTTCGTTTGCCAACATATTGGCTCGTCACCGTTTGTTGGTTTGCCAACATGTTGGCTCGTCACCGTTTGTTGGTTTGCCAACATGTTGGCTCGTCACCATTTGTTGGTTTGCCAACATGTTGGCTCGTCACCGTTTGTTGGTTTGCCAACATGTTGGCTCGTCACCGTTTGTTGGTTTGCCAACATGTTGACTCGTCACCGTTTGTTGGTTTGCCAACATGTTGGCTCGTCACCGTTTGTTGGTTTGCCAACATGTTGACTCGTCACTGCTTCCTGTCGCCGAGCCAGGGATGTTGGCTCGCCCCTGCTTCCTGTCGCCGAGCCAGGGATGTCGACTCGTTACCGCTTCCTATCGCCAAGCCAAGGATGTTGGCTCGTCACTGCTTCCTGTCGCCGAGCCAAGGATGTTGGCTCGTCACTTGCTTCCTGTCGCCGAGCCAAGGATGTTGGCTCGTCACTGCTTCATGTCGCCGAGCCAAACGTTGGCTCGTCACTTCTTCTTCCTGATGCCTAGCCAAACATTGGCTCGTCACTCCTTCTTCTTGATGCCTAGCCAAACATTGGTTCGTCACTCCTTTTTCTTGATGCCTAGCCAAACGTTGGCTTGTCGCTACTTCTTCTTGATTCCTATCATTGGCTCATCACTTCTTCTTCCTGATGCCTAGCCAAATGTTGGCTCGTCAATCCAAAGTCGGTGAATCCCAAGATCTTCTAACCGTTTTTTGTGGCCAATCTCGATGGAGTGGAAATCGACCCCAACAGTTAGCCCCCAGCTCATTAGTGTCAGTGATTATGATGACGAGGTGAAAGTTGGCCATTTCTGAGATTGGCATCCAAGACTTATCTTATGTTATCTTATGTTACCGAACGGCTTTGAGGGGAAGTTTTGGCGAGGCGTTCGTTGCCGAACCAAAACGGGCTTGTCATGCTGTCGAGCCAACTTCCTTTGACATGCTGCCAAGCCAACTTATCACTTGTGTGACCGAGCTGTTTTGGCTCATGATGCCACTTGAGGCTGTCGCGTTACCGAGCTGTTTTGGCTCGTCATCTTGCTGAATTGCTTAGACTGCCATTCCGTCGAGCCATCTTCTTTTGACATGCTGCCGAGCCAACCTATCACTTGTGTGACCGATCTGTTTTGGCTCATGATGCCCCTTTCAAGTTGTCATGTTGCTGAACCATCTTTTCTTTGATATGTTGCCGAACCATGCCAATAAGTTTGATTTGGCTTTTGCTCGGCAGTAATATTGGCTTGAAGTATCTCTTATCATGACCATAACTTTATTGAGAACTGCAAACATTTTTCGTATGTTCCCGAGGCCGCGTGGCGTCACGCGCCATGCTTTTAAGCGTCTTTATATTCAGAATTTTACCTTCACTCCACATAACTCATTTCTCCTCATTTCTGAAATAACAAGTAGCTCTCTTCTCTCTCTTCTTTTCTCCTTTTTTGTTTAAATTTTCAGCTAGGTCATCATCATTTCTTCCCTTCCGCCGCCGAACCTTTGAATTTTCTGACCCAACTTCAAACGTGGCTCGGCGGTTCTTTTATTTATCCGATCTATCTTCAAACTCATCCAGCGAGTCCTTGTGTTTTCCAATCCATCTTCATAGATCTGCGGCAAGTGTTCAATCTTTCCGATCCATCGTCATCTGGGTTGCAGCATTGCCCTGATCTCCGAGCCAAAATTGGAGTTTCTCTAACTTCTGCTGTATCAGTGTATATTCCGAGCCAAAATTTCTGATGTCTTATACCGTCGAACTGGAAGATTTCGTTGGTTCGGCAAATTCTGCTTCGTTGCTCGGTCGCAAGATGGATTTATCTTCTCAGGTTTCCGAACCAGTTGAACCTAGTTCTCCGCCGGGTCGGCTGCAGATTGATGTTCCAACTTTGGTTGATGAAACTTTGGATGCCGAGGCGGATGCTGAGGCAATTTTGATACAAAAGGCTCTCCAAGAAATCAAAGCCGAGCCAGAAGAATATATTCTTGACGAGGCGAAAAAGATGCGGTTGGAGAGACTGTTTGCGGGCCACCAAGCCAGCACATCGACGAGGCGAAAACCTAAAATAAAAGCTCCTAAGAGACTACCCGACCCGCCTGGTTCGTCCTTATGCACTGCTGAGTCCTTGGACGCGTTGAGGCATCGATTCAATATTTTAGATGTAGATCTGGTTGTTCCTGCCTCAACAGACCGAGTTGAATCTCTGCCGCCTGGGCATTTCACTCTCTATGAGTGTTTCTTTTACCAATGTCTGCTCTGGTTTCCAATTTCTGGCTTGATCATCCGCTTTCTGTCCAAACATGGGTTAGCTCCGAGCCAAATTACGCCTCGTGGGATGCGTCACTTAGTTGGGATTCTGATTCGGAGCTACGAGTGTGATGTGACTGTTCGCATCTCCCATATTCGGCAGTTCCTCGAGTTTCGAATGATCAAAAATTCCAACGCCTATTATATCTCTAATAAGAAGCAGAGAAAGATCATCGACGGCTTCCGAAGCAAGGACAGTGATTGGGGGAACTACTTTTTCTTTGTTCTCATCAACGATGCCACGGTGGAAGTCGAAAGTGTCCATTACGTCAAAGCGGAGTGGGGAACCATTGGTGGGCGAGCCGTAGACTTTTCATGAGATTTTCTAAGGTTTTTTTTTGTAGTGAGCTAACCACTGCTTTCTTTTCTTTGTTTTTGCAGTTCGGCAGATTCTCCCACGTTACCCAGAAGATACGCTCACGCTTCGGAGAACACTTGCTACCAGGAAGTGCCATTGGAAAAATCATTTTTCCCTAAGAAGAGTCGAAAAAGCCCGAGCCATCTTCTCCGGTGTTGAAGTGTCTGACAGCTCGGAGTCTGAATCTCCATCGCAAAGTCCTCCAAGAAAAAATATGGGAAAAAGATTGACGATCCGCGATAAACAGGCTCTGAAGGAGAAGGAAGAAAAAGAGGCGGCTAGCCGAGCCAACGAGTCAACTAACACAATCGAAAAAACCGTTGCGCCAGTCACCGAGGTGCCCGGCCAAACTGTGGTCGAAATGGAGACACATACTTCTTCCGAGCCACCAGCTCTTGTCGCCGAAGGTAGAGAAGTAGTTTCGGCTCTCGTTTTGGTTGTAGACCCTCCTCTTCAAAAATGTCCCAGCACAGAGAGGACAAGAAGCTTTCTGGCAAACGTCCTGCTGGCCGATAAAGAGAGAACCAAATTAAAACAGGAGAAAAGAAAACGCCATAAGCCTACCGACCCAACTTCTAACGAGCCGGAGCCCACGTCATTTATGCATGAAGGATCCGAGCCAATATGCAACGACGAGGCAGCTTCAGCGACCCTCTTCTCCCAGGTTCGTTGCTCGGGGGACAGATTGCCGCCTCTCGATGTTCTATCTCACAGCGACCTTTACGCCGACATGTCACTCCGAGGCAATAAGGTACTTTCAGGGCTTATTATTTTTTTGTTGTAGAAAGACTAAGTATTGACCATTTTTCCTTTGATCAGTTCGTCGCGTCTATCAATAAGATGGTTGCCGCATTCGAAAAGAATGTGAGGAAGGATAGACGTTGGCTCAAGATGCTCAAAAAGACACATCCTTCTTAAAGAACAAAATCGCCGAACTGGAGAGTAAGCACAATACCGAGCTAGCAACTGCGTCTGCTCAATTTGAAGTTCTTGAGAAGGAGAAGGCATACCTCAAGGATGAATGGGACAAGACCGGCGACTTAGCTATGAGGTTGGATCGCTCTAAGTAGAAGAAAGCTGCCGAAATTAAATCTCTTAAGAGGCAGCTCAATGCTGTGAAGGCTTTGCACGAGGCCAATGTTAAAAAGGCCCAGAAGGCTGCAAGGCGAGAGATATCGGAGAGGTTTCAAGAGCGGCTTGCCAAGATTGAGAAGAGCATCGATGAGCTGAAGGCGGCGAAAGAAAAAGAGCTTGATCTAGCTCAGGTAGACAGCAACCTACAGCTGCTCGAAATCTTGCAAAAAGAGGATGCGCCTGCTCTCGACTCCGAGGTGACGAAATTGGCAGGGTGGAGACTTGATCTGGCCGACGCAACTGACGAGTTTGAGAGGATTGAGGCCGAGCTGAAGAAAGATCTGACGCTTTCACCTGTTTCCTCAGATTTTGTAGACACTCTCCTGTGTACCGAACTAACGGAGAATGCGGCAGCGACAGCCGGGATCACAGACTTTGCTGGCTCGAATATCGGTACACCCGAAGTTGCGGATCTTGTCAAAGAAACGGCTGCCGAGCTGGATCCTTCCAACTAGCCCTTCTCTTTATTTCCTTTCATTTTAAAATCTTTCTATGATGGTTTTTTTTTGAACATAAGTGCCTGGACGGCTTTATCCACGCGTTTTTTGGTACGTTACTGCCAAGTTTTTGTAATGATTGCCGTATGTTGGCATAACTCCTTTTTGTTTGGAGTTTCTGCTTGTGTTATGCTTAGGTAATCTTTCACTTGTACTTTGATGTGATATTGCGAACCATCTTTGTTTAGTAAAAGTATGGTTGTCTTTTTATTGAGTGCTTTAGTGTTAGTTTAGGGTTTGCGGTGTTCCGACTTACATTCCCGTTCTTTTGACAATGAAACATGTTTAAAATCTCATACTAACTGGTAGGTTCAGTATCATGTTTCGGAGATGTTTACGACCAGTGTACCAAGAGATGTTTACTGGGTTTAAGAGTTTATTTCGAGTTTTAAGACTTGCGAGCTTTCGACTTACGGGTCCCTCTCGAATATAAACTTGTAAGAATATCGTCCAGGATATACTTTTCGGATATTAGACCAGGATATACCCAATCAGAATTTGTATAGCGCGTTTTTTTACCCATAAAAGGGTGTGTAGAGAACCCTATCCCGTATAGAGATAGTGGTTAAAATCCGTAAAGGATGTGGTTGTTCGTCTGTTGTGACCAGCAACAAACGAGGTGACAGACTATCCATGAAGGATGTAAAGTTGTATTTTGAAAAAGTTTGAAGCTATTCTCTTTGAGAAGTGTAATGCGAGATATGGGAGTATACATGTATACGTACCCACTCCCTCCCCCCCCCTTTTTTTTTAAGGAGGGGGACAACTGAACTCGTCCGAAGACGAGCTGCCTACGTACCCTTTTTCAGGGATCAAGTCGTCCCGTAGTTCATGCGAAGTGACTTAGTGGTAATACCTCTTTAGGTGCATTGTGTTCCAAGATCTCGATATTGGAGCATCAGACATGTTTGAGAGCTCGTGTACTCCTGGTCGAACTGTTTTGGTGATTTTGTAGGGTCCTTCCCAGTTTGCTCCTACTTTGCCAGCGTTTGTTTCAGCTGTGTTCTGAAAAACTTTGCAGAGAACCAGATCACCTTCTTTGAACTTGCGACTTCTGCGTTGATGTTGTAATATTTAGCCGCCGCATGTTGGTAATTTTGAATCCGAACCAGCGCTTGATCTCTTCGTTCGTTAACCAAGTCTAACTCGTCCAGTAACATGAGGTGATTCAGTCCTTCCTGCCCTGGAAGAAGTCTGCGGCGTACTCCAGGAAATTGGACTTCGGCTGGGATGACACATTCTGTACCGTAGACAAGAGGGAAAGGTGTTTCACCGGTGGCTCGCCGCGGAGTGGTTCGGTGTGACCATAATACTCCTTCGAGTTCATCTGCCCAGCGTCCCTTCTTTGCATTAAGGCATTTGTCCAGACCGTCTAGGATAGTCTTGTTCACTGCTTCTGCTTGCCCATTTCCTTGTGGATAGCGTGGCGTAGATTTACTGAGTCATATCTTTCATTTTTCATAGAAAGCTTCAAACCTTATAGAGATAAACTGTGAGCCGTTGTCCGTGACAATCTCGTATGGAACTCCATGTCGGCATAAGATATTTTTCCAAACGAAGTGCTCGACTTGGGCATCTTTTATGTTGGCGTAGGAGTCTGCCTCGACCCATTTGGAGAAATAATCTGTCAAGACTAGCAGAAATCTCTTTTGCTTAGATTTATGCAGAGGTCCGACTATATCCATTGACCAGCGCATGGAGGGGTAGGGTGCTGAGATTGAGGACAGCAACTCTGTGGGTTGGTGAATCATTGGGGCATGTCGTTGGCATTTTTTGCACCTAGCGGAGAACTTCTCGCAGTCCTTCACCATAGTCGGCCAATAGTAACCATGACGCTTGATCTTGATTGCCAAAGCTCTTCCGCCTGAGTGGTTGCCACACGAGCCGCTGTGGACCTCTGCCATGATTTTTCTAGCTTCGTCACCTTCGACACAAGCCATCAGCGGTCCTGAGAATCTCCACTTGAAGAGGTTTCCGTCTAATAGAACGTATCGAGCAGCTTGAGCTCTGAGTTTTCGAGCGGCCCACTTATCTGATGGTAACTCGCCATACATGATGTAAACGCGGATTGCTCCCATCCACTCTTGGTCACATCCGTAGTCTGTTTCCATCGGTTGTGGGTCTTCCTCCATCTCGATTGCTTCACCTTCGGCCAGAGGATCTGTTTTGGGCTCTTCCTCTATCTCGATTGTCTCGTCTTCCGCCGAAGGTGATATGTTTTGTCTTCCTCTAAGGTGGTGGAATCAGCATCCCCGGATGTATCTTTGGCCTTGTTGGCTGTTTGGGAGCCGGTGATCGCGTTCACGGAATCAGAGAGGTTGATGCTTGGATGTTTGATGAATTCTACTGGGGTTATCCTTTTCAGGTCTGGATCGGAGGTGGATACGAATGCTGCTAGTGTGTCTGCCGAAGTGTTTTCTCCGCGTGGTATTCGTGTCAATGTGAACTCTTCGAACCGTGCAGCCAGTTCTTTGACTATCTTTAGATAAGCTTCCATTCGGTCGTCTCTGGCTGTGTACTCGCCGCTGACTTGGTTGACCACCAGCTGTGAATCGCCGTAGGCCTGGAGATGCGAAACCTTGAGTCCAAGAGCGAGTCTCATTCCTGCGATCAAAGCTTCATACTCTGTTTCGTTATTGGATGCGCAAAAACCCAAGCGGAATGATTGTTCGAGGATTTCGCCTGTTGGAGAGGTTAACCGTATTCCTACTCCAGATCCTTGTTTTGATGATGATCCATCCGCGTGGAGCTTCCATATTGGGCTCGGAGCCGGTTCTTCTATCACTTCTTCTGGGAGTTCTATCAGAAAGTCTGCAAGGACTTGAGACTTCGCACAGGTTCTGCTCCGGTACTCGATGTCGTATTCGCTCAGCTCTATTGTCCACGTTGCCAATCTCCTGGACTGGCTAGGGCTATGCAGGATGGATCGCATGGGGAAGGTAGTCAAAACAACAATTGAATGTGACTGGAAGTATGGCCTCAGTTTTTGAGCGGACATTATCACAGACAATGCCAGTTTCTCCATCTGTGGATACCGGGTTTCAGCGTTGGTGAGAGTTTGACTGACATAGAAAATAGGCTTCTGCTCGGTGCACTCTTCCCTGATGAGTACTCCACTTACTGCTGTTGCCAAAATGGCCATGTATAGAAAAAGTGGCTCGCCTTCCACCGGCTTCATAAGTACTGGAGGGCTGGCTAGGTATTCTTTCAGCTGTTGAAATGCTTGTTCGCATTTCTCTGTCCATTCAAACTTCTTATTCTCGTGCAGTGTGTCGTAGAAAGGTAAACACTTATCAGTTGACCGAGAGATGAACCGGTTTAGTGCGGCGACCCATCCCGTTAGTCTTGGACTTCATGCTTTCTTTTCGGTAACACCGTTTGTATGAGCGCATCAATCTGCTTCGGGGTTGCTTCGATTCCACAGTGAGTGACCAGGTATCCAAGGAACTCTCCGGATGTCACCGCAAATCTGCATTTGGTTGGGTTGAGTTTCATGTTATGCCGATTTAGTTGCTCGAAACATTCTTCTAAATGAGCTACATTGTCCTTTTCTTCCAAAGACTTCACCAGCATGTCATCTATGTAAACTTCCATTGTCTTTCCGAGTTGGTCGGCGAACATTCGGTTGACCAACCGCTGGTAAGTTGCTCCGGCATTTTTGAGCCCGAATGGCATCACTTTGTAGCAATATATTCTGCGGTCTGTGATGAATGCTGTCTTCTCTTGATCGTCCGGGTTCATTAGGACTTGGTTGTATCTGGAGAAAACATCCATAAAAGAAAGGAGTTGGTTGCCCGCTGTGGCTTCTACTAATCGATCGATATGTGGAAGCGGGAAGCTGTCTTTTTAGGCAGGCCTTGTTCAGGTCGGTGAAATTCACGCATACACGCCACTTCCCATTCTTTTTCTTGACCACTACAGGGTTGGCGAGCTAGTCTGGGTACTTTGCTTCAACTATTGATCCCACGCGTAGTAGTCTTTCCACCTCGTCATTCACTGCTTGTGCTCTGTCAGGCCCAAGTTTTCGTCTTTTCTGTTTGACTGGTTTGAAGGTCGGGTCCATATTCAGCTCGTGGCATGTCACGTTGATGCTGATGCCGGGCATGTCTTCTGCTTCCCATGCGAAGCTGTTTACGTTCTTTTTAAGGAAAGAAATCAGCTCTCCCCTTATCGGATCTGTCAGCTCGGCCTCTATCTCGACGCAGCGATCTGGGTGATTGCCATCAATGTTCACTGAACCAACGGGGTCACAGGTGGGTTTGCCCTTCCTCTCACGATCCTCCGCAATCTGTAATTGCTATAAGAGTTTTGCCAACTCCTTCTCGGGTTGCCTGTCAATCTTCATCTTCTTTCTCTTGGTATTGAACTCTGCGACGGGGTTCCTGAGTTTGTGCTCGGCGAGGAAACAAATGCGTGATTCCTTTTGGTTTTCCCAAAAAATTTTGACTCCTCCGGGGGTCGGGAATTTGATGCAGAGATGATAGGTTGATGGTACGGCTCACATGGAGTTTATCCAGGGGGTACCCATAATTACATTGTAGATCGCAGGAAGATCTGCAACCGAAAACTCCACTATCTTGGTTACTTCTTCAGCTCGGACGGGAAGATTTATTGTTCCAAGGGTCATGGTTGTTTCTCCTGAGAACCCGGTTAGAGGCCTCGGCGCGGCAGTGATTTTGGATAGGTCTATGTTCATCCTTCTGAGAGTATCTCAAAAAATTACATCTACGGAGCTTCCCGTGTCTATCAGAACTCGGGCGATGTCGCAATCATCTACGATCAATTCTATCACCAGAGGATCATTATGCGGATGGTCAATGCCGGTGGTTTCCCTTTCTTCGAACGAGATGACGTCATTGGGAAGTTTGGAAGGTGCTGACCAGTTGACACTTGTATCAGCTCACCGCTGGAATGCTGTGATAGATGACACCGTGTCTGAATAGTATTGTGATCCTCCCATTATCATATTTATTCTTCTTCGGGAGTTTGACTGCGTCGCCTCGTCATCTCGCCTTCCTCGCTTGGGAGGATCACCGTTTTGGTTTGTCTGGTTCGGCTGATCCTTCTCATCTTCTCGCTTGAAATCTTTCAGGCTGACAGCGCTACCGAGTTCTCCGACCACTAGCTTTGCCGCAAGCTTTATTCCCAACGTTCGACAGTTTGCAGTTGAGTGACCGTGCATGTGATGATACTCGCAATAAGCTTTTTCATCGTAGGAACTCTGATTTCATGTCCACGTATTCCCTGGTGTTTTGCCTCGGCCTGCCCCCATCTGGTAGTTCTGGGCTCCTCCGAAATTGGGTTTCTCGTGGTGTACATATCCGTTTCCTTGAGTATTCTTCTTATGAGGTGGTTGGTTCGGAGTTTGGAAGGAACGGTTCATTGTTTTGGCTACTCCATACTTCTGAGACAAAACCTTCATCTCCTCTTCGTTGACTATGAAATCTGAGGCTCGGTGCAACGCATCTTGGATCGATAGTGGCGCGTTCAAAGCGATTTCTTTTCGGAATTCCGATTCTTACCATAGAGCCCTTTTTAATGCGAGCACAGCGGCCTTGTCGCTTACGCCCTCGACTTTTGACATCACTACTTTGAATCTTCACATGAAGTTTCGTACTGTCTCTGTAGGCCCTTGAGTCAATGTCCAGAGGTCGGCATCAGAGGCTCCTCGATCCATAAACATGGAGTAATGCTTCAGGAAAGTGGCAGACAGCTGCTGGAAATCATCAATGGAGTTTCGCTCTAGTCTCGAAAACCATTGGAGGGCTACACCCTTTAGATGCTCTACAAATATGAGGCAGAAACCGGCATCTCTCTCCCTTTCTCTGAAATTGGCTCGGCCCATCGCTATGATAAACACCGTTATGTTTTCTTTTGGATCGGTTGTCCCTTTGTAGACTGGAACTTTGATCTTTCCTGGGTCGGAAATCCTTGCCTTGGTAATCCGGGCTAAAAATGATGTATTGTGTGCTTCTTCCAGTACGCGGTCAATCTCCAGAACTTTACTGGTTGCCTTGTGAACTTGGGATCTGACAGCTTTCATCTCCGCAGTGGCACGGTTCAAGGAGGTTCGGATTTCATCAAACTCTTCTCTCTGGGCTCGGCTCGTCGTTCTTGGTTCGTCTCCGTATTGCGCCTGTTAGACCCACAGGAGATTTTTTTCTTCCCCTGCTATATTCCTGGCTCGGTTTAGGTTAGTATCACCTTCGCTGGCTTGGGCTCCCGTCATTGTTGGTGCGAATCCTTCGTCAGCGAGATTTTCTGCGTTATGGTATCCTTCTTCGTCGAGAACGATTGTTGCAGCCGACCCACCGCCGGTGCGTAGGTCATATCCATCGCTGGTTCCTCTCGCTCCTCGAATCAGCCGAGGTGGCTCGGAGATATTTGATCTTGTAGCTGCGGATGTTTGTTCGTTAGTTGGATGCGGCGGTGGTAGTCCTTCCAAAGTCCTTGGTGCGTCCCGTGGTGTTGAGAAATCCAGGGATGTTGGGTTTAAGCTAAGTCATCTAGTAACTTCGCTTAAGGGTGGATTCAATGTTGAACATGTGCCTCCGAGTCGTGTTTTTCTGGCTCGGCTCTCTGTGGCAAAAGCCTCGATTTTCTTCGTAAGCGAGCTGTTCAGTTTGTCTTGCTCCTCCACCTTCTTCAGCAATGTAGTCATCATGTTCTTCAGCTCCGTCAGATTTTCTGAGCTGCCTTCCGTGTTTGCTGACGGTGGATTGATTCTTGCTCCAAGAAGGTCGATGCCGACGTTACTCGCGTCTTCACCACTTCGGTCTCCGTCGGTAGTCATTGTTTTGGATCTCGTACTCGGTGATTCTTAGGTGTCAGAAAGTTTGAGATGTTCCCTCAGACGGCGCCAAATTGTGGGGTCGAAACTCGCACAACTAAATTTGGTAAGGGAAAATTAGGGAGTCGACAAACTTCTATTTAAAGAAACCAAGAACAGAGATCCAAATATGGAGATTTTATTCAAGCTGTTTCGAAAGCTATTTGCAAAGTAATAAGTCCTCTCCTAGTTTTTATTGCGGATCTCCTTTTTCAAGAGGTACATTGTCTATTTATATGCAAATACGTCGGCTAGGCTTCTTCCTAAAGGATAAAGGAAAACTTCCTTATTCTTCGGGATTTCTTTTCTTCTCTGATTTGGATGTGGGCTTCTTTCTTTGCCTCGTCGCCTCGGCCCACCAATATCTTGTGGCTTGTTACCTCGGCCCAATAAGATATTGGGCTCGTTGCTTCGTTGGGTCATCGGCGGGCTGGCTTGTCGCTTGTCTCGCCTATTTGGCTAGTCTGGTTCGTCGATGTCGAGCCAAGAAATTAGTTTGTCAACATGTTGGCTCATCGCCATTGGTTCGCCAACATGTTGGCTCGTAGTTATTGGTTCGTTTGCCAACATATTGGCTCGTCACCGTTTGTTGGTTTGCCAATATGTTGGCTCGTCACCGTTTGTTGGTTTGCCAACATATTGGCTCGTCACCATTTGTTGGTTTGCCAAGATGTTGGCTCGTCACCGTTTGTTGGTTTGCCAACATGTTGGCTCGTCACCGTTTGTTGGTTTGCCAACATGTTGGCTCGTCACCGTTTGTTGGTTTGCCAACATGTTGGCTCGTCACCGTTTATTGGTTTGCCAACATGTTGGCTCGTCACCGTTTGTTGGTTTGCCAACATGTTGACTCGTCACCGTTTGTTGGTTTGCCAACATGTTGACTCGTCACCGTTTGTTGGTTTGCCAACATGTTGACTCGTCACTGCTTCCTGTCACCGAACCAGGGACGTTGGCTCGCCCCTGCTTCCTGTCGCCAAGCCAGGGATGTCGACTCGTTACCGCTTCCTATCGCCAAGCCAAGGATGTTGGCTCGTCACTGCTTCCTGTCGCCAAGCCAAGGATATTGGCTCGTCACTACTTCCTGTCGCCGAGCCAAGGATGTTGGCTCGTCACTGCCTCCTGTCGCCTAGCCAAACGTTGGCTCGTCACTCCTTCTTCCTGATGTCTAGCCAAACGTTGGCTCGTCACTCCTTCTTCTTGATGCCTAGCTAAACGTTGGTTCGTCACTCCTTCTTCTTGATGCCTAGCCAAACATTGGCTTGTCAATACTTCTTCTTGATGCGTAGCCAAACGTTGGCTCGTCACTTCTTCTTCCTGATGCCTAGCCAAACGTTGGCTCGTCAATCCAAAGTCGGTGAATCCCAAGATCTTATAACCGTTTTTGGTGGCCAATCTCGATGGGGTAGAAATCGACCCCAACACCATTTATCGATTTCTTAGCTTTTTGTTTCGTTTAACTACTACTTTAATGTGGCCGTAATTTTTTTGTGGATAATGACAAATGTTCTTTGTTGTTGCTGAATATTGTTAAAGCTTATTCATACGATGGTTTGATTTGTTGTGTTGATGCATACTATTTTGAATTGGTGTGCCAACGGTTATCGATAAGGGTAGCAAATAAAATGTTGGACAAGGCATGGGTGCATCTATGCAGGTATCTAGTTTAACTATATATGTTTAGTTTAATATGTGGATTTGATACTTTAACAGTTGGTATTTGATTTTCCTTTCATTGGCATTCACTGCAGAACTAATCCTGCTTACGAGATTGGTGCTTGAATTTTGTTCTTGCGGTTGGTGCCGCGTTAGGAGACACTGACATGGTAATATGCCCATGCACCGACTGTCGCAATGTAGATCCTCATTCAAGCAGTGTAGTAGTTGATCATCTTGTAACAAGGGGAATGGATGAGGCTTACAAGATGCGGAGGGATTGGTATCATCATGGAGAATTGAACCCAGGGGCTGAAGTAAGCAATGTAAAGTAGTGGAAAGATGAGATTTTTGGGTTATATAAAGCTGCTAAATACTTAGCTAAAGAGTTGGCTAGTAAGGATGACTTAGACGAGGTTGTTGAGGGTGAGGACAAGAAAGAAGATAAGTTCCTTTCAAAACTAGCAGATGCTGAAACGCCATTATACCCAAGTTGTGCAAACCATAGCAAGCTATCGGCTATTGTTTCATTGTTTATAATTAAGACACAAAATGGCTGGTCCAACAAGAGTTTCAATGATCTGCTTGAAACATTGCCAAAGATATTACCGGAGGATAATTTGCTTCAAACATCAGTGTACGATGTGAAGAAATTTCTAAAGTCTTTTGATATGGGTTATCAAAAGATTCATGCTTGTATAAATGATTGCTGCCTATTCAGAAAGAAGTTCAAGAAGCTCGACACATGTCCAAAATGCAAGGCTTCAAGATGGAAGATTAACATGCACACTAAAGAAGGGTGTCCCACAGAAAGTATTAAGGTACTTTTCGATAATCCCGCGTCTGAAGAGAATGTTCAGGTCTGAGAAAATAGCCATGGACTTAAGGTGGCATTTTAGTAACAAAAGCAGCGATGGAAAACTGTGTCACCCTATAGATTCTGTGACATGGGATCAAATGAATGAGAAATATCCGTCCTTTGCTGCTGAACAAAGGAACATGCGGCTTGGACTTTCCACTGATGGATTTAGTCCGTTCAACATGAAGAACATCACATATAGTTGTTGACCAGTTTTGTTAGTGAATTATAATATGGCTCCTGACCTATGTATGAAGAAGGAAAACATAATGCTTACCTTGCTGATTCCTGGTCCGCAGCAACCTGGGAATAATATTGATGTGTACTTAGAACCCCTTATCGAGGATCTAAACCATCTATGGTCCAAGGGAGAGTTAACCTATGATGCCATCAGTAAAACTACTTTCACGGTTAAGGTAATGCTCCTTTGGACTATTAGTGATTTTTCTGCTTATGGAAATCTTGTTGGCTGCAAATTAAAGGGTAAAATGGGTTGTCCTTTATGTGGGAAGAACACAGATAGTATGTGGTTGAGTAATAGCAGGAAGCATGTCTATATGTACTATAGAAAGGGTCTGTCACCTACACATAGTTATCAGGGAAAGAAGACTTGGTTTGATGGAAAAGATGAACATGGGAGAAAGGCTAGGATATTATCAGGTCGTAATATTTCTGTACTACTGAAAAATTTTAAAAATGATTTTGGGAATAGAAAAGAAACTTCGGGGAAGAGATGTAGGACTGCTTGTGTTGAATCAGCCTTCGATAATGAGGATGAAGACAGTGCATCAGATGAAAAGGAAGAAGTAGAAATAGACGAAGAGGAGTTATCAAGATGGAAGAAAAGGTCAATCTTTTTCAAGCTGCCTTATTGGGAGGTATGTTTCTACTGCCACATATGATTTAATTTTTAGAATTGATCACTTAAGCATGTTTAACTTTAACTTTAATTTACTATATTTGTATTGGTTAGGAACTCCCAGTAAGATATAATTTAGACGTGATGCATGTGGAGAGAAATGTGGCTGCAAGCATCGTCTCTACATTGTTGCATTGTGGAAAATCAAAGGATGGTCTAAAGCTTGTAAATATCCCCAAGTTCTTGGTATTAGAAAGGATTTGCACCCTAAAGATGAAGAAAAAAGAATATACCTTCCCGCAGCACCTTGGTCTTTGTCCAAGGCAGAGAAGAAAATCTTTTGTAAGAGACTTTTTGACTTCAAAGGTCCGGATGGCTACTGTTCTAATATATCGAGTTGCATATCATTAGACGAATGTAAGGTAATTGGCCTCAAATCACACGATTATCATGTCTTGATGCAACAGCTGCTCCCGGTTGCACTTAGAGGTTTACTACCTAAAGGTCTTAGGATAGCAATATTGCGCTTATGCGCATTCTTAAACCATTTGTGTCAACGAGTTATCGATAGGGAGCAGATTTCAGTAATGGAAACTGAATTTGTGGAAACTCTCTGCATGTTTGAAAGATTTTTTCCTCCCACATTCTTCGATATCATGGTGCACTTCTGTGGCCATCTAGAAAGAGAAGCCCGATTAGGTGGACATGTCCATTTTCGATGGATGTATCTATTTGAGAGGTATGGTTTCTATTTTATTTTATATTACACTCTTCAACATTCCTGAAGTTAACTATTTTAATTTGGTGTTCACCGTATACAGGTACATGAAAGTTCTAAAAGTCTTTGTAAAAAACCCTGCAAGACCAGAGGGTTGTATAGCTGAGTCGTATCTCGCAAAAGAATGCATGCAGTTTTGCTCATCTTTTTTGAAAAAGACAACAAGTGTAGAGGAAAAACCCGATAGAAATACTGAGTATGAGAGCAACTTTATCCTAGAAGATCGTCCAATATCTGCATGCATTTCATTTACTCTCACTGAAATAGAGAAGAAAATAGCCCATCTTTCTTTCATTAAAAATACGGCTATGGTGGATCCTTATGTCGAGTAAATTTATGTCATTACCTTATTCAATTGTCATTTCCTTTAAGAATAGCTGTCTGATTCTTTTTCTTTTTTCATATACAAGCATGCACCTACAATATCTACAAGACTCTAATGCAAAATGTAGACGTGATGCAAGTATGTTATGGAGTATACATACACAGAATTTTCCAGCTTGGTTAAAACAACAGGCAAGTTTTCTTCTACAATAATTTTGGGTATTTTGGTACCATATAGGTAGACTAACTTTTTATTTATATTTCATAGATATCTCTTGATTCAGAAGGATATGAAGATACACTTAAATGGTTGGCATATGCTCCACGTAGCAGTGCAAGGTCCTACACTGGTTATATAGTGAATGGCCTGCGGTTTCACATAAACTCAGTTCATAGGCTAAGTCAGAATAGTGGGGTGTTTTATGAGGCAACAGCCATGTGTAGAGTTAGTGCAAGGGACACTTCCCAAGTGGTTGATTTGGTATCATACTACGGCAGAGTCATTGACATTATCTTGTTAGATTACAACGTTTTTTATGTTTCTCTATTCCGGTGTGAATGGGAAGTTAGAGGTAATGGAGTGAAGGTAGAAGATGGCTTCACACTAGTTAACCTGAATCACAGTCAACAAACATTTTCAAGGGATCCATACATATTAGCCTCTCAAGCCAAGCAAGTCTTTTATTCAAGGGAAAATGATTCATCCAGTTGGTATGTTGTTATGAAAGGTCCTTCAAGAAGATACAATGAGGAAGATGTCGAAGATGGACATGCAGATGTTGGGCCATTGCCATCAAATGTTGACATGGATATAGAAGACTTGCATGATGAGGCTCAAAATGCCCGAACTGATTGTGAAGGCACATATGTGTGATGCATGTGCACCTAACTGATATTTTACTTTGATGTTCAGACTTGCTGATTATGTTGCCTAGTAATCTTTTCACTTGTTTGTGTCTTACAATGAGTAATCTTGTCACTTGTTTATGTCTTGCATAATAATCTTGTATTATTGTTTGTTTGATGGCTGACTACTTCATTGTTGATGTGTTGTTGAGTTTTACAGCTGAACTAAGATGGGTCGAAAGAATAATATAAGAAAAAAGAATAACCAAGAGGAACCGCAGCCTGTGGAAGAAACAGATCTCCAACTGACAACTGAGGAACAGACTGGAGGTGATCATGAGGTTGCTGACGGTAATGAAGAACAGCAAACTGAGGAAGAGTCCCAATCTAATATGGCTGCCTCCGAGGGAGATATAGGTCCAGATCAACATCAGTCTAAGAGACACCGAGGACCAACAAAGATTAAAGACATCGCCAAGGATCCAAATACTCGAGTACGAGTTGACTTCACTGCCTTGGGAGAACCATGTGGACCAGGGTCAGTTAAGTTGTCATCATACTTAGGTCCTTTGGTACGGGAACATGTTCCTGTCTTAATCGATGATTAGAGAAACATCGGCGAATAGCGGAGAACAGTTCTCTGGAAATCTGTGCAGGTGACTTTGTTGTCAGCTTTTACATATGTTCAATATAACTTAAACAATTGTCTTTGTCTTTTAATTATCTTTTCTTTTGTATGTGAATACAGGCAAAGTTTGAACTTGATGGAGAGTATGAAAAGGCTTTTGTTATTAAGCAGATGGGATGTTTGTGGAGCGCCTCCAAATCACGCATGGTTAGCCAGGTCAGGAGTGCTAAGAACAACGCAGAGAGGATAAAGCTGCGACCGAAGAATATTCCTGTTGTTGAATGGCGTAAATTTGTCAAACTAAAAACTAGCTCAGAATTTAAGGTAGGTGTTCACTTGTTAAATTTGGTTTCATCTTCAGTTTACTAATATTCATCTTTAGGTTGTGAGTGATACATATAAGGAAAGAAGACGCAATCTGATTCCTCACACTTGTAGCCGTAAAGGAATGGTTAGATTGGCAGAAGATATGGTAAATATACTACTTTGTAGGTGAATCAGTTTGAATAATGGCTTACTCTAACTGATATTTTTAAAATTTTGAACAGAAAAAAAAAGTTCGGAACCATCTAATGTGACGAGACTAAAAGTCTGGGTCAAGTCACGTACCAAAAAGGATGGTACGGCAGTCAATACAAATGCCGCTGAAAAGATTGTAAGTTGTGAATTTGGTTTTGAATGATTAATGAATTTTGAATTATGTTATAAATAATTTCAGAAGTCTTTCATATTTTTTAGAGAAAGGCAGTTGAGCTGGTTGACTTTGATGCTCCTTCAGCAACGTCATCAAATCCAAAAGAAGATCTGCTTGCACAGATTTAGGACCTGATAATCCTGGTCGGCTGAGGGCAATGGGTAGAGGGATGAGTATGAGCAAATTAGCTTGTTTCCAAGTCAGGAACAAGTATATGGCTGAAATGCAACAAAACCAAGTTCATTTGCAGCAACAGGTGGAGGAATTAAAAGATGCACTCGCAAAATTAAAGAACCAGGTTAGCCATCCTAAATAACTGATCAAGTAATACAATAAATTTATGAGTTATTAACAAGTTCATTTTATTTTACAGAGAGCAGAACCTGGAGTAGGTGAAAACTCTGCTCAAAGAGTAAGTATTTAAATTGAGATCAGTTAATGCTTCTTTATATAATTTAACAAATTGGTTAATCATGTTGAATTTAAATTCTGACTGCTATTCTAATAAATATTTTGTAGAGTGTGAACAAAATATCACAACCTCAATGTCTGTTGTTTGATTGGTCTGGTACTGATGACAAAGTTGCCGAGGGATGTATTCTGTCTTCTGATCCTGCGGACTTCGTGAACGATATTCCCTTAGGCTCTAACTCTGTTAAGGTATTGGTTGAAACTGCCACCAAACCAGATGCCTTTCTTTGGAGACGTGCATCTCACATGTTTACTGTTGAGCAAACTGTTGGAGAAATTATTGCATGGCCTCAGAGTTTTTCTGTTGTTTTTGACCAGTTAGAATCAGAAGACATTGCGCCTAAGGTCATACCGCCTTAGCATATTGTTGATTAACTGTCTGATTTAACATATTAGTTGGTCTTTTGCTGAGTGTATATCATTATAGGATAACCGGAATTAGGTTGGTTATTATCATCTCTAAGTGTTAGTTTAGTGATTGTTTGGAATGTTTGGATTGGACATAAGTAGCCAGCTTTCTCAGAATAAGTATAGGCTTAACAGAATCAAGTTGTTTTCTGCATGTGTTTCACAGAGCCCAAGCCCAGATTCTATCAACAGCTGCAAACTACTGGATTGGACTACAAATGACGAAGAAGTTGTTGTTGAAGACCGTCTGCAGTCTCTAGACCCCAAAGCATTGGTTAATGAACTTCCTCTTGGACCAAACGCAGCTAAAGTTTTCATGGATGTAGTACTACAACTTGATACATTTCTATAGAGGCCAACAGCAGAACTTTCAAACCTTGAGGACTCTTTAAAGTCTTTCGTAGCATGGCCTGTCAAGAGAGTTTTATTCTTCAAAGTAGACATAGATACACCTGCAGGTTCAACCTCTCCTCTTGATCAATCTGCAGCAACTCCACCAGCTCCTATTAAGAAATCTCAAGCACCTTCACATTCCCCTCCTCAGATATCTCAGGTAATTTCAAACTAAATGTTTGTGGTTTTTGTTGGTTACTTATATATTCTTTTCACTTTATAAATTACAATTTGTTTTCAACATGGCAGCAAAGCACTCCAGAAGTTGTTGGCAAGAAAAATAAGAAGTGCATGTTGATGGATATTACCGGAAATAAGAGGATTGTTGCCGAAGGACGTTGGTCTTCAAACAATCCAGACCACAAAGTCCACTTTGTTCCTTTGGGCCCTAATACAGTTCGCGTTTGGGTAGATATAGTGAAGGTAAATGATGCAGCGGTTTGGAGGCCTTCTTCTGATATTGAGTGTATGGAATATGCAATTGGTACATCTATAGCATGGCTAGAGGACAGAGTGGTCATGGTTTAAACTGATGTAAGAAGCTAGCCTTCTCTACTTTCATTTTATAATAGTTACATGGGAACTTGTGATACTTGTTGTTGTATTGTTAGTTAAGACTTGAATTGAAATTGTTGGAGTTTTTTTATATATTGAATTTTCTGCAAAAAACAGGTTTTTTGCAAATGTGTAAGAAAATGTCCCAAACCGATATGTATATAGCAACGTAGATCGTGTATAGCGTAATGAAGGCCATGGTTTATAGCCAAAACATAGAGCTACAACAAACTAGATCATAATAAAAAAATAGAGCTACTAAACAACATATTATTACGAAAAAGTAGAGCTACGACAAATTAGATCATAATAAAAAAATAGAGCTACTAAAAAAACTATTGTTGCGCATAAAAAGAGTTACAAAATAAATTAGAATAACATTAAAATGTGTTATAACCATTAAAACCAGAGCATTCACACTATGATATGTTAACATATAATAGCACAGTTAAAAAACGTTATAGTATGTGGTCACCCTATTATAGCTCCTGCTGACATAGCGTTTATAAAAATGCTATTAAACCCATATTATAGCATTTTTGTGTGTTAAGGATGTCCATTTTTCTTGCAGTGACCAGAAAATGACGATTAAAGAATGCTTATTTTGTTTTCCTTGGTAATCATTTGAATCTAATCTTGTTTAAGTTAAGGTCCCTATTTTAAAATAAAACTAGGTGAACCAAGTTAGTTACAAATCCTTGTGTTTGAAGAAAGCTCAGGTTGTTTGAATACATGTCAAATATAAATGATGTATAGAGCATCCTTAGTACATTTTCCTATAAAAATGGCTGGATTATTCTTTTTTTTTAAATGTCTCAGTGGTGTTGATACATATTCTAGGTAGGTGTAACTATAATCTCCTTCTAGATTCGTTTATTGTATTTTGCAGCCGTGCATATATCAACATCACAGATTGTCTGTGTTGAAGTTTTCTGTTGCTGCTCAAGTGAATTCTTTGATAGGGTCTGACTAAAGCATTAAGCTTGGTGTGTATATATATATATTTATATTTTAATGAAAAAATTGGTAAAAACTGTTAGGAAATAACGTCAAATTTTTGATAAATCAGATTTATGAGAGTGATAAAACACACACAATTTGGTAACGGAGTTCGGCCAATTTTACCTACGTCTCCGGACCTGTCTGCAGATCTTTTTATTATTCACCGGGAAAATGTACAACACTCTCAACTCACCCCCGAACCAAATTACACACAAGAAATTACTCTTAATTTCTTACCCAAGAAAAAAAAAATATTTTTTTTTCTTTCTCACTCACGTTTTTCTCTGGGATTTTTGTGTTTGAGATTTCTTGTGTTGTCAGTTGTGGGATGAATTATTTGGAGAAGAGAACCACATATTTATAAGAAGAAGTTGGGGTTTGGTGAGCAAAAAATATTGACAAAAGGAAGCCTCCTTTTTTTACCTCCTTCCTTCACCGTCCAAAACAAATAAAAACGTGACTAACAATCTCCCACTTGAAGCCTAATTTCAATCTGTCTTCACACCTTGATCAATACAGCAGGTCTTCTAGGCCTGTTACTCTAGCAAGCCAACTGAGGTTGTACACAACCTCAGCTTATCATACAGCACGACCTTTGTCAGCATGTCTGCCGGATTTTTACTTCCTGGGATATTTTCAAGCACGAACACTTCATCTTCTAAAGTTGATCTGATGAAATGATACCGAAGTTGTATGTGCTTCGTCCGAGCATGGTAAACCGGATTCTTTGCCAGATCAATGGCACTCTTACTATCACAGTATAGCACACTTTTCTCTTGGTCATGGCCTAGCTCTCGTAGAAATGATTGTCGCCACATCATCTCCGTTGTTGCCTCTATGATGGCAACATACTCAGCTTCACAGCTTGATAGAGCTATGATTTTTTGCAACTTTGAAACCCAACAAATTGCAGTACCACTAAAAGTGTAACATACCTGGTTGTGCTCTTTCTACTATCAATGTCACCACCATTGTCAGCATCAACATATCCCTGCAATCCTATCTCAGACTTCCTGAAACATAACACTACACTTGGATTACCCTTCAGATACCTAAGAATCCACTTAACAGCCTCCCAATGTTCCTTGCCTTGATTACTCATAAATCTGGTCACGACTCTCACTGTATGTGTAATGTCTGGCCTTGTACATACCATTGCGTACATCAGGCCGCCAATAGCAGAAGCATATGGAACTTTATCCATATATGCCATCTCGTCTTCAATCACTGGAGACTGGTCTCTAGATAACCGAAAATGACTTGCCAGGGGAGTACTAACTGGCTTCGTGTCATCCATGTTGAACCTCTTGAGGATTTTCTTCACATACTCCTCTTGTGATAGCTTAATACCCTCCTTGCCTCTACAAATTCTCATCCCAAAGAATTTTTCTTGCTTCTCCTAGGTCTTTCATCGCAAACTCTTCAGAGAGTTTTGCCTTCAATTTATTGATCTCATGCAAGTCTGCTCCCACTATCAGCATGTCATCAACATACATGAGCAATATCAAGTAGGACTCTTCAAGCCTCTTGAAATAACAACAGTGGTCAGCCTCACACCTCAAGAAACCAGCATCTTTTATAAAGCTGTCAAACTTCTTATACCACTGTCTTGGAGCTTGTTCCAAGCCATACAGACTCCTTTTAAGCTTGCAGACCATATTTTCTTTCCCTTTGACCTCAAAGCCTTCGGGTTGCTTCATATAAATTTCTTCATCCAAATCACCATGAAGAAATGCCGTTTTTACATCCATTTGTTGAAGATGTAAATCTTCCTTTGCTACCAGCCCAAGAACAGTTCTAATTGTCACCAACTTGACTACAGGAGAAAATATTTATGTGTAGTCTATGCCTTCCTTTTGTTGGAATCCCTTTACAACAAGCCTTACTTTATAACGCTTGCTTCCATCATGTTCGTCTTTTATCCGATAGACCCACTTGTTGTGCAATGCCTTTTTCTCCTTAGGCAACTCAGCTAACTCCCACGTGTGATTGGACATCAACGAGTCCATCTCATTGTCCATTGCAAGCTCCCACTTAATCGATTCATCAACTTGCATTGCTTCTTCAAAGAATTCAGGCTCACCTCTATCCGTGAGCAGAATATAGCTGAGAGATGGAGAATATCTTACAGTAGGCTTGCTAATTCTATCTGACCGCTGTAACTGTGGAGCTGGCGTTTGGGGGGTAACTTCAGAATCATCATTCTTATTTGCCTCACTGTCCTCTTCTCGAGCAACATGCTCTTCTGCTGTTGTAGTATCCTGTTGCAACTCTGGTGCCAGAATATCTCTCAAATCAACAGCTCTATACTCTTTCTTTTCTAAGCTTTCTTTTAGCTTATCCTTGTACAATGCTCCTTCGTTGAACACAACATTCCTGCTGCGGATGATCTTTCGATTTCATTATCCCAAAACCGGTAACCGAACTCCGTGTCACCATAACCAATGAAGTAACACTTCTTGGATTTTGCATCAAGTTTACTTCTTGCAGCATCATCAACATGAACATAAGCTAAGCAACCAAACACCTTTAGAAAAAAAAGATTTACTTTCTTGCCGCTCCAAACTTCTTCAGGGTTCTTGAATTCCAACGGAACAGACGGTCCTCTGTTTATTAAGAACGCTGTTGTATTGATTGCATCTGCCCAGAAAGTCTTAGGCAATCCACAATGTAATATCATGCTCCTTGCACGCTCATTCAGCATCCTGTTCATCCTTTCAGCTATTCCATTTTGTTGTTGCGTTCCAGGAATAGTCTTCACCATCTTGATCCCATTATTAGCGCAGTATCTTCTGAACTCCTCGCTAATATATTCTCCACCATTATCAGACCTTAGGCACTTCAATTTGAGATTCGTCTCAATCTCAACCATGGCTTTCCATCTTTTGAAAACTGAGAACACTTCATACTTGTTCTTCATGAAGTAAACTCACACCTTCCTTGTGGAGTCATCAATAAAGGTCACATAGTAGTATGAACCTCCCAATGATGCGACAGAAGCGGGTCCCACACATCAGTGTGCACCAGATCTAGCTTCTCAGGTTTTGGCTTTCTAGCTTCTTTTGAGAAACTAACCCGTTTCTGTTTTCCAAGGATGCAACTTTCACACATCTGATGATCCACCGTCTTCAGATCCGGAAGCACGCCATTTGCCACCATAAGTTTCATCCCTTTCTCACTCATGTGTCCCAACCTACAATGCCATAACTTGGTCTGTTTGGCATTCTCGACAACAGCAACTGTATCTTGACAACTCATTGTCATATCAAGAGTGCCTCTTTTATGACCATTAGCGACCACCATGGAACCTTTCTTCACTCTCCAGGATCCATCACCAGAACTAACATTGTGCCCCATATCATCAAGTTGTCCTACGGAGATCTGATTCCGCATCAACTTTGGCACGTGTCTAACTTTTGTGATCCTCCACACGCGTCCATCTGACATCTTCAAATTGATATCTCCAATACCAACTATGTCCAAAGGTAAACCATCAGCTAGATATACCTTTCCATAATTTCTCGCAACATAGTTCTCCATAATGTTGTGGTGTGGTGTGGTGTGGAATGACGCTCCTGAGTCAAGAACCCAAGAATCGATCTGGCTATCAACATAGGAGATAGATGCTTTTGCGGTGTTTACAGCTGCATCATGAGTTTCACCTTTTCTCGGGGAATCAATAGTCTATACCAATGCATCAGCAATTACATGTGTAACTGCATTGACTCCACCACCTTTATTGTCATCCTTCTTTGGTGGCGCCCTACAATTCTTTCGAATATGACATGTCTTTCCACAGTTCCAGCACTCAACAGGCTGTCTGAACTTGGATTGACCCCTTCCATTCCTTGACGTTGATCTACCCCTATTCTGGTTTATTCTGTCTTGGTTTCTGCCTCTATTTTCCACGTTGAAAACAGAGCTCGTCGATGTTTCGCCAGAGTCTGTCCTACGAACTTCTTCTGCAAGGATACGATCTCGAACATCATTGAATTTCAGCTTCTGAGTACCCACAGAATTACTAACCGCCGCTCTCATTGGCTCCCAACTATTTGGCAGAGATGCAAGCAAAACCAGTGCTCGCACTTCATCATCAAACAGATTCCAACGGATGACAATTGGTTGACAATCGTGTTGAACTCATTCACATGTGTTGCAACAGGGCCACCTTCTTCCATCTTCAAGTGGAAGAGTTTCTTCATGAGAAATACCTTGTTATTGGCTGAAGGTTTCTCATACATGTCCGAGAGAACTTTCATCAGCCCTTCCGTGGTCTTTTCCTTTGCAACATTGTGAGCAACATTTTTCGACAGTGTTAATCTTACAACACCCAGAACCTGTCTGTCAAGGAGATCCCACTCTTCCTTGACCATCTTCTCATGCTTCTTGCTTAGTGGTTGATGAAGCTTTCTTCCGTACAGATAATCTTCGATTTGCATTCTCCAAAATGCAAAATTTGTACTGTCAAATTTTCCGATACTGTGTGCCGAACCATCTTCGCCTCCCATCGTTTCTGATTATTTTTGCGAACCACTGTGTATTAGAACACCTCCATCGACAAACCGATATCGCCGACAAAACACTATTCACGAATTCATTATTCACTATTCGCCGACAAAATTCACTATTCACTATTCACGAATTCACTAATCACGTGAATAGTAACCTCGCAAAAATTTTGACCGAAATCACCACAACCCGAGCTCTGATACCAGCTGTTAGGAAATAACGTCAAATTTCTGATAAATCAGATTTATGGGAGCGATAAAACACACACAATTTATTAACTAAGTTCGGCCAATTTTGCCTACGTCTCCGGACCTGCTGCAGATCTTTTTATTATTCACCGGAAAAATGTACAACACTCTCAATTCACCTGCGAACCCAATTACACACAAAAAATTATTTTTAATTTCTTATCCAAGAAAAAAAAAATTTTCTTTTTTTTCTTTCTCACTCACGTTTTTTCTCCGGGATTTTTTTGTTTGGGATTTCTTGTGTTGTCAATTGTGGAATGAATAATTTGGAGAAGAGAACCACATATTTATAAGAGGAAGTTGGGGTTTGGTGAGCAAAAAATATTGACGAAAGGAAGCCTCCTTTTTTGACCTCGTCCATGACTAAGAAATCAATAAATGAAACGAAAAAAAGTGATGAACTTGGGATGGCCAACTTGGAAATGGATATTGCAGGCACTAAAGTTATGAAGTGGTCCCCAAAATAGAAAGTTAACTTGGCCTGAAAGGTGAAGCATGTGTCAAGTGCCTTAAGCAACGATAGTTAGGTTACAGTTAACCTGTAATTAACACTTTGCATTAAATGTTTCACTCTTCACCTTAGCTTTCCCTACAAGAAACCCAACACCATTACTCTCTGCTCATCAAGTACCTCTCTGTCTTTGATCTCTGTGTTTAGTGACAATGGAGAACATAGAACCATCCTCTAATGGAAACATCCAGATCGACAAGGAAGAGAAGAAAAAGATGAAGAAAGAATCAGTGTCATTGATGGTTTTGTTTAGCGCGGCTGATAAAGTTGATTGCTTTTTGATGTTCCTAGGCGGTTTAGGCACTTGTATTCATGGCGGTACGCTTCCGTTCTTCTTCGTGTTCTTCGGGAAATTGCTAGATTCTCTTGGCAATCTTTCTATAGATCCTAAAGCCACATCTTCCCGTGTTTCGCAGGTTTGTCAGAAACAACTCTACTCTCTCTCTCGTGATGTTTGGTCATAAGTTCATTAAAATTTGGTTATTTGTCTTTTCCAGAATGCTCTGTACTTGGTCTACTTAGGATTGGTCAATTTGGTATCAGCCTGGGTCGGTATGTTTCTAGCTTACATTGATTGATCTGGTTTTATAATGTTATTAAGGTTTAGCTGTTTTTTTCATGTTTTTAGTTGGAATGGTTTATTGGCAGGAGTTGCTTGTTGGATGCAAACAGGAGAAAGACAAACAGCGCGATTGCGTATAAATTATCTCAAATCGATCTTAGCAAAAGACATTACTTTCTTCGATACAGTCGCTAGTGATTCAAATTTCATTTTCCACATCTCAAGCGACGCGATCTTGGTTCAAGACGCAATTGGCGATAAGGTACCCTTTCTAATATATGAATTACTTGCAATGACAACAACAAACAGAAATGTAACTGATGAGATGTTTTTTTGTTTTGTTTTAGACAGGCCATGTTTTGCGGTACCTATGTCAGTTCATCGCCGGATTTGTCATCGGTTTTTTATCGGTATGGCAACTTACGCTTCTCACATTAGTAGTGGTTCCATTGATAGCAATCTCAGGAGGAGGGTATGCTATAATCATGTCCACAATCTCAGAGAAGAGCGAAGCTGCTTATGCTGATGCAGGAAAAGTCGCAGAAGAGGTTTGTTTATACACTAAAGCTGAGTTTGGTTTCAAAAGCTAATTTCTGCGTTTACATGTGAAAAACGTTTTCACAAAAAAAAAATTCACATTGTAATAAACATTACAACATTTTTCAGTTTTTCACAGAAATGTTTTTTGTAAAATGTAAAGGCTAACGCCAAACGCCAAACGCGTTTCATAACGGAAAATCAAACGCAAACGCAAATAAACAATCAAGAAGACCTTATCTTTTTATTCAATTCTTAACACTTGGATTGATCCTAGAAAACATCATTCTCTATGGATCTACAGGTTATGTCACAGGTGAGAACAGTGTATGCATTTGTAGGAGAAGAGAAAGCTGTAAAATCTTACTCAAATTCTCTCAAGAAAGCTCTGAAACTCGGTAAAAAGAGCGGTCTTGCTAAAGGATTAGGAGTTGGATTAACATATAGCCTCTTGTTCTGTGCTTGGGCTTTGCTTTTGTGGTATGCAAGTGTTCTTGTACGCCACGGCAAAACCAACGGCGCAAAAGCCTTCACAACGATCCTCAATGTCGTTTACAGCGGATTGTAAGTCCGAGAAAATCCGAGACCTTTTGCTTGATATATCATCAAATTGCATCATACAAATCATTTTTGTTGCATTTGCAGCTCCTTAGGTCAAGCCGCGCCTAGCTTATCCGCGATTGCCAAAGGAAGAGTTGCTGCTGCAAATATATTCAGAATGATAGGGAGTAACAATGTTGAAAGCTCTGAAAGATTAGACGACGGAACAACTTTGCAAAACGTAGCTGGGAGGATTGAGTTTGATCGAGTTTTTTTCGCATATCCTTCAAGACCAAACATGGTTTTCGAGAATCTTAGTTTCACAATACCTTCAGGCAAGACTTTTGCATTTGTCGGTCCAAGTGGTTCAGGGAAAAGCACAATAATATCAATGGTTCAACGTTTCTATGAGCCTAAGTCAGGGGAGATTCTCTTGGATGGGAATGACATCAAGAGCCTAAAACTGAAATGGCTGAGAGAACAGATGGGATTAGTGAGTCAAGAACCAGTATTATTCGCCACGACCATAGCTTCCAATATTCTTCTAGGTAAAGAGAATGCGAATATGGATCAGATCATAGAAGCTGCTAAAGCAGCCAACGCAGATTCTTTCATCAAATCATTACCCAATGGTTACAAGACTCAGGTAACATTACCTGAATTTGAATAATCATAATCTTCTCATATCTCCACTTCCTTAAATGTCAAACCATTTTAATAGGTTGGAGAAGGAGGAACTCAGCTATCAGGAGGACAGAAACAGAGGATTGCGATTGCTCGAGCGGTTCTAAGAAATCCAAAGATATTACTCTTAGATGAAGCAACAAGCGCTCTTGATGCCGAATCAGAGAAGATTGTTCAGCAAGCACTTGACAATGTCATGGAAAAAAGAACAACTATAGTTGTTGCACACAGATTATCCACCGTTCGAAATGTTGACAAGATTGTTGTATTACGAAATGGTCAGGTTATGGAAACCGGTAGCCACTCAGAGCTGATGTCCATAGGAGGAGACTACGCGAGTCTTGTGAATTGCCAAGACACAGAACCTCAAGAAAACCCGAGATCAATTATGTCGGAATCTTGTAAATCTCAAGCTGGATCTTCTCGTTCAAGAAGAGTTTGTAGCTCAAGGAGGACTTCAAGCTTCAGAGAAGACCAAGAGAAGACTGAAAATGATTCAAATGGCGAAGATTTAACCTCTTCTTCGATGATATGGGAGCTGATAAAGATGAATGCTCCAGAATGGCCTTATGCATTACTTGGCTCAATTGGTGCAGTTCTTGCTGGAACACAACCGGCATTGTTCTCCATGGGGATTGCTTATGTGTTAACCGCATTTTATTCGCCTTTTCCTTATGTGATCAAGCGCGACGTCGAAAAGGTAGCTATTTTCTATGTTGGAGTTGGAATTGTAACAACTCCTATATATCTCCTCCAACATTACTCCTACACATTTATGGGAGAGCGTCTTACTTCTCGGGTTCGCTTATCTTTGTTCTCAGGTAAACACAAACAATATAAACATCCTTGTTTTTTCGATTCTTGAATGTTTATCTATCTTTACAACAACTGCAGCGATTCTTTCGAATGAGATGGGGTGGTTTGATTTGGATGAGAACAACACTGGCTCGCTCACCTCAATCTTAGCTGCTGATGCAACTTTGGTGAGGAGTGCTCTAGCGGATCGCCTCTCGACAATAGTCCAAAACCTGTCTCTTACAGTCACAGCATTAGGACTTGCCTTTTTCTACAGTTGGCGTGTCGCAGCTGTCGTAACTGCTTGTTTCCCTCTTCTCATTGCCGCTTCACTTACCGAGGTAACTCGAAACTCAAGATCGCTTCGACAATATTCTGAAATCGAATCTTGAAACTGAAAGAAAAGCTCGAAATGTTATATGTTACAGCAACTGTTTCTAAAAGGCTTTGGAGGAGATTACACAAGGGCTTACTCTAGAGCAGCTTCAGTGGCGCGTGAAGCGATTGCGAATATAAGAACTGTCGCTGCGTTTGGTGCTGAAAAGCAAATCTCAGAACAGTTTACTTGTGAGCTAAGCAAACCCACCAAGAATGCCTTTCTCAGAGGTCACATCTCTGGATTTGGATACGGTTTGTCTCAGTGTCTCGCGTTCTGTTCCTACGCTCTAGGTCTCTGGTACATCTCGGTTTTGATTAAGCGCAAGGAAACCAATTTTGCGGATAGTATCAAGTCTTTCATGATATTGCTCGTCACTGCTTTCTCCGTAGCGGAAACGCTTGCTCTGACACCAGATATCGTAAAGGGCACGCAAGCACTCGGGTCGGTTTTCAGGGTTTTACGTAGAGAGACTGAGATAGATCCAGACCAGCCTAACTCAAGATTGGTGACTCAGATCAAAGGAGATATAGAGTTTAGAGACGTGAGCTTTGCGTACCCGACGAGACCCGAAATCGCGGTTTTCCAAAACCTAAACCTCCGAGTCGCAGCCGGGAAAAGTCTTGCGGTCGTGGGACCTAGTGGATCGGGAAAGAGCACGGTGATCGGACTGATCATGAGATTCTACGATCTGAACAACGGAAAACTCTGCATCGATGGGCAAGACATAAAAGCCCTAAACCTACGTAGCTTGCGTAAGAAGCTAGCGTTGGTCCAGCAAGAGCCAGCTCTGTTTTCAACAACCATACACGAGAACATCAAGTACGGTAACGAGAACGCGTCGGAGGCAGAGATCATCGAAGCCGCAAAAGCCGCAAACGCGCACGAGTTCATAAGCAGGATGGAACAAGGGTACAAGACTCAAGTGGGTGATAAGGGAGTGCAGTTATCAGGTGGTCAGAAACAGAGAGTGGCTATCGCGAGGGCGGTTTTGAAAGATCCTTCAGTGCTTCTCCTTGATGAAGCAACGAGTGCTTTGGACACGAGCTCGGAGAAACTGGTCCAAGAGGCACTAGACAAGCTGATGAAAGGACGAACCACGGTGTTGGTGGCTCATAGGCTCTCGACCATAAGAAAAGCAGACACAATCGCTGTGTTGCATAAGGGAAGAGTTGTGGAGAAGGGAAGTCATAGAGAGCTTATGTCCAAATCTGATGGGTTTTATAAGCAACTGACCAGTTTTCAACAAGTGGTGTGATTTATGATCGTTCAAAGTTTCTTTTTGCTAGATTACAATCCGTGTAATTGAGAAATATCAGAGGAAGAAGAACAATTGTATAAGAATTTCTGGATTTCTCGATCCTTTTATTAAGAGGCTCACCTCATTCTTATATACAGTTCTCTGCCTTGAAGAGAAAGTATAATATCAATCACAATTAATGAGAAGATACAGAGTTATGTGATTGATCTATACAATCGTATCAAATATGTAAAGGAGATAAAAGAGATCGACACTGATGGGCTCAATATCCCTCTCAAGATGGAGCGTGGAGATCCCGAATGCCCAGCTTGACTTGGAATTCTTAAAACGATTGTCGACCGAATGGTTCGGTGAAGATATCGGCCAACTGAGAATGGGTGTCAACATGAACGGTTGTGAGATTTCCCCGTTGAATCTCGTCCCTGACGAAGTGACAATCGTTTTCAAAGTGCTTTGTCCGCTCATGGAAAACCGGATTCGTTGCAATGTGAATTGCAGCCTTACTATCACAATGAACAAGCATAGGTTGCTGGTGAGGAACACGGAGATCTCGTAATATCTTTTTAACCCATATTAGCTCTTGTGTGAGAAATGCCATTGCCCTATATTCTGCCTCAGCAGATGAGCGGCTTATTTTATCCTGTTTTTTTGTTTTCCACGAGATTGGAGAGTCACCGAGTTGAACAAAGTACCCAGTAACCGATCGTCGTATCAGAGGACAGCTTGCGCAGTCACTATCACGCCAACCAGAGACTTGAAAATTAGAAGTAGCATGTAGGAGAATTCCTTGGCCCGGGCTATGTTTAAGGTATCTGACGACCCTCTTCCCTTGGTGACTGCATAAATTGTGACAGAACATGGACGGAGAAGGCAAGATCAGGACGTGTCACCGCCAAGTATATCAAACGACCAATCAAACGCCGATATGGTTCGGCATCAGACAACAATGGTGATTCAGACAATGCTAAGTTGTGGTTTTGTTCAAGTGGGAAGGTAGCGGGTTTAGCTCCCAGCAACCCCGCCTCTGATATGACCTCGAGAGCATATTTTCGTTGGCTGAGATAGAATCCAGTCGAATTTCTTGAGACCTCGATTCCCAAGAAGTACTTCAAAGGGCCAAGATCCTTCATTTTGAAACAAGTGGACAAGTACTGTTTGAATGTTGTCATTGCTTCCATGGTGCTCCCTGATATAATCATATCATCAACATACACTAAAATATTTAGTTGTATACCTTTCTTCTCATACGTGAATAATGAGTAATCGGATAGAGATTGCTCGAAACCGTATGCACACAACACCGAATGGAGCTTTGCAAACCAACATCTTGGGGATTGTTTGAGACCGTATATGGATTTGTGCAATCGACACACTTGAGATGGATCCGCTGTTTGAAAGCCAGGAGGTAATTTCATATATACCTCTTCGGTAAGATCGCCGTGAAGAAAAGCATTGTGTACATCCATTTGATATACCGGCCATCCTCTACCCGCGGCTGTCCGTAGAAATAGTCTAATGGTACCCATTTTAGCCACTGGTGCAAATGTATCGCCGTAATCCTCTCCTTCAATTTGACGATTTCCCTGTGCAACCAATCGTGCTTTGTGTCTTTCGATTGTACCATCAGAATGATATTTGATTGTATAGACCCATTTGCTCCCTATTGCTTTCTTCCCAACGGGCAAAGTCACAATTGTCCACGTATTAGTATCCTCCATAGCTCCCATTTCATTCCCCATCGCGTCACGCCAAACCTTATCAACCACCGCCTGGCGATATGTCTTTGGTTCATACCCTTTTGTGATTGCAACCAAAAAAGCTTGATGTGTTTTTGAAAATCGAGCACAATCCACAAATTCATCAATCGGATAAGCTGACGAGGATGGGTCCGAAGATGGGAAAGACGTCGTGATGGCTGTGTTGGTGACAAAGTTCTGTAAGGTTACAGGAGGAACTCGTCGCCTGTGACCACGTCCCAATTGTTCTTCTACCTCAAGCAAATCAGGAGGAGCTGGTGTTGTAGATGCCGGAGAAAGTTCATTTTCCGGTGTCGGCAGAGGCGTAACATCCGGTGTCGAGACAGTGGAGTCGGGGATCGATCGCAGAGTTGGAGAATGAGAAGCTTCTCCTATTTTGAATTGGGCTTGAGGCATAACTGGGCCCAACTCACGTGGTGGTGTTGCATCCACACATATTGGTGATGATGGGCTTTGTTGAAATACATCATCTTCAACCAATGGGCTTGAAGACACTGAAGCCCATAAAGGTTGAACAACCTCTTGATCTTTCTCTTCATCGTTGTCTGATGACAATAATTTTCCAGTCATGTAAGGATATTCATTTTCAGAGAAAATCACGTCTCTTGACACAAAGAATGTTTGTGTCTCCAGATCAATCGCCATCCCTTTTTCGCATAAGGGTAGCCAACAAATATACATCGACGACTTCGGGATACAAACTTGTCTCCATTCGTAGTCTGATTTTTAGCATTACATAGACTACCAAATACTCGGAGATGTTCATACAACGGTGGCTTGTTGTAGAGCTTCTCATACGGTGTCTTCCCTCCCAGAACTTGATTTGGTGTTCTATTAATCAAATAACCGGCCGTTAAGATGCATTCACCCCAAAACTCTATGGGAAGATTTGCTTGAAACCGTAGTGCCCTCGCCACATTGAGAATATGGCGATGTTTTCTCTCTGCGAGACCATTTTGTTGTGGAGTTTGTACATACGAAGTTTCATGAATGATACCCAGATCACGGAAGTAGTCTCTCAAACATAGGAATTCGGACCCATTGTCACTTCGTAAAATCCGAATTTTTGCTTGGAACTGTCGTTCGATCATCGAAATAAACTGCTTCAAGTACTTGGATGTTTCTGTTTTGTTTTGTAGAAGATATAGCCAAACACTGCGGGTATAATCGTCCACAATTGTAAGAAAATATCTTGCACCAGAATAAGATTTCGTCCAATACGGACCCCAAAGATCGCAATGAATTAACTCAAAAATATTTGTAGTTTTCTTCTGACTAACCGGAAAAGACAATCTTGTTTGCTTAGCGCGGAGACAAACATCACAAGACTTATTTGAATTCGCTGAAGAAATAGGACACGAAACACCAGGTAACATACCAAGAACCTTTGCAGAAGGATGACCCAGTCGATTTTGCCATAAATCATAAGATTCTTTAGACCGTGTCACAACTGCTCCAGCATATTCCGTACTGCAAAAGTGAAAAGTTCCAACTTTTTGCTTGCCCGCTCCAATCACCATCCTTGAAGTACGATCTTGGACAACTAAATAGTGATTAGCCATTTGTATCATGCGGTGATTCTCATCCATCAGTTGTCCTACCGAAATCAAATCAGAACACAAACCCTCAACATAGAAAACCGATTGCAAAATCAGGCTAGAACCAAGATATGTCATGCCTTCTTTCACCGAAATACATTCTCTACCATCAGCCAAGATTATCATCACAGGTGCCATATCTCGTAAATTCGATAAGATATCTAACCTTCCTGTTAAGTGGTGCGATGCACCAGTGTCCAAGATCCATGAGGGAACAGAGATCTTACCCGAGAGATGCTCTGTTTGGTCGGTTTTTCCAGCATTGAGTAGATTCTTGATTCTGTGCCACTGATCATCACTTAGCCCATTGACGCCGTCTCGATCTTTGTCTGTGATCACATAGTTCGCGTGTTCACAATTCGCAGGTGCACTCATATGTACTGTGTTTGCATATAACACACTGTTGCTACGTCGTTCTGCTCCAACCGCCATATTTATGCTCCGGCATAAACCCGTCTTGGTTCTGAAATCCCATTCGTCGTAAGAGGTGATTGTTTGTCGGACCTCCATGTTCATCGTTGTCGAGTTCGTGTTCGTTGCTGTCACAATCGTCGGTGTCGGGTTCGTGTTTATCGGGATCGGGGTCAGGTTCGTCTCGTAGATCCGGTTCGTGTTTTGGTTTCGATTTGTGTTTGTCATTATCGCTTGATTCAAATTGATTTATCTGAAAACAAAATATTTCAAGCTCTGATACCATGAGAAATATTAGAGGAAGAGGAACAATTGTATAAGAATTTCTGGATTTCTCGATCCTTTTATTAAGAAACTCACATCATTCTTATATACACTTCTCTGCCTTGGAGACAAAGTATAATATCAATCACAGTTAATGAGAAGATACGGAGTTATGTGATTGATCTATACAATTGTATCAAATATGTAAAGGAGATAAAAGAGATCGACACTGATGGGGCTCAATAGTAATACGGGGAAATTGATGTTTTGTGTGTGTTTTTGTTTCGATATTCGATTTAAGATCAAAGTGTGTATAACTTTAAAGTTTTGTTAAGTTAATAATGTTTACAAGGATCGATACTGAATTTATACAACATTTTTTTAATAAACTTTGCTCGTTGACACATCATCGGTTATATTATTTTTCTTCTCTGTAGTCATTTTTAAAATAGTAACTTCATAATATCTTGTTGATTTTTTTTTTTTTTTTTTTTCATAATATCTTCTTGATTTCTTTTGCTCGTCAAATCGTATATTTTGTATATGCAAAATCCTCGGATCGTATATCCAAATTACATCCGAATTTTATAGTTGTTCTTGTAATCTCTAGCTAGATTTTCTCGATAGTTTCATCACATTCACCACCAAAGCAAAGTTAATTTTAATTTGAATGATTATTCATGATGATTAAACCAAATCAAATCCGAAATGCAAATTTATTGCAATCTAACCGAACCAAATTTAATAAACCAAAATTTACTTTTAGTTCATGTATAGAAAAGTACATTTTCGGTGACAAAAAAACAAAAAATAAAAGTACATTTTCAATATAAAATAACGCCAATGTTCAAAAATTCGCTAGACATTAATCGGTCGGTTGGGTAAGCCTAGCGCCAAATCAATAAATCGGGGATTATACGAAGATTAATCGGAGATTAGTTTTAGGAATTATTTTATGTAATTTAAGTATTTAATATTAAAAGGTAAATATATTATGTCAAATATAAATTATTATATAAAAAATGTATAGGTTAATTAAAATCTATAAAATATTTAAGTAAATATGTTGTTTTTATAGCATTTAAATATTATTGGTATAAAATAATCTGCTAGTATACTAAATTATTATTTAACTAAAAATTAAAATAGATTCAAAATTATACGGCATGTATACAAATATAACACAAAAGTAATATTATTAATATGATATGCCTTCTAAGTAGTTTTATTGATTTTAAAAATAAGTATAGATATAAAACTGACTCAAATCTAAATAAAAGTCCAATAATTAAGTAAAACAAAAAATGTAAATGAATTTAATCCTTATAAAAAAAATGAAACCACGTTTGAAAAAAAAACAAAAAAGGAAAAAAAGAAAAAGAAAGCAAAAAAGACAAGACATAAACTATATCCCACATGGACTATAGAGGAAGGGAAATACTAAAAATGTTTTATATAAATAGTACTTGTTCTCCCCTTAAATCAAATTGAATTCGACTGGGCTCGATGTAGTGAAGCCCAATCCATTTTGGATTTGGGTCAAGCTAAGTGTAATTTTTTTTTTTGTAATAAAGCGCCGATTAAATTGGTTATAAGCGCCTAACAGCGCTAGCCAGCCGAGAAATCCGTATGCCGAGTAGTGTGTCCGAGTTTGCTTTAATCGCGGCAGTCAGGCTTCGCCGAGTGCCTATCCGGTCGAGTAATCGACTAGGCGCCCGCGTTTTAGAACATGGGATAATATTGGTTCCAATTAATTTTCTTCTCTTTCATTTTACTTTTCAATGCAAAATCGAACATTAAACTGATTAAACTAAACTAAGCCAAACTTTAAACTAAACAAAATATTTTGAAACCCATATAAAAATAAATTCAGTTCTAGTTAGACCACAAATTTGAACAAGTGTATAAATATCCAAGAGGCAGAAATGAGACCATCGATCAATGGGATGAAAGAAATGATATGGAGTATGCAAACAACTCCTAAGATCAAGGTTTTCCATTGGAAAATGCTCAGTGAAGCCCTTCCTGTAGTGGATTTGATAGTAAAAAGGGGAATGAAGTTGGATTCTAGGTGTCAAGTGTATGGATGTGAAGGTGAGACCATTAACAATGTCATATTTTCCTGTTCTTTGGCTAGACAAGTATGGGCTATGGCTGACTTGCCTAGTCCTGAGGGTGGTTTTGATAACTTAGCCTTATTCCCCAATTTTTTTTACCTATTCCATTCTTATCGCAACATTCATCCTTTGGCTTGTTTGGTTTATTTGAAAAAATAGGAATGAATGGTTATTTGAAGGGAAATTGTTTTTGGCCTGTAAAGTGGTGACAAAGGCTTGTGAGGAAAGAGACAACTGGTTTGCAGCTCAAGTTATGGAACCAATCTCAGAAGGTTCTTCTTTGGAGGAGTCAAATGTGAACCAGAATAAATGGGTTAGACCTCGTGTTCTCTGGGTTAAATGTAATATTTGTATGTCTTGGTCTAAAAAGAACCATATGGTTGGAGCTTGACAAAAACGATTCTGAATATTTGTGTTATTGATCAATGAGCGGTTGCCACTCTATTTATACAAGTGTGGGATCACCCTTAACCTAGCTATAATTTCCTAAAGAAAATAAACATAGAATAGGAAAATATGTTATTTACAAAGATATGCGTATATATGAGTATGTCCGCCAATACCCCCCCCTAAAGTTGGAGCATGGAAATCCGTAATGTCCAACTTGACCCAAAATGTATCAAACTCCCGCCGTCCCAAAGCCTTTGTGAATATATACGCTAGTTGAACTGTAGTTGAAACATGAGTTGTAGCAATGTTCCCTGCTTGAATCTCGTCACGTATAAAATGACAATCTTCTTCGATATATTTGGTTCGTTCATGAAAGACTGGATTGGCGGCAATATGGATCGCGATCATGTTATCACAGTGCAAAGTCATTGGCTTTGTTAAATGCACACCAAGATCGCTAAGTAAGCCCTTAATCCAGGTCAGCTCTTGTGTTGTAAGTGCCATAGCCCTATATTCGGCATCGGCGGAAGATCGACTAACCACATCTTGTTTCTTGGTCTTCCACGAGACCGGAGACTGCCCGAGTTGAATGAACCAACCTGTTAGAGATCGTCGCGTCAATGGGCATCCGACCCAGTCGGAATCACACCATCCATAGACTTGGAGATCACAATCTGCTCGTAAAAGAATCCCTTGTCCTGGACTGCCTTTAAGATATCTAACAATCCGTAGAACCGCATGCCAATGCTCTTTACGTGGCTGATTCATGAATTGAGAGAGAACGTGTACCGAATACGCAAGATCTGGACGTGTCACTGCAAGGTAAATTAAGTGACCCACCAATTGTCGATATGGATCCGGATTAGAGAAAAGGTCTGTCGGCCAACACAAGTTTATGATTCTGTTCAATAGGGAAACCAGATGGTTTTTTGTCAAGCAAACCAATTTCTTCAAGAATGTCAACAGTGTACTTACGTTGACATAAATAAATTCCAGCGGGGCAGCGTGCAAGTTCCAAGATATTCTTTAAATTTAGAAATCGCTGTCGAAGAGTTACCGGTAATAACCAAATCATCCACATAGATGAGGACTTATATAGACACACCATCACATGTGTATGTAAATAAAGAGTAGTCCGAAAAGGATTGACGAAAACCATACTCTTTAAGAGCTGAACGAAGTTTTTCAAACCAACACTGTGGTACTTGTTTCAGACCATACAAGGACTTGTGTAGACGATAAACCTTGACTTTCTAGTTAGAGAAGAAACCGGGAGGTAGTTTCATGTATACTTCTTCCTGAAGATCGCCATGTAAGAAGGCATTGTGTACATCCATCTGATGTACTTCCCAATTCCTTGCTGCCACTACTTGTAAAAAAATTCGAACTAAAGTCATTTTCGCCACGGGAGCGAAAGTTTCATCATAATCAACACCTTCGTGTTGTCTATTACCTTGCACTACCAAATATGCTTTGTATCTTTCAACTGCTTTATCCGAACGATGTTTGATTTTAAATACCCATTGACATCCAAGGGCTGTTTTGCCAGGTGGTAAATCAACTATCGAAAAAGTCTTGTTGAGTTCCTGGGCATCGATCTCATGATTCATTGCACCCTTCCACTTTTCATCTTGAAATGCAGCTGCAAAACTTGTTGGTTCTCTCGCCGAGGCGATGGCAGTAAGAAACATCTTGTGAGATGTGGAAAACCTCTCGCTTGTGAGTACAACACTGATGGGATAACGAGCATCATGATCTGCACACAAGAAAGTGGTTTCGTAATCTGCAAGGTATGTCGGAGGTCTTCGTGCACTACCAGAGGTAGGAGCCATAATCGGATTAACTGCCGTGATTGAAGGATTCGATGTCTCGATTGGAGAACCCCTATTCTTCGAGAAGCATCAGACCAGATGATATTTCTGATGTTGAAACCGGATCAGCAACTAGAATCGGAGCAGCCGTATCCGAAGCTGCATTCAGAGGGATCGAATCGGATAATGCTGCAATTGGAGATACTACGACAGGGATTGGTGATGACACTGTCATCGGGATTGGTTCACTCACCTTAGAAGATATGAATGGGTCATCTTCTACGGCCATTGAGTCACTTATAGCGCCGATTCCACTCGATTGTGATTCTGGTTCGGAAATGTTAGCTTGAAATGGAAAATTTTCTTCATTGAACACTACGTCTCGAGATACACTGAACACTTCATTCTCAAGATCGAATACTCTCCATCCCTTCTTGGCGTGTGGATAACCCACAAATACACACTTTCGACCTCGACTAACAAATTTATCTCCTTGGTGATTTTGATTGTGTATATAGCAGAGACATCCTAGCACTCTAAGATGATCTTACACTGGTCGCTTCCCATGAAGAGTTTTGTACGGTGTCTTGCCATTAAACAATTTCGAAGGTGTTCTATGCGTTGAGAACACATTCACCCCAAAATTAAATAGGAAAATGTCCTTGAAACATGATCTCACGTGCAACGTTTAATATGTGACGATGTTGGCGTTCAACCCGACCATTTTGCTGTGAAGTACCTACACAGCTTGTTTCGTGAGTGATTCCGAATTCAAGAAACCAAGAAGTCAATGCCAAGAATTCACTCCCATTATCACTGCAAAGCGTTCGAATCCGCTTCCCAAATTGTCGTTCAATCAGTGTAAAGAAATTTCTCAAATTCGTTTGTGTTTCACTCTTGACTTTCATTAGATAAAGCCAAGTGCATCGAGAGAAATCGTCCACGCTAGTCAAAAAATATCTTGCTCCAGAAGAAGAAGGACCACGATACAGTCCCCAAATGTCACAATGAATCATCTCAAAAACTTTAGTAGTTTTATTAATACTCAATGGAAAAGGAGAACGAGTTTGCTTGACGCGGATTCAAACGTCACACTCTTTATTCAGAAAATCCTTATGGCTAGAAAACACAAAATCCGGTAAACTCTTTACTATCTTCAGAGACAGGTGTCCTAAGCGTCGATGCCACAGCTCCACAGATTTTTTCGGAGGAGCCTTCGCTGCTACAGCCACTTTTGCATTCTGAAATGGACGAAACCTCCAATCGGCTTACCCACTCCAATCAGCATCCTCGATATACGGTCATAAGAACACAAAACAGAACTGACAACTGCATCACACAATCATTCTCTTCCATCAACTGAGTAACGAAAATCAAATCAAAGCCAAAATTCTCAGTGTAAAACACTTCTTGCAACTGCAAATTCTTATTCAAAGTCACAGACCCAACTATGTTTCCCTTCACTATCCAATTATCAGCCAGGATGATTGGAGTTGACGTTGTTTTTCAAATGTTTTCCAGAATATCAAGTCGTCTAGTGATATATCATGGTTTTCATCGGTTTTCAACCATGATATATGCTGTTTTATCGAGTCAAAGTGTGTTTTTAGAGTCTTTTACTTCTTTTATCTAGTCTTTATAGGTTTTAAGTCGTTTTGGAGGAAACACGGCATTTTGGGTGCAATTGGACTTATGAAGATGTGGGATCATGATGAAGATTTGGAAACCTGGTGTTATTTGAAAGACTTTCCTTGATTGGAATGCTATGAAATTTGGATACAAGATAGCCACTTGAGTTAACTTTCATTTGGATGTGGTTTGAAGTCATTCCGACCAACGGTTATAAAGATATGCCATTTTTAACGAAGATATATCAATCTGGCGAGCAGAAGAAGCATGTGCAGGAGATGAGACCAGAAGGAGAAAGATCGATCCATCCAAATATGGATCGATCCATCCAAATATGGATCGATCCATCCGGACAAATCTGGCACGCATGAATTTTCCAGACCAAGCCCGATCGATCCATCCAAATCTGGATCGATCCATCCAGACAAATCTGGCGCGCAAGAATTTTCCAAATCGAGCCAGATCGATCCATCTGCTTCCCAGACGAAAAAGGCAAATTCTGACTTTTCTTTTTAGCCCCAAAATCATCCAAACTCCACCAAATCCGACCCTAGACCCATATATACTTATTTTAAGCCACTTTTGGAGAGCACACTTTTTTCTATACAAGTTTTACACACGCTTTCTTTTCTATCCAAAATTTTGGCTTTAGCGAAGAACTTGGAGAGATTTAGAGCTTGTGGCTGATCTGATACTTTGTACTACTTTGATAGAAGATTTCGAACCCCTGTTTCTATTTCTCTTTTCTGATTTATATGATATCTATCTTATTCATGTCTTTGATTTTAATTGATATGTGTGAGTAGATTCCTTGTTGGGTTTAGGGATTCTCATTAGGGATTTCATGGAATGATATATTGATTTATTGGTTAGGATTCAAACTCATATGTTCTTCACATAGGTTGCACTTACAGCTAGTTCTGGATTGATCACCTAGAATCTCGATCTTAGGTTGTTAAATTGGTACGATAGTGTGATTTATAATCTGATCAAAACCTAGAGTGAGAAAATTAGATAATTGCAAAGGAATTTGGATTAGATAATTTGTGAACAAATCGAACCTGTGCTTAATGCTTGTTTAGACTTTAGGATTCGTACAGGAATTTGGTTTCTTAAGTTTTAAACATAGTTAATTCTCGCAACGAAAGTTGGTTTATTTTACATTAGTGATTTGAGTTCTGGAACTTGTTCGTAATTCGATTTTAACCAATTAATTGATCTTCATTACTTGATTTCCTGAGAAATTCTCTGAACCTGACGTTTTTCCCATCTGATAAAAAAACCATTTTAATTATTATTTGCATTGTTACTTAATTTATTTCATATTCGCTTAGCTGAATTCGAAACGAAAAAGTCTATCGTGAGGTTCTTGAGTCCTTGTGGATTCGACCCCTAAGTACTGCATCGATCTCTTAATTTGAGAGAGTAGCTCTAGGAATTTAATTTGAGCGATTATCAAATTTTGGCGCCGTTGTCGGGGACTCTTTTGAGTTTCCGATAGATTTAAGTGTAGAATCTAGACTAAGTTTTATTTTAAGTTTTACTCACATTCGTTCTATATTTTTGTCTTGTGTTTCAGGTGTATGCCTAGTCGTGTTACCAAGAGCAACAAGGACAGTCAGCTTTTGTTTCTTCCGAATCAGGAGCTTGCGAAGTTAGAATGAGCGAACAGAAAAGCAAAGAAGCCAGTGGAGATGGTTAATCCTGTGATTTTACGTCAGGACGAAGCTGGTGTTCTTAGGGACCAAGAGGGTCATGTTTGCAACGAGCAAGGGCAGAGATTGGATGGGGATGGAAACCCCATTGTGCCAGTTGCTATTGAAAACGTGTAGGTACGTGCGCAAGCTGGGAGAGTAAGGACGCTTGGGGATTACAATAGATCTGATGAGTTTTATGCGAATAGGTCTGCGATCAGACTTCCTAGCTTTGATAGGAACGATTTTGAGTTGAAATCGTCCTACTACACGCTGGTTGGTCAGTCCATGGATTGGCTCATGAACATCATATGGACCATATTGAGAGGTTCGAGGACTTGGTGACTAGCATGAAGCACAATGGAGTCAGTTATGACTATCTCTTTTGTAAGCTTTTCCCACATTCTCTTAGTGGTGAAGCAGCTTATTGGTTGAAGCAGTTACCAACAGCGTCTCTCACCAATTGGGAAGATACCAAGAAGGCATTTTTGCGTAACTTCTATGATGATGCGAGATCAGAGGATTTAAGGAATAACATCTCTCAGTTCACGCAGAGACCGACTGAAGCATTCAAGGCTGCATGGGTGCGATTCAGAGCTTACCAACGAGATTGTCCGCATCACGGTTTCAGTGAGGTTCAGTTGCTGGGTATTTTCTTCAGAGGTGTGGATTGGAGATATCAGATGGCTCTTGACTCTGCGAGTAATGGGAACTTCAACACGAGGTCCCCCGAAGAAGCTTATGTGTTGATTGAGAACTTGGCGTCTAGCAATAGCACCAAGAATGCTGATTTCGAGAGGCAGAAGCAAGCTGGAAACATAAATGGAAAACAGATTGCTGAGTTGAAGAACAAGTTAGATTCAGTTCACAGTATTTTGGAGAACAAGAAGTCGGTTCAGTTTGCTGCAGAGGTTGAGACTTTCGAGCCCGAAGAAGAAATTGAAGAGGATGTCAACTACATAGGTGGGACTGGTTTTCAGAGTCAGAGATTTGGAAATCAACAAAGCCGAGGTGCTTACAATGGCTACGGTCAGAGGAGTAACTTTACGGGTAATCATAACTCGTTTGGGTATGACTCTAAGCCTCAGAATCAGAAGCCTTTCCAGAGAAACAACAATTTCAGCAGGACTTATGGATCTTCATCTTACCAAACACCTCCTGCACCAACTGAGTAAACTGAGATGAAATCTATGCTTGAGCAGATACTAGAAGGACAGCAAAAGATCACAATTGACTTTAATGGGAAGATCGATGCCATGTACACTGATTTGAACGGTAAGTTCGAATCTTTGAGCACTCATGTCAAGAAACTAGATACTCAAGTTGCGCAGACTGCTGGGTCTGTAAGAAGACAAGATGGAGTCCTTCCTGGAAGGACAGACACTAATCCAAAGTATCAATGCAATGCCATCATGTTGAGAAGTGGTAAGGATCTTAATCCAGTGCTAAAAAGGGTCTAAGTGTTGATCAACTCGTGGAGTTAGAAGAAATTGAAGACGATTTTGCAGAAAAATCGCCTGTGTCGGTCGACACGAGTGGATTGTGTCGGTCGACAGACCCTGAAGACATGAAAAAATCAAGCCGTGTTGATCAACACACCACTGGTGTCGGTCGACATGAGCACCCACAGAAAATCGAGGCATATGGATTTTCGACTAAGGACAAAGCTGAGGTCCCTGTGTCGGTCGACACAACCCTTTGTGTCGGTCGACACAAGGAGCCAGCTGCGGCACCAATTTCCAAGAAGTCAAAAATTTCGAATGAACGAGTCTACAAGCCTAGGATTCCATTCCCTAGGAATCCTAGGAAGTCAAAACAGGAGTTGTATGAAGCTAAGTGCAAGGCCATGGTGGACAAACTCATCATTGAGATTCCTTTGATTGATGCTATCAAGACTACTCCGGTGGTTAAGAGGTGTTTGAAGAAGATGCTTACGCAGGATATGAGAGAAGAGGAAGGTGTGATGATGATCTCTGAGGTTTGCAGTGCCGTTATTCAGAACAGGATACCGGAGAAACTTAAAGATCCGGGAAGCTTCGTTTTGGATTGCTCTATTTTCATGGATAAGTTCAAGAGTTCACTGTGTGATCTGGGGTCGAGTGTTAGTTTGATGCCTTACTCGGTTGCTGTGGAACTTGGGATGACTGATTTCACACCCACTAGGATTTCTCTAATTCTAGCTGATCGGAGTGTGAAGATTCCCGAGGGTCTTTTAGAATATGTGCCGGTACGAATTGGCGATTGCATGATCCCTACAGATTTCATAGTTCTGCGGTACAGTGTTGAGCCTAAGGATCCTCTTATCCTGCGCAGACCCTTCTTAGCTACAGCTGGTACTCTCATTGATGTAAAGGGGGGGGGCAAGATAGCTTTGAATGTGGGAGATCTAGTGATGAGTTTTGACATGGATAAGCTGGTAAAGTGACCCACCATTGACAGACAGACTTACTACGTGGATACTCTTAGCAATATCGCAGAGGAAATCTTTCATGAGATGCATCCTACGGACCCTTTAGAGAGAGCTTTAATCAGTTCTACGCGAGATATGGAGCATCTAGACGACATTGCTGCTGGATATGTCAAGATGTTGGATGCTAGTGAGCGCGTGATGCAGTTAGTCGCTCACGAGGAGCTGGTCGATACCTCACAAAAAGCCGCGGTATTGAGTGATTGGAGCGAAATAAAGCTCCCAAAATTGAGCTCAAACAACTCCCTACGGGGCTAAGGTATGCGTTTTTTGGACCGAATTCCACGTATCCTATTATTGTTAATGCTTCCTTGAACAACGCAGAGCTCACGTTACTGCTAAGTAAGCTGCGCAAGTATCGTAAAGCTCTTGGCTATTCTCTTGATGATATTTCAGGTATCTCTCCGTACTTGTGCATGCATAGGATCCATCTCGAGGATGAGTCGAAGTCGTCAATTGAGCATCAGAGGTGGCTGAATCCGAATCTAAAGGAGGTAGTTAAGAAGGAGATTATGAAACTCCTGGAAGCTGGGATCATCTATCCTATCTCGGACAGTGATTGGGTTAGTCTGGTACATGTGGTTCCTAAGAAGGGTGGAGTCACAGTGATTAAGAATGAGAAGAACGAGCTGATTCCTACGCGGACTGTGACTGAACATAGGATGTGTATTGATTACAGGAAGCTGAATGCTGCGACAAGGAAAGATCACTTCCCGTTGCCGTTCATTGATCAGATGTTGGAGAGGTTGGCCAACCACCCCTACTACTGCTTCCTAGATGGATACTCGGGCTTCTTTCAGATTCCGATCCATCCCAAAGATCAGGAGAAGACCATGTTTACGTGTCCCTATGGTACATTTGCATATCGCAGAATGCCATTCGGACTTTGTAATGCTCCTGCGACATTCCAGAGATGTATGATGTCCATATTCACAGATATGATTGAGGATTATATGGACGTGTTCATGGATGACTTCTCAGTCTATGGACCATCTTATCATGAGTCTTTGGAAAACCTGTGCAAGGTGCTCGCTAGATGCGAAGAGAAGCACTTGATTCTGAATTGGGAGAAGTGCCATTTTATGGTCAAAGATGGTATTGTTCTTGGGCACAGAGTTTGGCAAAATGGGATTGAGGTTGATGAGCGAAGATTGAGGTTATGATGAATTTGCAGGCACCATATTCAGTAAAGGTTGTGAGGAGTTTTTTGGGGCACGCTGGTTTTTATAGGAGGTTCATCAAAGATTTTAGCAAACTCGGTAGACCATTGACTGCTTTGTTGTGTAAGGATGTGAAATTTGAGTTCACTACTGAATGCCAATCAGCTTTTGAACCGATCAAGCAAGCATTAGTGAACGCTCCAATTGTAAGTTCACCAGACTGGGATTTGCCTTTCGAGGTGATGTGTGATGCCAGCAACTTCGCGGTTGGAGCTATTCTGGGGCAGAAGAAGGACAAGAAACTTCATGCTATTTACTACGCTAGCAGAACACTAGATGATGCGCAGAGGAACTATGCAACTACCGAGAAAGAGTTGTTGGCTGTGGTGTTTGCGTTTGAGAAGTTTCGTCAGTATTTGGTAGGTTCTAAGGTGATAGTACGCATGGATCACTTAGCTCTGAAGTACTTGATGCAGAAAAAAGATGTAAAACCAAGGTTATTGAAATGGATTCTGCTTCTCCAAGAGTTTGATATTGAAGTTCGAGATAAGAAAGGAGTTGAAAATGGAGTTGATGATCATCTTTCTAGGATCAGAGTTGAAGATGATGTCCCAATCAATGATTTTCTGCCTGAGGAGAATGTATACAAGGTTGAGATTGGTCAAATTTCGGATTTAGAGGAAAAACAGCAGAATTGTCGAATTGAGGTGTCCGTGTCGACCAACACAACCATGTGTGTCGGTCGACACAGGTCGAACACGAACCCAAAATTTTCAACGGTTTAAATTGGTGACTACAACATGGATTTATGCACTGTAACTCTTCCCAATCGACCATGGTACGGTGATATTGCCAATTACCTTGCTGCTGATGATGAGCCAGAAAATTTCACGGGATATGCCAAGAATAAATTTTTGAGAGAGATTAGAAGGTTCTACTGGGATGAACCTTACTTGTACAAGCACTGCGCGGATGTCATGTACAGTAGATGCATTGCTGAGACTGAGGTTCCAGATGTACTATTTCATTGTCATGGTTCTGAGTATGCTGGGCACTTCGCGACTTTTAAGACAGTATCTAAGGTTCTCCAAGCCGGTTTTTGGTGGCCTACAATGTTCAGAGATGCTAATGCATTCATAGCTCGGTGTGATGCTTGCCAGCAAAGGGGAAAGATTAGCAAGAGGCATGAGATGCCACAGAACTTCATCCTGGAGGTTGAGGTATTTGATTGCTGGGGTATTGATTTTATGGGACCGTTTCCTTCATCTTACGGGAATCGGTATATTTTGGTTGTTGTGGACTATGTGTCTAAGTGGGTAGAAGCTATCGCTAGTCCGACCAATGATGCCTCTGTGGTTCTTAAGATGTTTAAGGCCATAATCTTCCCTCGATTTAGAGTACCTCGGATTGTGATAAGTGATGGTGGTTCTCACTTTATCAACAAGGTTTTCAAGAAACTGCTGTAGAAGCATGGTGTACATCACCGTGTGGCTACTCATTATCATCCGCAGACAAGTGGACAAGTTGAGGTTTCGAACAGACAGATCAAGGAGATTTTAGAGAAGACCGTGGGCAAGACTAGGAAGGATTGGTCTACTAAGCTGGATGATGCTCTATGGGCCTACCGGACTGCGTTCAAAACACCACTTGGGACTACACCATTTCATCTTCTCTACGGGAAAGCTTGCCACCTCCCAGTTGAGTTGGAGCACAAAGCAGCATGGGCAGTTAAGATGATGAATTTCGACATCAAGTCTGCTGCAGAGAGGCGATTGATTCAGCTGAATGAACTGGATGAAATCATATGTCATGCCTATGAGAACTCTAAGTTATACAAGGAGCAAACAAAGGCATATCATGATAAGAAGATCATCTCCAGGAACTTCAAACCGAATGATCAGGTGCTTCTGTATAACTCTCGTTTACAATTTTTTCCTGGAAAATTGCGTTCTCGTTGGTCAGGTCCTTTCACTATCAAAGAGGTCCGACCATATGGTGTTATCGTCTTGACAAGTGCTGAAGGCAATGAATTCACAGTGAATGGAAAAAGGGTGAAACACTACTGGGCGAAAGCCAAAACTCCAACAGGGCACATTGTGTCTCTAACTGATGCACCCGCTGCCTAACCGCATTACAGTCGAGCTAATGACGTTAAACAAGCGCTTGGTGGGAGGCAACCCACCGGTAAGTCTGTAAATATGAATTTCAGAGTCTTGTTTTCTTTTTATTTTGGATTTTGGTGTTTTTGTGTCATGTACAGAAAAATTCGGAAATTTGTTGTCCATGAGTCTCTGTGTCGACCAACACGCCTTGTGTGTATCGGTCGACACAACCACTTATTCAGAACAGCCTTATCGATTTAAGCTTAGTGTCACCCGACACCAGGCTGTGTGTCGGGCGACACAGGTACGATTCCTGTTTCTTTTTATTTTCTCAATTTCATATCATTTTTAACCGAACCTATACTTCAATAACACTGGGGACAGTGTTGTTCAAGTCTGGGGGAGGTGGTTACTGACAGCATCTTTTATTTTCTTAGAGTCAGTTTGTCGTTTTATTGAGTCAAAAATTTGTTGGAAACTATGATCTTTCTCTTGGTTTGTTGTGTTGATTATTTCATCTAAGTGACCATTGTTGCAGAATCAGTTCCAATCCGACTAATGAAAAAACCAAAGGCTGACCAGTTGACTTGAGACTCCCATATTTCCAACAGAGACCCACTAAAACCTGAGCTAATTTCTTATTGTTCCTTTTACCTCATCGATGTGATTGATGTTCATAGGGCTTGACTCCTCGTTCATACTTGACAAAACACAACCTGTGTAAAAATAAATTGTACTCCTCTCCCTTGTTCTAAGTAATAAATATATAAAGATGAGATGATTTTCTTTGGAGTAAAGGGGTAGGAAAATTTCCCATGACCCCATTATTTTACTTTGAAAGAAATGATCACGCAAATGTTGGAAGCGAGGTTAGGAAAATTTCCCGTGATGCCATTATTCGCCTACACCTTTGAATTATTATTCAAAAAAAAAAGTGAATCAGAAAATAATAAGTCTGGAGGAGAGAAAGAGTACCAAGTGTTGTATGGTTGGTTTGTCATAGTATTGTACGGGAATGAGTCTAGAAGGTTCTTGGCATTGAGATCAGAGATGAGACCCAGCAATGAAGGGCTTATGGACTATGTTGCGAAATTATGGGTTGAATCGAGAAAGTTGCGAATGTCTACGGTGAAGTACATGGTGGTTCAATTTGGATTGGTTTTTGTTGCATGTGGATTACATGGTGATTGGTCAATGTGGTGCTCTAAAGAGAAGGTGAGTTTCTGCGTTTTTCAAACTCAGTTTTTTGTTTTGCTTGAGGGCAAGTAAAGGCTAAGTCTGGGGGAGTTGATATATCATGGTTTTCACCGGTTTTCAACCATGATATCTGTTGTTTTATCGAGTCAAAGTGTGTTTTTAGAGTCTTTTATTTATTTTATCTAGTCTTTACAGGTTTTAAGTCATTTTGGAGGAAACACGACATTTTGGGTGCAATTGGACTTATGAAGATGTGGGATCATGATGAAGCTTTGGAAACCTGGTGTTATTTAAAAGGCTTCCCTTGATTGGATTGCGATGAAATTTGGAGACAAGATAGCCACTTGAGTTAGCTTTCATTTGGAGGTGGTTTGAAGTCATTCCGATCAACGGTTATAAAGTTATGTCATTTTTAACGAAAATATATCAATCTGACGAGCAAAAGAAGCAATCGATCCATCCAAATATGGATCGATCTATCCAGACAAATCTGGCGCGCATGAATTTTCCAGACCAAACCAGATCGATCCATCCAAATCTGGATCGATCCATTCAGACAAATCTAGCGCGCAAGAATTTTCCAAATCGAGCCAGATCGATCCATCTGCTTCCCAGACGAAAAAGGCAAATTCTGACTTTTCTTTTTAGCCCCAGAATCATCCAAACTCCACCAAATCTGACCCTAGACCCATATATACTTATTTTAAGCCACTTTTGGAGAGCACACTTTTTTCTACACAAGTTTTACACACGCTTTCTTTTCTATTCAAACTTTTGGCTTTGGCGAAGAACTTGGAGAGATTTAGAGCTTGGGGCTGATCTGATACTTTGTACTACTTTGATAGAAGATTTCGAGCCCCTGTTTCTATTTCTCTTTTCTGATTTATATGATATCTATCTTATTCATGTCTTTAATTTTAATTGATATGTGTGAGTAGATCCCTTGTTGGGTTTAGGGATTCTCATTAGGGATTTCATGGAATGATATATTGATTTATTGGTTAGGATTCAAACTCATATGTTCTTCACCTAGGTTGCACTTACAGCTAGTTCTGGATTGATCACCTAGAATCTCGATCTTAGGTTGTTAAATTGGTACGACAGTGTGATTTATAATCTGATCAAAACCTAGAGTGAGCAAATTAGATAATTGCAAAGGAATTTGGATTAGATAATTTGTGAACAAATCGAACCTGCGCTTAATGCTTGTTTAGACTTTAGGATTCGCATAGGAATTTGGTTTCTTAAGTTTTAAACATAGTTAATTCTCGCAACGAAAGTTGGTTTATTTTACATTAGTGATTTGAGTTCTGGAACTTGTTCGTAATTCGATTTTAACCAATTAATTGATCTTCATTACTTGATTTCCTGAGAAATTCTCTGGACATGACGCTTTTCCTATCTGATAAACAAACCGTTTTAATTATTATTGCATTTTTACTTAATTTATTTCATACTCGCGTAGCTGAATTTGAAACGAAAAAGTCTATCGTGAAGTTCTTGAGTCCTTGTGGATTCGACCCCTAAGTACTGCATCGATCTCTTAATTTGAGAAAGTAACTCTAGGGATTTAATTTGAGCGATTATCATCTAGTCAAATGATGAGTAGCTCCGGTATCCAAAATCTAAGAAGGAAAAGAAACCATACCAGAAAGATGTTCCTCGGTACTTGTACCAACACTTGTTGCATTGATCACATGTTTGGCGCTTAGCCATTGTTCATCTTTCAGGCAAAACACGGCTGCTCGATCCGCATTAGTGATTGCAACATTAGCGTGAACTGGTGCTGCAGGAAACCATCCTTGAGCCACATTGGCTCGTCCCATACCTCCCCTTCCGCGGAAAGCACCAACAACCGCAGCTCCAAGTCCACGTCCACTACGATTGCGTGGTCTATCGCCCCACCGTTCTGGAAAGCCGAGGATTTGGAAACAGCTCTCCGCTAGGTGGCCTGAGCGACCACAGTTTGTGCACTATCCCATAGAAGTGCGTTCAAAAGGTCGAGGTCTTGCACTGTGTTGCACATCAAATGCCATTCCTTCGGTTCGAGGCTCAACAACACTCCGACGGATTCGAGAGTCTTCATCTTGTGTGACCTTAAGATAGACATGCTCAAGGCTTGGCAAAGGTTCCTGCATCAGCAAAGAGGAACGCACTGTACCATACACAGCTTCATCGAGACCCATAAGAACTCATGGACTTTGTCTTGTTCAAGTTGTTACTCCAACAACGCCAAACAATCACACGTACATAGTCCACAAGTATAGTGGAGATAAGGACGAAAGGCATCCAAACTGTCCCACAACTTCGTCAATTTCCCGTAGTAAGCTTCAATGGAGAGACCATCTTGACGACAATTGGCCAGCTCCTTTCGCAGGTGTTGAACCCTTGGTCCGTTCATTACTCGAAACCTCTTCCGAATATGCTCCCACAGATCTCGAGCCATTGGTTTGTGAGAGATATTCGAGCGAAGTTTCGGATCGATCGTCATCTTGATCCATGAGACCAAGAGAGCATTGATTGATTTCCAGTCATCGTAGTCCGGAGAGTCTTCTGCCAGTTTTGCAAGTCTCCCATCGAGGTTGCCAAACTTCTTTCGAGAGCTCAGCGCCGTCTCAAGATTGACTACCCACTCCTCATAGTTGTCTCCACGGAGAAGAGGGTGAGATATCACATGTCCCAGATTATCACTCGCCGTGAGATCGTACGAAGAAATCGTACGTCTCTGCACCTCTGTTTTGATCACCGAGGTCTGTGCATCCAAAGATTCGATGGCCTTGTTTTTGTCGGATTCACTCATTATTCAGGTTACAAGGAAAACTAGTTCGAGATCGAGACAAAGAGATCGAACACGAAGAACACAAATCGCTCGAAACGAAGAAGAAAGTAGAAAAACAGAGTCGTATGGTTGAGAACTTTTAAAGAGATGTTTCTGGCTCTGATACCATGACAAAAACGATTCTGAATATTTGTGTTATTGATCAATGAGCGGCTACCCCTCTATTTATACAAGTGTGGGATCACCCTTAACCTAGCTATAAACTTCCTAAAGAAGATAAACATAAAATAGGAAAATGTGTTATTTACAAAGATATGTGTATATACTAGTATGTCCGCCAATAGAGCTTCTTGGGTTCTTAGAGATGCCAAGGATTTTGTTATGCTTCACAGCCGAAGATGTTTGCAAATATGTCATGCCTTGATGATGCTAAGTTTGTGACTTTCCTGTGGGCAGTGGAAAGCATGGGCTTTCATAAAGTAAATAATTTGGTTTTTGCTAATGAGTTCTCAGAATTAGTTGGAGCAGCTAATAGACCCAAGGCTTAGCCTAACTTTAGTTTCCAGGTTGGGGAAATTGCTAAGGCTTTAGGAAAGATTGATTTTTGGAAGGTGATGGTGGAACACAAAAAAGCAAATAGAGGAGCATTGTCTATTGCCCGACGTGTAACAAGGGATAGAAGAGTACAGTTTTATGTAGCTATTGGTTTTCCATTGTAGCTTGAAGAACTCTTTGTGTCAGAGAGTTCGTGATCCTTTGTACGTGGCTTCCATTAGATTTTTTGGTGTTTTGAGAGCTTAGTGATGGTCCGAATGACTTTCTTGATTAAAGATGGGAGATACTCTCCTTTTTTGTTTAGGATGAGATCGGTCTTTGATTGTAAATGTTGTTTGATCTCTTGTAATTAAACCCTGGCTTAAGGCTTTTAGCTGGTGTTATTGAATCAATGATTTAAAGTCAATTCCATCAGTTTTAAAATCTTCAAAATTTTATTTTTTGATGGAGTCTATGTGTGTGGATTCTAAAATCTCTGCAGTATACATTGGATTTTGTTTCTAATCATTTGTTCATTAAACTCCATCTACAAATCATTTCAAATCCATTAAAAACAAATATTTCCAAAATCTTTTAATGTTGAATAACACTGGATTTTAATGATGGATTTAAAATCTTTTATTGAATAACACCAGATTTTAAAATCTTTAAGACATGATTTACAAATACTATATCCAATAACACCAGATTTTAAAGTAGGATTTAGAATCATTGATTGACTAACAGTGGATTCTGCTTACTCTATTAAAATCCATCATTGAATAACACCTATTTAATATACTAAGAAGGAAAAAAAAAAGTTAGACCACAAAATCAAATACGGAAAAATATGAGAATTTAGGGAAGTTTTAAAAAGATTCAATAGAATCCCAAAAGCCAAAAACGGGAAGCAGCTTTATCCAGAAAACATAAAACAACAAGCTGTTTTCTCTCCCGCCGCACGTGACACCTGAAAAACATCAAAAAGCCGCAGGGCAATTCTAACGCGACAGCAAATCTTCTATCACCACCAACAAAAATCTGCCACGTATCATAATTTCACCATCGTCTCCCTCAGATTTCTTCCCCCTTTCCATAAACCCTCTGAAAACCCCTCTTTTAGGGTTTCATCTTCAAGCTTCTCACTAACACCTTCGATCTCACAGTCACTGTTCACTGTTCAAGCTTCTGATTCTACTAATTCGGATTACATCTCCTTCTTCAAGTAACTTCTTCTGTTTGCGTTGATGTAGCGAAAGAAAAATGGTTCGATTCTCGTCCTGCTTCTTGGTTCTGGTTCTGGCTCTGCTTTGGATTCGAGAAGCTTCGTCGCAGTTAGGTTCTGGTCCGCACATTACCGATGTCAATATACTCTTACCTCCGAGGATGAAGAACCCAGTTGAGTATCGGCTTCAAGGAAGTGATGGCTGCTTCAAATGGTACATTTTCCACAAACTCGTCTAGTCGTCTTTGTTATTTTGTTCAATTTAGCTCAGGTTTGTACTGGAGCTTAGAAATTTCCCGGAAACATGATGATTTAAGTAATGCTTATTTTGTTTTCTTTGGTGAACATGTTTCGTTTCTATTCTATTTATAAGTCTGTGAATAAAGTGAACAACAATGCAATGTAGTTCGCTTTTGCTAGGGATGGTGTTGATTTTTTTTAGTTTGGTGTCTAAATTCCAGGTCATGGGATCATCACGATATTCTCTCGGTTATGCCTGAGTTTAATTCGAGCAGTCACTGTTCGACCAGCGCTCGTCTTACATCGATTTCCCCTTATAGTGGTAGAAAGGAGACCGCAGTTTATGCCACTGATATACAGACAGGGATGGTGATTCGGTGCAAGGTGTTTATTGACAACTTCTCACGGATCCAGATTTTTCATAATTCTATCAAGCTTGATCTTGATGGACTCTCCATGCTTAGAGTCCGCGCTTTTGATAGCGAAGGTAGGTGATTTTTATGGATTAACTATGTCCTTTCATAAACTTTCCGTTGTCCCTGGTCGATAATTGGATTTTAATTTATCATCACATTCTTTAGCGTTACAAGTCCATAGCTAGCTTTATATTTTTGATATAATACACTGTTTTGTTCTCCAGTTTGTGTGGTATTTTGTAATCTGCTGAAATCTTTTTGTAGAAAACGAGTTCTCCTCACTTGTGGGTCTACAATTCATGTGGAAGCTAATGCCTGAAAATCATGGATCAACACATCATCTTGCTCATGTTCCTTTGAAGGAATCTCCATTGACTGACTGTGGGGGACTGTGTGGCTACTTGGATATCCAGAAAAAGCTTGAGGATAGTGTATGTAAATCTATAGAGTGTGAGTTACTGAATCTAAAATTTTCATGGATGAGAGATCTAATGTGGCGTGGTAATTGCAGGGGGTGTTTTCAGATTTGTTTGTGGTCAAAGGAACCAAAATTGGACATGAGAAGGTTTCAGTTCATCTGCTTGAGGCTCCTCTTACCCATATAGCTGATGAATTAGTGCTAACGGTAGCAGAGGCCATGTCACTTGAACCTCGTTCACCAGTTTACGTCCTTATGGGAGCTTCTTTCAGTTACACTTTAAAGGTCATGCGTGGTAATGTTCCTCAAGGTTTGTCTGCATCTTATAGATTAATTTTTGACTTTTTATTAAGCAATGTTTGAGTTATTCGATAACCTAGTGTTGTAAAGCTCAGGTTGTTTGATACACATGTCATATGAAAAGGATGTATAAAGCAACCTTAGCTCATTCTCATATTAAACTATCCCGAGTGTGACACGCTATGTTATGTTGCTTACCAGTCTCGTTCTTGATAGTTTACTGTTTATTGTATTTGCAGCCGTGCATCTACCATCATCACCTCACAGATGGTCTGTGTTGAACTCTTCTGTTGCTCAAGTGGATTCTTTGATAGGTCTGACTAAAGCATTAAGCTTGGGGGTAACAACAGTTGTTGTTGAGGATACCCGGGTTGCTGGCCACATTCAAGGATCATCTATCAATGTTGTCACTCCAGATACTTTTATCTTGTACATATCACCTTGGTCAATGTCAGGGGATCCTATTACAGAATCGGAACCTTTTCCATCATCTATGCATTGGTATGTGGTGTCTGGTCATCAATATCTAATTCAAATGAAGATTTTCTCTGGGAGACCTGATGCACATGAAATCTATATTACTGAGGTATTTCCCTTTTCTTTTACCCTTTTTGCATTTACAGGAAAACATTGCATGCTCATGTGTAGTTTGCTTACGTCTCTTTGTGTTACAATGCTCCTTTGCCTCTACATTTTTTCAACTAAAGGAAGTGGTGCACAATTTTTTTTATCTTTAGGTTGTCATTGGTCCATACGCTTTTAAGAGTAACTACACTGTATTTGGTGATTTCCTCCCGTTTTTATTGATTTTTATGCAGTCATATGAGTCTCTTTATCCTGAACATGTGTTCTTACTTGGAAAGGGAACTGCTGGTGACTACACCATATTCAAATTTTGAGGGACTGAAACAAAATAGAGAAAATAAAAGTGTAGAAAAGCCTGATGATGTGTATTTTGTGGCTGTTCTTTCTCACTGCTGTTCGTTTGTTGCTTTTAGTTTCTCTTTCTTTGGTCTAGTTATATCCAGATGATCTATTGTAGATAGTATTCCTTATCATTCTTTGTATGTTCAGCATTATAATTTCCTTTGTCTTGATCGCAGACGGATGATATCAAACTGTATGGAGACAATTCAGATTATTGGAAAATCGTCTCACTGCCAGATGATCTTTCCTCTGAATATGGTTGGCGAAATTCTAGAATTTTGAAAGCAATCTCACCAGGATTAGGAGACCTTACAGCTGCATTGACTTACTTCAATGGGCATCAGGATTCGAAAGAGGTGACTTACCTCTCTTTGTAATCCTTTTTTGTCTCTTTCCATTTGTTTGTTCTGCGAGTTCAACAACTTCTTCTCTAGCAGGTTCTCAAGGTTGTCCAAGAAATTATGGTTTGTGAAAAAGTGCAGTTCACATTGAACAGTGAAGATGACACACCTAAAATTCTACTCCCTTGGACCCCTGCTGTTTATCAGGAGATGGAGCTAATTGTGACTGGAGGTCAGCTCCCAAGCTATGATTCTCGTGACCTATTCTTTTCCAGTTTGAAAACCCATGGTGACTTGATGTTTTCTCCTCAATGTAGGTTGTGCAAAAGCATCGAGTGACTACAAGTGGTTTACTTCAGATATGAGCATTTTGTCTGTGTCAGCTTATGGAATTATCCAGGCAAAGAGGCCTGGAATAGCCACTGTAAAGGTGGTGTCGACTTTCGATTCACAAAATTTCGATGAGGTACATTAAGTTTTTTTGCATATTTTCTATCGGTTGATGCGTCAAACTCGAGAAAATATATTTATTTTATATTCCGAGAGGGATAAATTAGGAACAGATCCAAATGCTCACCCTTTTTTGTTTTTGTGACTTAGTATGCTATGGGTTCTACTCTTTATTATGGTGCTTCAACTGATTAATTAATTCTTCGTAGGTTATTGTTGAAGTTTCCATTCCATCCTCTATGGTTATGTTGCAAAACTTTCCAGTAGAGGCAGTTGTTGGAACACACCTGCAAGCAGCTGTCACAATGAAGACTTCAAATGGTTATGACCGGAACTTGTCTTTTGTCACTACTGGTGTTTAGTTATCATCTCTTTTTGTTTTGCTTTGTTTTCTTTTATATTTTGCTAACTTGGAAATCTTACATATCAGGTGCCTCGTTCTCTAAATGTGATGCTTTTAATTCATTGATCAAGTGGAAGACAGGGAGTGACTCTTTTGTTATTGGTAATGCAACATCTGAGATGATGATGTTGGATGAAATAAGAAGCATGAACTCCAGTCCTTCTTGTTCACGGGCTTATATATATACTTCATCTCCTGGCCGCACAGTGCTTCAAGCAACTCTGGCAAAAGAGTTCCATTATTTTGATAAGTCTTTGAGTGAATCAATTGATTTAAAAGCAACTTTAAGTATCGGGGCCTATCTGCCACTTTCTGTTAGACAGGATAGTGACGGGAATCATCATGGTGGATATTGGTTTGATAAGACACAAGAAGAAATTGATAATGGGGTTAGTAAGCTATATCTTGTACCTGGGACATATGTTGACGTTATGCTTCTTGGGGGACCTGAAAGGTGGGGTGACAATGTTGAGTTCACCGAGACTGTGAAGAAAGTGAATGAAGATGAGGAGGATCTTACAAATGGAGTTAACGTCCATCATAACTTTGACCGCCATGCTAACATGTATAGAATTTTGTGCCAGACGCTTGGTTCTTATGTAAGTTTCAGGCATTCTATGCAATTATGTTTACTCTTTGCTCTTCCTTTTTATATCTAAAGTGAAAGATGACACTGCCACCTCTTCTCCGCTTGTATCCATCCAGAAACTGGTATTCTTGCGTGGAAATCTGGTGGGGATGGACCATCCTTTACCTGCAGTGGCAGAAGCTTTCTTATCTGTTCAATGCAGCTTACCATCCTCTGTTGTGCTCATAGTTGATGAATCTGGTATGTTCAATATCTCCCATTCCATAGGAGTTGATTACCCCCATCGTTTAGGTATGCCATGATTTTGCTCATGACATGAGGTTATACATGTCATTTTACAGTTAATAAGCTTGATGTGGTAAGAGCTGTTAGTCAAGCTGACAGGGCACCGGGACGACTTCGTGTAACTCCTGTGACTGTGGCAAATGGGCAAATCATTCGAGTGGCTGCTGTTGGTATTAGCAACTCTGGAGAAGCTTTTTCAAACTCCTCAACTCTTTCTCTCAAGTGGGAACTGAGCAGTTGCTACAACTTGGCATACTGGGACGATGATTATAATTCAAAAATGACAAAGTCTAGCTGGGAGAGGTTTTTGGCTCTTCGTAATGAATCAGGATTGGTAATATTGTAAACCAATTCCTCCGTCATTATTTCATTCTTCGGACCTCAAATTAATTTCTTTTAATATATATGATTTACTGTTTTGACAGTGCACTGTCCGTGCCACAGTTTCTGGTATTGATCATTCTGTAAAAAGCCAATACTCATCTCTGCTCCCAGAAGGTTCTGAAAGTACTCTCACAGATGCTGTACGCTTACAGGTATGCATTTTGTAAGACTTCTTGCAATATCTGTATCCTTTACTCCCACTTATCCTTATCTCCTAATCACACTTAAAGCTCAAATTAGATTTCCCTTCAGTTATCTGGTAATCCTTGTTCCATTTCCAGTTGTGATTGTAGTGGTTTCTCATCATTACTGTCAATTGGTTGAATATGCAGTTGGTTTCCACACTAAGAGTCACACCAGAGTTCAACCTGGTCTTTTTCAATCCGAATGCCAAGGTAAATCTACTTATTAACAAGTTTTCACTTAAAATTGTTGGTAGATGATTGATTAATAGTTGGATGCATACATTGACACAGATGATAACATGAATGGATTGCATTGAGTATTTTGCACTTTCCAATATTTTTCTGTCTCTCTGGTTCTACTTGTTTTGTGAGCACCAGAACGAGATTTGCAATGTTTCTAAAGTTTACTTCCTGAAGGTTAATTTGTCAATGACTGGAGGAAGCTGTTTGTGGGAAGCAGTTGTGAATGATACTCGTGTAGCAGAAGTTATTCGACCCCCGTCTGGCCTGCAATGCTCGCAAATGATGCTGTCTCCAAAAGGTTTGGGGACTACACTCGTGACAGTGTACGATATCGGGGTTTCTCCTCCACTTTCAGCTCTTGCGGTGGTAAGTTGTTACTCTATGAGCAGGATAATTTGGCGCAATAACGTGTGAGATTTCTTTGATTTGTTAATTCACATTGAACATGACCTTGACTTCTTTGCGAGTAGACTTTGTGGTGTGTTGTGTGGAGATCAGTGTATGCTTTGTCACTCTTAAATTTAGTCTAGAACTCAATGAGTTTCACGAACCCTGAGTCTCTCATCCTATTCTTACTACACAGATTAAAGTTGCAGATGTGGACTGGATAAAAATTGCATCTGGGGATGGGATAAGTATAATGGTATGTTTAGTATTGTACTATTTCCTTCCCGGTTTATTTTTAATTCTTTTTCGGTTACGCATTGCTTTTTTTTATCTTTAATATGATATTATCATGCTTAATTTAAATGTGGCAGGAAGGAAGCACACACTTCATTGATCTATTGACCGGCATTGACGATGGGACGACCTTTGATTCTTCCCAGGTTTAAATGAAATTTTTATGGATATTTAATTAACCTGTTCTTGTTTTTTTGTTTGCTCTAAAATGTGCATGGAAATATTCTACAAGCCTTGTCCATATAACTTCACCAATCTAACAATTCTGAATTTTGGATATAAAAAGGACCAACAGCAAATATGATCTTCTGTACTGCAATGTCTCCTTGTTACTGATTTTCTTATTAGTGATTGATTGCTGATTGTGGATAAGTGCAGTACCCACTTATGGACATTATGGTGCATATTGAGGATGATCTTGTGGAGCATGTCACTGTCGATGACAATTCACTTTCTGTTGGTGAACACGTGTCAACTTCCTCTTTTAAAATAGTTGGTAGACGCCTGGGAATCACAACCCTATATGTGAGTTTACTTCTTGATTCTTTTCATGCTGTTAAAATAATTTTGTAATGGAACTAGGTACATCTGAAGCATTATTTTTTTTAATAGGTCAGCGCAAGACAACAATCAGGAGATAAAGTACTGAGCCAAACAATTAAAGTGGAAGTTTATGCCCCACCAAGACTTCACCCACAAGGACTATTTCTTGTTCCTGGTGCTTCTTATGTGGTATGATGGAAATATATATATACATATATTTATTTCTTGGGTGACTGCCTATTCGAGAATGCTATCTTTATTTTTGTTGTTCTCCCTTGCTATTTTGTGCTGATCAGCTTTTTGTTGCCTTATAGCTAACTGTTGAAGGAGGCCCAACCATGAATGTTTCTGTTGACTACACCACTGTGGATAACCAAGTTGCAAAGATTGAAAAATCAGGACGACTCTATGCGACATCACCCGGTAACACGGTGCGGGCGAAATTCTTCGAATATACCCTGTATTTTCAATATTAATCCGATAAAGCAGAACATGATTTGGCTATTAAATCATTTCCAACTAGACTTTTTGGAAAGATGTGGCATCGTGACCTGGTTTCTTTTATGATCAGACAATCTATGCAACAATATACGGGAGTGAAGGTACTGTAGTTTGTCAGGCAGTTGGAAATGCCGAAGTGGGACTTCCTGCTGCTGCAATGCTGATAGCTCAAAGTGACACTGTGGCCGTTGGCCATGAAATGCCTATATTCCCATCATTTTCTAAGGTTAGAATCAGAAGCCAGAAAGAACTTGCTGCTTAAGTTAACTCGTCTGGAGTCTATTCTCACTTGCTTACTGCTTTTTGGTTTCATTATCAGGGAGATCTTTTGTCTTTTTATGAGCTCTGCCAAGCATACAGGTGGACTATCGAAGATGAGGAGGTCCAATTTTGTGTTTCTTCTTATTGTGCATAATATAGTAATCTATTTTTTTTTATTCTCATGTGTATGACAAAAAATTTTCCTTGTTAGGTGTTAAGCTTCCATTTATCCTCCGTTGACGTGGAAGAGAATGCTGGCTTTGTCAATGTCGTCCAAGGAAGGTAACCTAAGATTACTGCGTGTGCTCACTAGCATACATACAATAACGATTAATCAAACGCAAACCATTTTCCAATTACGGTTGATAAATATTTTCAGGTTGGCTAGTCCCTTTACTTAATTCCCACAGAGAAGTGACTTTCACTACTCTAGAATATCCTAACAAGGCATCATCATGCTCAACATCGTTCAACTTTTAGAAGTATACTTAGCTAGTGCAATTAGCTTGCATGTTCAAAATCAAATGAGAACATGTGGTAATTTGTTAGTAATAATTTGTTACTAATAATTTGTTAGTAATGCTACAGCTTAGAAGGCAATGCCACAGTTTGTTAGTAATAATTTGAGCTCAGTATTCATGTAATCTGTTTAGCTGAGGTCTATGCAGAATAGTAAGATCTGAGCACATAAGCTAGAAGAGTCATCAAATTCTAATGAGCTGTTATTATCTTTTCCATTTCAGATCAGCTGGAAAGACCAGAGTCACGATTGCGTTCTCATGTGATTTCGTGTCTCCTGGCTTGTACTCTGAATCTAAAACATATGAAGCGTCAATGATTTTATCTGTTGTGCCTGATCTCCCTCTTTCTCTTGGGGTTCCTATGACCTGGGTTCTTCCGCCTTTTTATACGTCATCTAGTCTATTGCCGTCATCTCCTGAGCCACAGAAGCACAGGGATGGTCAAAGTCACAGAGGCAATATAGTCTATTCCATATTGAAAGACTGTAGTTCTCGGGCTGATTTTGAACGAGATACCATATCAATTAATGGTGGAAGTGTCAAAACAACAGATAGCAACAATGTTGCATGTATTCAAGCCAGAGACCGCACAACTGGAAGGATTGAGATTGCTACTTGTGTGAGGGTTGCAGAGGTATTTTGAATGTGGAAGTTTGTATAGAAACTATCTTTCAGTAGGTAATGTTAGTGTTGAGGATCGTTGTCTGCTCTACTTTCTAGCCACTCGGTTTGCTTTTCTATTAATTTCTTGCATCACTTATCTTCTATTAGCCTACTTTGTTGGTAACATAGAATTCTATCAGGTTGCTCAAATAAGAATGAAGAGTGAGGGGATCCCTTTCCACGTGGTAGATCTTGCTGTTGGCGGTGAACTTGAACTTCCAATAAATTACTATGATACTTTAGGTAACACTCTCAGACTTTTACGTGCATACATCATGTTCTTGATGTATTTGTTCTATTTTAAATATCTTTGTTGTTTTGTTTTGAAAAGGGATCGCTTTTCTCGAAGCACATGGTGTGACTACATACAATGTTGAAACCAATCATCGTGATGTTGTATCTATCAAGATTGTCAATGACCAAACAAGTGTCTACATTAAGGTGCGTTAATCCTTATAGTCAACTTTTGTTGATACATGTGGTGTTTATGTAACATACTCAGTCAAAATGGTTTATTCAGGTCGGTTAAGAAATCTTGATATCTGATGCTTACTAGATTTATGCTTCTCTGCTCGACTGCTCCTTTCTAATCTTGTTCTCTTTATAATGAAGGGGATAAAACATGGTAAAGCTCTTATTCGGGTCTCCCCTAGCGGTAATCTCAGGAAAGCAGACTACATTCTGGTATGGGCTAATATCATGTATATTGTTGTTTAACTTATAGAAAAATTCTAAAGTTAAAATAATTTGCTGCTGTATTTGGTACGCATACATCTGTTAAGATATCTGCAATTGGCTATATCACAGGTGTTTTGTTTTTTTCAGGTTTCAGTTGGGGCACATATCTATCCTCAAAACCCGGTCATTCACACTGGAAATTTGTTAAATTTCAGCATAGCAGGTAAAATTCAAATGTTATCTACATGATAGGCATTTTAATGCATGTCCTGCTAAAAATAGATAATTTCTTGCGATGTGATATAGGGGCAGATCCTCAAGTCTCTGGTCAATGGGTTACATCAAACAAAAGTATCCTATCCGTCAATGTGGCATCTGGCCAAGCTAAAGCGATCAGACAAGGCTCAGCTCACGGTAATATCGATTTATCTTTTCATGCTTATCCTGTGCATCAGTTGGATTTCAAGAGGACATTAAGAAATATTTTCTCTATCTTGCTGCTGATCCATTGTCGCATCTGTACAGTTACATTTGAAGGTCATGGTTTGAAACTGCAAACAAAAGTCACAGTGCTACTTGGAAACACCATTTATGTTGACTCTCCTAGAGAAACACTGACAAATGTCCACGTCCCTGCAGAAGGATATAACTTTCCTGTGAAACTCAGGTCTGTAATCTTTTAATGTTGCACTAAAAAAACATATAGGCAACAACTTATTCCCCGATGATGATGATATAAACTGCAACAGGGAGAACAAGTTTGTAGTCTCTGAAAATGGAAACATGGGCACGTTTAACTGCCAAGTAGACCCTCCGTTTATAGGGTATGATGCTTGCTTTCAACTGTACTTTCTTCCAGTGCATATATGTATGTGTGTGCATATATATATAAGTGCACAACCTTGTTTTGATTCTTATTTATCTTGCATTGAAGATACGCAAAGCCATGGATGGATCTTGATACCGGCAACACTTATTGCCTTTTCTTCCCATATTCACCGGAGCATCTGGTTCACTCAATGTCTACATCAAGAGACATGAAATCTCATGTGTCCTTCTCCATTAATGCTTCACTCAAAGAAGCTCGTCATGTTTCGGGCTCTGCATCTGCACTTCTTATTGGAGGGTTTTCTGTAACGGGGCCAAACAAGGTTATTTGTTTCTTATTTTCTTTGCATTTCGGAAAGAATCATTAACCAGAGCCTATATCCAGAATATGTTTGCTTATAGTTTGACTTGGAAATAATTGCAGCTGAATATAAACCGGGATGCAAACAAGACCATCATTTCGATATTGGGGAACACAGGTATAAACCCGTTTATCAATTGCTACTCGTCTTCTTTTTTCTTATTTAGAAATGCAAAGGAAACTTAAATTACTCATTGCAGATGTTCAAATTCAATGGCGCAACAAAGGTAGGTTATCAATCAGCTTGATCAAGAGAGAAGATTATGGTATCGCAGGGCGTGCTCTATATGAGGTGAATTCTCACATGAAACCTTACTTATAAGCTTGCTAATCTAATCTACACCGATAGAACAACAATTTAGTAAGCTACTGATTTTTCATTAACCTTTTTCAGGTGACAGTGCTAAGATCAGAGCAATTCACAGATAGAATACTCATCACTCTCCCTGCTACTGGTGAGCTTATGGAATAGGCTCTGTTTCACGTTATAGAATAGGGTCTGTTTCTTTCACTTACCACCTGATGAGAGTTTAAACTGTTTTGCAGGTCAAAGTGTAGAAATCGATGTATCCTATGACACGGGCAAATCTCTAGTAGCGCCGTCTCAAAGAAAAGATGGACATCCTGTTTTGTTTGCCATACTATGGACTGTTTTCGTGGTGATTATTTCAGTGATCATCTTGATGAAAGTGATAGATAGACCAATTGGTCCACCAGGGGACACTAGAACAAACAGTGCAGCAACAGCAGCAGGAGCACCAAGAACACCCGAAAGAAGAAGCGGTGCGGTTATATACCATGAGGAATCTCCAAGAACACCATCACCATTTATGGAGTATGTGAAAAGAACTGTGGATGAAACTCCTTATTACAGAAGAGAAGGAAGGAGAAGGTTTAATCTTCAAAACACTATGTAGAAATTTTGTTATGAGTAACTCTGTTTTTGTTTGTAAACCACCAAACCTTAAGCAATGTTTATATCATTTGTGCATTGTTATATTTGCTCAGTTTTTGGCCTTGAACTGGATTCGTAATTTGCCTGATATAGGCCGGTTATTTGGGTTTTATGTTAAGAATTATGGGGTCATTTCGATATAAAATTTGAAATGATTTGAGATTTTATAACCTTGCTTGAATTCATGAGAAATGCTCTGGACACTTTGGACACAATTAAGTTTTGTCCATCATTTTTTTTCTTAGATTCTATAAATGTAAATGTCTCCTTGCTTGTATCTTGATTTGTATGGTTCTGTTGCATAAATGACCAATTTTGATATATGTCTTTTCGTTCTAGAATTGACTTTTGTTGACTGCATAAATCACCCCTCCATCATGTAGGGGTGGAATTATTATCCGGATCCGAGAACCGATTCGGGATTCGTTCCTATCCGCTCCGTAAATTAAGATATCCGGGGCGTCCGGATCCGGATCCGGATAGTAAAATCTCGGATCCGTGAAAAGAGGATCCGGATCCGGATAGTAAAATTTCAAGGTCCGGATATCCGGATCCGGATCCGGACGCATTAAATTTATTAAAAAAATATCTTTTTTTACATATATTAAGTTATATATATATAATATTGATTTTAGTTTTTTCTAAAATATCATATTTTTTGAAAAATATTATTCTAATTTTTAATTTTTTATTAAAAAAATAATTTCTAAATATTTTATTTTGATTGTTTTAATTATTTAGTTATTATTTCGGATCCAGATCCGGATCCGGATATCCGCGGATATCTTGATTTTTGGCCAGATATTCGAAGTCCGGATACCTGGAAACCACGGATCCGGATCCGGATAGTTTTGCCATGGATCCGAATCTGGATACCCTGAAATTCCAGGATATCCGAATGTAACTAAAACGCTATCTACGTTCAAATTAATTATAAAATTAATTAAGATCACAAGACTGAAAATATCTTATGAAGTAAATCCACTTTCGGCCCCATTATTAATGAGCTAGAAGTTAACATTCTACTCGGTCAAACCATTTTACGTTACTTTGCCAAAATAGATCGCACAAAAATGACACACTATAACGTCACACTAACATTCGCCAGTTTTCTTCCTCATGCTCATTGGAGTGTAACGGCGTAACGACATAACAACTTTGTTTTCTCTCTATTAATCGGACGAAGGGCTGATATACCCTTGTCCTTACCAAAAAAATCTCACATACTCTTATTGAATCTTCATACCTTCTTCTCTAAATTTTTACGTTGAATCCCGATTTTACCCTTAATGAATATTTATAAAAAAAAAAAAAAAAAACAGTAGCCAATAAAAAACAAGCGTATCTCACCTCATCTTTTTCGTTGGATCTGGAAGGAGACAAAACGAGGAAACGAAGACGACGAACGACAAAGCCACACACGACGCAGCTCTAGTTTCTTCATCCAGGTGCGATTTCGTCTAAATTTATTGTGTTTAACCTGATTTCAAGAGCTGCATTCATGGATTTTACTTTGTTCCAAGCTCAAAATCGAAATTTCTAGGGATATTGTAGAATTAATAATTTGTTCTTCTTTTATACTCATTGGGTTGTTAAACTTGTATTCCGTAGTCGATTACGGTATTACATTGAGCAACTGATGGATTGTAGTGGTTAAATCGAACTGAATCGCATGTATTAGGACTGCTATTACAAACAAGTGCCCAGATCTGGTACAACTATTTTACTTACTGGGACAACTGGTATAACTGGGACAACTGGACAGCTAACTTAATTATATCGTAATGTTTTTTTTTTCTCAGGTGACAATGAGTAACAATAATTGGACAGTCATACATTTTGACTATGGAGGATATTATTCAAGGAACGGAAATGAATTCCAATGGATTTCAAGTGGAGATAAAATTTACACGTTAGTGATGAAGACATCTATCGAGGAGATCACTTATTCTGGCCTGGTTGATAAAATATGCAAGAAGATAATGATGGATTCTGTTACGACACAGCTGAAAATTAGTTGGATGCCATGGATAATTGATACGAAGAAACCATCATATATCTTGGATGATGAAGATGTTTTGGGTTATTTACTAAGTGAATAATGATCGATATAGAGTTGTGTTGCATGTGGAGCTCATCAAAGATGTTGAAGAAAATCAGGGGTGTGAGCAAGTTGTAAGAGAGGACAGAGGAAGTGAAATTCGTGTAACTAGTGAAGAGTTGTTTTCTACTGGTAGAGCGAATGCTAGAGTAAATGATGGTATCGTTACTCTTTACTCAGGGGAACCATCGGGACAGTATGAGTTGGTTATTACATACGGTGAGAATGTTGCTAACATGGACAATGTTGGTATTACATATGGTGAGAATGTTGCTAACGTGGACAATTATGGTTTGTGTGAAGATACCGAAGTCACACCCGTTGTGGTAGAAGAACAGTTTGAAAATGTTGAATGGGAAGATGGTATTAATCTGAGTTTAGGTCAAGCATTTGAGCGCAAGGAGGAAGTGCGAGATTTGGTTGAAAAAGGTGCACATAAGAACTGTTTTGAGTTTGCTATTAGCAAGTCGGATACAGTGTTGTACGTCGTAAAATGTCGCGAATCAATAAATGGTTGCAAGTGGTCGCTACGAGCTGCGAAACTTAAGAATTCAAACTGCTTCTCGGTTAGAAGGTACAACAAGTTGCATACGTGTTCTCGGGCAAGTTCGAGTACAAGTAAAAATCGACGGAAAGGCACTCCACGATTAGTTGCCTCTGTAATCCATGAAGATTTTCCAGCTAAATTTGACACCCCAACTCCAAAAAACCTCATGGGTATGGTTCAAACAAGACTTGGTACTAAAATCTCATATTCTACCGCGTTGAGAGGGAAAAAGCTAGCTGCTAGTGATGTTCGGGGTAGTCCAGAGGAAAGTTATAGAATGGTGTACTCGTGTATGTACATGTTAGAGCAGATGAATCATGACACGGTTTCACGTGTGGAATTGGATGAGGAACACAAGTTTAAGTACTTATTCTTCGCGTTGGGAGCTTGTATCGAAGGCTTCCAAGCCATGAGGAAAGTGATCATTGTGGATGGAACCCACCTTAAGACTGTATACGGTGAAGTGTTGATTGTTGCTACGGCTCAGGATCCTAATCATCATCATTATCCGCTTGCTTTTGGTGTTGTTGATCGTGAGAAAGATGCAAGTTGGACTTGGTTTTTAACGATGTTGAAATCAGTAGTATCGGATGCTCCTAGATTGGTGTTTCTTTCAGATAGAAATCAAAGTCTCATCAAGTCGATACGTGAGGTCTTCCCGTTGTCTCAGCATGGATATTGTATCTATCATCTGTCTCAGAATGTGAAAGCAAGCTGCTCTAATGTCAACAAAGACACGGTTGGAATGAAGTTCATGGACTGTGCCCGTGCTTATACAGAGGTTGAGTTCAAAAAACTCTATGGTGCTTTTAGGAAAAGATATCCTTCTGCACGGGATTATCTAGATAGAAGCGTGGACGAGAAGAAATGGGCAAGATGTTATTTTCCGGGAGAAAGGTACAATGTAGACACCAGCAATTGTGTTGAATCTATTAATGGTGTGTTTAAAAACGCAAGGGAGTACTCGTTATTACCAATGATTGATGAGATTGTTGGGAAATTGGCCGAGTGGTTTAACAAACACAGGAAGAGTTCTGCAGGAGCAGCGAACGCACATAAGCTGGTTCCTCTTGTGGACAATGAATTGCACAACCGATGTGCTGAAGCAAAGAAGTTAATTGTGCATGAGCTAAACAGTTTCTTGCTTGAGTACAGTGTGATTGGACGCGATGACAAAACATATTTGGTTGATTTGACAAGGAAAACTTGCAGTTGCAAGTATTTTGATATAGATAGGTATCCATGCGTGCATGCAATAGCTGCTGCCATATCAAACCCGGAAGGCAAGATCCACTTACACGAGTTGTGCTCCAAATACTATTGGATGGAGCAGTGGGCATTGGCTTATTGCATGACCATTTACCCAGTTCCCCACATATCTCAGTGGATTGTTGCAGACAATATACGAGAGTTATTTGTTTTACCTCCAGATTATGTCAAGAAGAAAGGAAGAACTCAAATAACAAGGTACCCATCGGTTGGAGAACATGGACGGAGGAAAAGTAAGTCTGCGGTGGGGCGGTTGTATAATTACTTCAATAATGATAGTAGCCAGGGTTAATTTGTCTTTCATTCTGTCGTGGTGCAACTATGTATTACTGGTACTACTATGTTGAACTGGTACAACTATTGGAACTAAAAAAAGATAAACAAAATTAAAAAAAAAAACAATGTACTTATAGACATATATTTCAACTAATAAATCCACATTTGTTACTTTGTAAAAAAAAGAAATAAAAAACAAAAACACAAACAACATATTTTATCAACAACTACCTTATACCTTAATGGTTATTTTGTAAACCTCATGTATATTTGGTGAAACTTACAAACAATTGCAAATATCAATTATTATTACAGGGTAGTATAGAAAATGTACTATAGGTATGTAATATCATAAGTACAACCATAAAAAATTGGTTTCGAGTAGGGTTTAACTAACTTTAAAATTAAAACACGAAAGTACAACTGTGCACATTCGAGTACAACCGAGTACAACTGGAAAACTACTTGTAAAAATTGAGAGGCATGTGTTAATGTTTTAATTAATTCTTCTAGCACGTGTAGAAATTAATAGGCATGTGTTAAATGTTTTTGATTAATTCCAGATTTTTTTAATTTAAATTTTTTTTGATATATTTCAGATTTTTTGATTATAATATTTTGATTAATTTCATATTTTTTTTAATTAATTTAAAAACCCTTCTTTTCCAAAATACTTGGTTATCCGAAAACGGCCTGTTATACAAAATACTTAGTTGTACCTAAAAAGACCTAGTTGTACCTACGAGTACCAGAGCAGTTGTACCTACGAGTTCCATCAGACTACCTAGGAGTTCCATCATATATCAAACATAGACATCCATAGCAAAAACCAAAAAAAACAAACTTCAATGTACTCAACAACATCATCCCTTAATAAAAAGAGACTTAACCCACTTTGAAGGACGGGTTTTCCTCTCCCTTGAACATTTCTTCTTAGCACACCTCTTGGTCCTTTTATGGCCACGAGTCGAAGCAGGAGTCGGAGCAGGAGTCAGAGCAGGAGTCAGAGTAGGAGTAAAAGGAGTACCGATGTATACACATACAACCATCTCTTCTCCACCTGCTTCTTCTCCTTGTCCATTTCCTGCCGAAGTTCCACCCATCTCAAATCCATCTGAAGTTCCACCCATTTCAAAACCTGCGGAAGTTCCACCCATCTCAAAACCTGCTGAATTTCCTCCATCCTTCTCAAAACCAGATCTTTCCCACGCACTTCCATACTGAAAATCCATACCATCTCCACCAAATCCTCGATTCATTTCGTTGTTCACAGTTACTTCAACATATTTCAGCCTTGCATCAATGTCATCAATCTTCTTCTCTATTCTCTTAAAGCATTCTTCCATTGCTGCCATCTCCTTATCCACCTTATCTTCAAGCTCTTTGAAACAATGCGCCTTTTGTTGCTCCACTTTTGGCTCCTCATGTTGCTCATTCAGCCGTTTGGCTGGTACCACATTCTCCCCTACTTGCTCCTCCATATGTGCAGCTGTTCGGGAAGCAACATCTAAAATATAGAGATCTTCCCACCATATTTTTTTTCTGATGCTTCTCCACACGCTTGTTCCAAGCTTCAGCAATTGGGTCAGTGACATCTATCTCATCATCTAAGTCGCGTTTCATGATGCGAGCCAAAAGAGCTTCCTCACCCGACTCAGGTTCCAAGCAACTACGAATATCCTATGAATATAAATATTTACCACAAAATTAAGGTTAGATAATGACTATCATAATTAATTTATGGACTATATTACGAATTCTTACCTTTGTACTTCCAAGAGCTTGATTTATGTCTTCCAATGGATAACCTCTCATGCCACTGTCTTTAAACTTCTTTTTACACATTCGTCGACAGCTGTTGTGTACGTCTCTTACTGGAACACGAAATTCCCTACACATGTCTGGAATACACTCGAACGCCAGGAGCTACACAGAGAGTTAATACCACAGAGTTACTATATCAAATACATTAAATCATACAAAAAATTGAGATATTTGATTCAAATAGAGCATTTACCTCCAAAGGAATTATAAATCCAGGAAAGGTCCATGTAACTTGAACTGATCCGTCAAAATGATTCATCATGTGCCAAATGCTTTTGATAGTATCCTCAAATGTCATTCTCCCCCAAGGAAACGTCTTGCACATCTCCAAATCAGCCACAACTCTGAGTAAGAAAGGATCTATGGATCCTCCATATGCCTTTGCCCATCCTTTGATTACCTTGCATAAGAAGAAGAGGACAGCAATCCGTAATCGATCTCCACCACATTCACCTTTCATTGACCGCAGCAGATCTTCCACATGCTTCAGTTCTATTTTCTTTGTTCGGCCAAAATGCTTTTCCACAAAGGTAAGACTTCCCATTTTCTCATAGCTGTCCGGGAAGTCATGGCAATCCAATCCACAAATCAGAGCATGTTCCTTCATCGAATAGCGTACAGGAGTGCCATTCACCACAAACCAGCATTCCCTTTTCTTTTCAATGCAAGCTGTGCGAAGCAGCAACATCCACATCCCCATAACCTTGCGGTTTGTCTGCCTAAACATGTGCCAAATATGCTTGAACTGAGGATGATTTCTAAACCATTGCTTCTCTGACGCTGAAAGTATCTCCTCTAAAGTATCCACCGTATTCCCAACATCACACCTCGTTGCTATCTTACAAGTCGTCGTATAGTCGGTGTGACTAAAGAAGAACTTCATAGGCTGTAGCGGTTCAGTATCCTCCTCGGTATCCTGCAATCAAACACAATTTAAATGAATCATTCTACCTAGAGGAACCAAGCAACATCAACAATTAGTTGTACCTAGTAATACCTAGTTGTACCAGAGGTACAAACATCATCACATCACAGTAGTACCTAGTAATACCTAGTTGTCCCAGAAGAACGAAGCAGCATCCACACACAGTTGTACATAGTCGTACCTACTTGTACCAGCAGTATAAGTTCAACAAATGAAACACATCGTTCTACTTATTAATACTATTTGTACCAAAATAGTCCCAGAACATGTAGTTGTACCTAATAATACCTTTTGTACCAAAACAGTCCATTTTTCAGTTTCAACAAGCAATACCACAATCAAATAATTCTATTGGATCTATTTCTCATACTTTTAAAATCTAATTACCTCTGATGAAGAAGCACTATCGGCTGCGGTTTCTTCTTCTGCGGTTTCTTCTTCTCCCGAGGTTTCTCCTTCCACTTCTATTGGCGGAGAAGGAGGAGGAGTAGGAGGAGGAGGAGGCGGAGGCTTAACCCTTCCACGAGAAGCATTCTTCATACGCGGAGGCATTTTGATTCCTGAAATATCAAAACAAAACAGACACAATGAGTTACATATTTCAGTTGGAAAATCCAGGATCTATTCGATTTCATCCACCAAAAATCGACAACCAAAATTCCCAAATTTTAAAATCCAAACCCTAACCCTAATTTTATTTTCCCTAACCCAAAACTCACAACTACAAAATCAAAAACCCGAGTTGCATTATCGAAACCCAGAAATCGAAACTCAAATACGAAACACAAATCGAAACGGATCTCAAAACCAAATCCAAACCCTTACCTTTGGAGAAAGAAGGGTTTCGCGATTCACAATGAGAGATGAGAGATCTAGGAAGACGACGGATGGAGAAAGAAGATCTCGACGAAGAAGAAACGACTGAAACTAAAGGATTTCGCTGGATTCGCGATAAGAATTTCGCCGGAAGAAGATGAGGAAATGAGGAACTGTTTTTTTTTTTTGGAATAAGTTATTGTAGCGATTTAGAGTTTTAGCAGAGATGGATCCGGGTCGGCATTCGGGTGGGCGACCCATTTTAGTTGTGGTTGGGCTAGTAAATATTGTAAAATTTTAAGGGTAAAAAGTCTTTTACCAATTTTTCGATTTAAAAAAAAAACATAAAAGAAGTTATGTATAATAAAGAGGGTATATGAGATTATTTTTCTATGGGGAGAGGCATTTCGGCCATTGATCCCTATTAATCATTTGTATAATACTATTATAACTAACATTTCTCTCATAAATAAAAAAACAAGAGAAATTGCCCATTCTCGTTTTGTCTCTGAGATTGGTTTTAGTTCATCAATTCTTTGATTGAAATTGAATTTGGAGAATTGGTCAAAAGTGATCGTTGAGGAAAATAAATTTACTATCTAGTTAACTCCGGTTAATCTTGTTTAATCCCGATTATAAAGTCAGACTTGATGGTACATCATCCATATCAATAACACATGATAATAACTTGCCGTTACCTGGTAATACATCGTCTACGTCAGGTAAGACGAGGTAACGACTGGCCATTACCTGACAATACATCATCTACGACAGGTAAGACAAGGTAACAACTTGCCATTACCTTACGAGGCATCGTCTACGACATATAAGGCATGGAAATAGCTTGTCATTACCGGATGAGACATCGTTACGACATTGTTATCATGTCGTTATTACCGTTAACCAGGTTGATTGTCGGTTTGTTATCGATTTATAAACATGACTATTAAGATAACATCGTTGAGACATCGAGATCTGAGATATTAGGAGGTTTGTGATTATCTAGATATCCTAATCCGAAAAGAAATTAGATTCAGGTCTATAAAGAACTCCGAATATCAAGCGGATTGGTTTGCGGATTGAAACGTCAATCTCCATCCTAATCTAGAAGATTTTTAGCGAGATCCTATAAATAGAGACGTCCTAGAACGAAAAAAGATATGACAACAACACTCATAAAACTTGAGAGCTACATCCTCGCCGCATCCCAGAGACAGAGAACGAGGGTCTAGCACTTGCTTTCGACGTCCAACGAAGTTGTTTATAACGTTTTAGATATTTATACATTGTAATACAATTCGGTTACAAGCCGACTTCGTTGATTAATAAAGACAAACTTCTCTTCGTCATTCCGTACATCTGTTTACCTAGTTAAAAATTTCCCAAACAGTGATCTCTTTAAAAAATATTTTCACATTGCAGCGTATGTACGCATTCAGATCTTACATATACTTTCCAGCACCAGCTCTTCTTTCTTATCCCTTTTCTCTTCTCTCATGCTAAAGATAAACTTTCATTAAAGTTTTACATCAATTTTCCCCTCAATCTTCTCTAATTCATTACTATATGAGATATAAACCTAACTTACCCCTTTCCCCTTAGGTCTTACATATACTTTCCAACACTGGCTTTTCTCTCTTACCCCTTTTCTCTTCTCTCAAGCCAGAGATGAACTTTCACTCATATCTTACATACATTTTCCATAACTTCTAAATCAGACCTGGTGGTAGTCAGAAAGGAGTCGGCGCTGCTCAGGAACATGCCACCGCTGCTCAAGCTGCCACTAAGCCGCCACTCAAATAGGAGCTGTCGCTTAGGCAAAAACCGACGCTCATGCTACCGCTTTTCAGGTCGTCACTCTTCGGCTTATCAATTGAAATATTAACATATATCTTATATTGGCCAAAAATGTCATTGATCGTATCATTGTCGTACTAGTTATTGTAACACTCAAGGCAAAACTTTTGTCTTATTTTGTAGAATTTATTATTTTCAACGTTAGAATCAGTAAAGTTCTAGTGTCAATCTTTATTGACCGTGAATTTATGATAACCTAATATTTTAAATTTTTTGAGTATTAAACATCGAAATAAACTAAAATATCGATCGACAAACGGAATATGGGAATGATTGTTAGAAGTGATTTTTTTAATGGGAGAATTGGAAATAAAGGAGCTTTTTCTAATTTTTCCATATATACCTTTATTTCAAAAATTTTATTTATACCTAAACTACCCTTTATAGAATAAATAATTAATTTTTAAAAAAAAAATTTGTCAAAAACGTGAGAAATAAAGGAATAAGACTTTTTGTCAAATGTGCGATTGTTGTTTGGTAATCGATAGATTAGATTTTGGATTTATAAAATTTGTTCTGCTTTGTTTAGAATTCATCTTCTGTGCTTTATACATGTTCATGTTCTACAAAATTTAGAATTCATTTACGTTCTACAAAATTTAGAAGACAATTTTAGAACAGGTCGTCTGCACTTTGCTCTATATTCTAAAAAAGTTAGAATAGGCTGTCTAACATTTGTTAACAAAGTTTAGAATAAGTCATCAACAAAAGTTAGTTCTACTAAAAGCGGAATACGTATTCTTCTCTTTGTTGTATGTTCTTCAAAGTTCAGAAAAGCAATTCTCAATTAATTCAGAATTTCGAAAATTAAGGAAACTAAATATTCGAAATCTTAAAACTGAATCTAGTAGTTTATGAAATCGAATATACTGTTAGATTACATTCTACTTTTTCAGAATTCGTATTCTGCTTTTGTCCGAATTCAATAAACTTGTCGACATCTTTCTCTACATACCTAGTTTTCTTGTAACGATTTTTCTTTGTTTTCCTGTGTTTTTAGCAACTTAATATGATGCAGATCTACGTAATTTGTGGTGTATGGAGATCGTTTGAGAAAGAGTGGAGATTTATGGTTGATGAAGAAAAATGTGCGAGATTACTTACTTTGCAATCAACTACAACTCTTGAAGAGCTCAAAATGATGGTTTCAGAAGACTACGAAATTGAACATAATATGGTGGATGTGGAATTCAGTTATCTACCTACAGATCTAAGTGTTGATTCTCCTCCTGTTGTTATGACTAACCAACGACAACTTCAGAATTTTTTTGGGTATTTTAAAAGGAAGAGTACGATACGATTGTGCGTGATGTTTAAACCTAGAGTTGGAGATCAAAGGAGACAATTCAATATCGATTTGAATGACCATCCACGTGATTCAAGTGATGGAAATGATGATGGTAAGGTGCGTGAAAAATCAGTAATTTTGATGAATGAGGATAAACCGAATGATGAGTTCTTCAAGCATGTTTCTGACGCTGAAGTTGGTGTTGATGTCGAATCAACTTCGGTACATTCGTTGGTGAAGAAGGGGCAGCTCTTCACAAGCAAGGAAACTTTACAGGCAACTATGGAAATTTATGCGATGAAGTATAATTTTGACTACAAAATTACAAAATCTGATCGGTATATTTGGAGTATACGCTGCATTGATACTGTCTGCAAATGGACTGTTCGCGCTGAGTGTTTAGTGGGGTCTAAATATTTCAAAATCAATAAGTATGTGGCTGAACATAGGTGTGCTCCTTCAAAGAAAAGCAAATTTGTTAGGACACCTTCCGCAAGAACAATTGGACATCTCTTTATGCACAAATACGAGGGTGTGAAGGAAGGGCCTAAACCGAATGATATCATCAATATCATGAGCACAAAGTATGGATTCGAGCTGACTTATTTCCAAGCTTGGGAGTCTCGTGAGTATGCAGTCAACGAGGTCAGAGGAATACCTGAGAAAATCTTTTGTAAGATACCAAAATACTTGCACATGCTACAAGAAGCTAATCCTGGTACGTATACAAAGTATGAAACCGATTGCGATGGTAGATTCAAATATCTATTTATATCTTTTGGGCAATCAATAAGAGGCTTCTATAAGGCAATTCGGAAGGTGATTGTAATTGACGGTACGTTTTTGAAGAGCAAATACAAAGGAGTTCTACTAGTTGCAACTGCCGTAGATGGTAACTCTAATTTGTATCCAATCTCTTTTGGGATTGCTGATTCTGAGAATGATCTTTCGTGGAAGTGGTTTTTAATGCAGCTTAAGGTCGTTATAGCTGACGAAGAAGGTTTAGCTTTTGTGTCAGATAGACATTTGTCGATTGGTAAATCGATTGCTAGCATTTACCCATTGGCTAAACATGGCATTTGCATCCATCACTTGCTGAATAATGTCATAACGTCTCACAAGGGAAAGGATTTGGCGGGTCTGGTTGCGAAAGCCTCAAAAGCGTATAGGATTGCTGAATTTGAGAAATTATTCACAACAATTTGTAACATTAGTCCCGCGATTGGAAGATATCTAGAGGATGCTGATGTCGAAAAATGGGCTCGCTGTCATTTTCCAGGATACAGGTACGATATCAGAACCACCAATCCTGCTGAATCAATAAATGCAGCGTTGAGATCGCCTAGAGAGTATCCAATAATTCCTTTGTTAGACAGCATCAGAGAAATGTTGACACGGTGGTTTTATGAGCGTAGAGCATTAAGTGCGAAGCAGACTGATCCTCTAACAGTTGAAGTGGAGAAAAAGCTTGATAGAAGGATAGAAAAAGCTAAATTTTACGTAGCTTATCCGGTTACCGAGCACATGTTTCAGGTTAAAGGTGACAAGTCTGACTATATCGTTAACTTGGAAACCAAAACGTGTTCATGTGAAAAGTTTAACTTAGTAAAAATTCCATGTCGACACGCCATAAAAGCAGCTTTTGCTAGTTGCAAGGATCTACACCCATTTGCCGACGAAGTTTGGTCCACTAATGCATGGAGAACGTTGTATGAGGAAACCATTAATCCAATAGGTGTGCCTGAAGATGAATGGAGTATCCCCGAAGATGTTGAAGATCAGAAGTTCTACCACCTGAGACACGAAGAGGCCCTGGTAGAAGAAAAAAAAGAAGACACGAAACAGTCGAAGACAAGATACGATCGTCACAAGGATCACAAAGGTCTAAGAAGCACAAGTGCAGTCGTTGTGGTCAAGAAGGACATAATAGAACGACATGTGATATAGCAATATAATAACGGTAATCCCAATTCATACGCATGATCTTATTTTTTTGGATGGTAGTTTCCTTCATGTAATTAACTCTGTTAAATTTGTTTCAATTTCAGGATTGTTCTCCAAGTATGATTGTTGAGGACAAAAGATGAAGGTTCAACGTTTATGGGTTTTATGTCTCTCTGATGATGTCTTCGACCTCACGATTGTCTTTTATAAAGCTTTGTATTCTATATCTTTTATTGGCATCTATTTTTAGATTTTTCGTTTGACTATATTTTTTTAACTTTAAAACGTGGGTTAATTAGGATGTTTCGATTGACTGATTTCCTCAAACTCTTTGTTATTTCAAGATTATGCAAAACGTTTTGTCAAACATATAGATTGTTTCATATGATTTGATTTCACGATTGTCCTTAGAATTTGCCTTTTTCATCTGGGAAGCAGATGGATCGATCCAAAATTGGGTGGATCGATCTGGAAAATTCTTGCATGCCAGATTTGTCAAGATAGATCGATCCAGATTTGGATGGATCGATCTGGCTTGGTCTGGAAAATTCATGCGCGCCAGGTTTGTCTGGATGGATCGATCCAGATTTGGATGGATCGATCTGGCTTGGTCTGGAAAATTCATGCGCGCCAGATTTGTCTGGATGGATCGATCCAGATTTGGATGGATCGATCTGGCTTGGTCTGGAAATTCATGCGCGCCAGATTTGTCTGGACAGATCGATCTAGATTTGGATGGATCGATCTGGCTTGGTCTGGAAAATTTATGCGCGCCAGATTTATCTGGATGAATCGATCCAGATTTGGATGGATCGATCTGGCTTGGTCTAGAAAATTCATGCGCGCCAGATTTTTCTGGATGGATCGATCCAAATTTGGATGGATCGATCTTTTCCTTCTGGTCTCATCTCCTGCACATGCTTTTTCTGCTCGCCGGATTGATATATCTTCGTTAAAAATGGCATAACTTTATAACCGTTGACCGGAATGACTTCAAACCACCTCCAAATGAAAACTAACTCAAGTGTCTATCTAACATAACCTTTATTTCTAATTCTCCCTAATTAGGGCTGCTTTGATTTCCTCAAACTCTTTGTTATTTCAAGATTATGCAAAATGTTTTGTCAAACGTAAATATTGTTTCATATGATTTGATTTCATTCGATCCTTACTTTCCTATAAATATTCAGATTTGTACGAGAATGACGACCGCTACATCTTTCTATCGGTGGGGTACCTTGAGATCCTTTGCTAATGTTAGTGAAATCAACAAGAACGAGAAAGAAACTGAATATTTATAAAACCAAATATTCCAAAGGTTTTTCAGTCAACATCTACAATATCAGAATCTAACTGCGGAGGTTCATACTTAGACATTCGTTCAATAAATACAGGATCAGACGCTGCTTCCCATAGATCAACTGCAACCCTCTGACGAGCGTGCATAATGTTGTCGTCGTCAAGCAAAGCCAAGGGCAGGTTAAGGAAGTGACACTCGATGTACTTGATTGCATACACTCCACAATCAGAGATAGATTTGTTGAGTCCACGCGGTACCGGCGCATGTATGATAGAATATGGAGACAAATACAGATTTTTTCCATAGCTTTTGTGTGAATTTCCTTCATAATTCGAGGGATGGTGACTGCGTATGCCTCCACATGTCTTCTGTTGTTGTTACCGTAACAGTCGAAGACTTCAACTGTTCGTAGAATGAAGTTAATGCACATCGAGATCCAGTGATTATCGTTGACGAAGAGTGGGAAATAAATTCTGTTGAAATCTAAACCCCATTTTTTGCATGTCTTCCCATGAGAAGGCAATTAACCGTTGGCGTAAGCTAGAATCGAAGGATTCCACTTGTGGTTGCATTTGTTTGTCAGATACTTCTTATACTCATTCTTGAGTTGCATGGTAAACAAGCAGTTCATGAAACCAACACGATCTAACTTCAATCGATGTAAAGATGCATTCTCTCGAAATAAATACATTGTAGCACCCATATCCTGAAAATTATAAAAAAACAATTTTAAGACTCTATTAACTGGTACATGTCTAGTAAATTAAATAATACAAAATTTACTAACAACTGGTAAAACGCACCTCATTCCCAAGCCATACTTTCCGTCCCATGATTCTGTTTAGTAATGTATCATTGATAACAACTGGTCCGAAATTCAAGGTCCTGAAAATGTTAAAACATGAGAATTAAAGTAATGGGTGAAGCTTAAAAGCGTTAATTAATTGAATGACTTACTCCATCTTCATAGACCATTCATTAAAAGCGTTCCATCTAGCTTCTGAAACAAACACTAGGACAGAATCTTCGTGGTTTTGACCTGATTCAATATCGATCTTTTTCCCCAAATTTTGTGTTTGATCGAACCCGGGTACTTGTGATTTTTGTGAAAGGTGACCCACAGATTTCTCAAGATAATCTTGTGTATCCAAATTCAGGTCTATATCTCGAGACTCATTGAACAGATTCTCGAAAAACTTTTCGTCCTGCAAATTCGAAAATACAAACGAAAATGCTATGTTAAAATCGTTCCCAAAAATATTACATAGAGTATATAATACATTACATGATAATTATACAAATACATAAGGGAATTATCAAAGACAATTTTACAAAGTTATAGATAGATAATACAACAAAACCAAACAAACATGTAGCGTGGAAGTCTATTTGTTACGTACCACAGATTTACTCTGCTTCTCCGTTGGACTGGACAGGTGCAAAGTGGAGGATCCCCTTATGTTTCTTGCAATAGCATGTGTGGAGATCGATTCCTTGAGCTTTCACAACTCATCCTCTATTTTTATCAATCTTGCATCAACTTTGTTCTCAAAAGAGGAGAAAGAAGCGTCAAACAATCCTTTTATAAAAGACTTCATCTCTTCATTAAAGGGTCCATGTGTTGCTGCTACACGCTGGCACAATAACTTCTTTTTGCGCGTCTCTGCACCATGATCAGGTTGCTTCTTCCTAGACCTCTTCACACCAGAAGCTTGGTTTCCTTTATCACTCATATGTGGGACTTCGGTGATATCTTCAGGAATCTCATTTGAATCTTCTACATCATCATGCTCCTCTACATTCTCAATATTGGAACCATCCAAAGCTTCATCTTCATCACATTCCCATATATGGTCTTCAAAGCAATTCCCATCTCTGATCATATCATTTAGCTTTTTCACATCAGGATCTTTGATTTCATCGGGCCATAAGAAGTCAACAGACTCGAAGACATCAAAATTTTCTGTGAAAGATATATATGGATAAACCACATCCTGCAAAAAAAAACATTTACCAAAGTTGTTAGATAATCAAAATCAGCATATGATAAGAAACCATATACCTAAAACTAACCAGGAACATAGCAATAACAAAAAGGTAAATTAAAGATGAAATCATCTAAGGAACAGTTCAAGAACCATTAGCCATTACGTTTTCATCATCAAAAGGTAAAAATCAGAATATGACCGTGGTAATGTCATCATTAGCCATTACGTTTCAAATATTCTAAAGCAATATTACTCTAATAAAAATCAGAGGAAATAGCCATTACGTTTCAAATATTCTGGAACTCACAAAAGATGATAAAATACAAGTGTCCAGAATATTAATAAGAAAAAAAATCAGACTATGACTACACATTTAAAAATCAAAATATGACTACACATGTAAAGAAACAAAGAATGTTAAACTGACCTTCGCTGTAAATGTGCCCTCGAGTATAATGATGTCCTCATATGATACTTTGCAGCGTCTTTCCAGTTAGAACATCGAGTAGATTCTGTAAATTCACTGTTAATCTTCTTTCCCAACAATGCTCCAATGGTTGGAATTGCTTCCATAATCCAAATCTAAAATGCATAGGAGAATCCATCCAGAATATAGCTGTCGGATTGCTGAATCAATTTACCTTTTGTTTTCTTGATAGCAGCAAGTAGATGTTCAAACGATTCAAGACCCCAAGGATATGTCTGAAGCTTGCCAAGATCCATTACCAACTTGATGTACAAATGGGGGATATTTTTCTTCTCATCAATAGCCATTACCAGCCCAGCTATGATACAAAGATACACCAAACGGATTATGTCCACATGAGTCCACGTGTCAACAACTGGTAGGTGATTATCCATCAGCTTCTTTATGCAAATAATTCCTTTTCTCTTCAACAGTTTACTCCAAAACTCTTTGTCATCTGTCCACTTCTCAAAATCACTTCCATCATCCTTGCAATTAAACCATGTAACTGCATGAAACTCTTGCAGTGAAAATCTTAGTGGCTTCCTTCCAAACACAAACCATAACTCATGCTTCTTCTTTGTAACCAATTGCCTACACAGGATGCTGTGTATCGCCCGAGCTGAGTATCCTATACCATTCTCATGTATTGCAAATACATGAGCAAATACTGGATCTCTTTTCACTTCATCATACTCTAATGGCAGTGCTTCCTTTATTTTGGTCAGAGGAGTCATTTTGCAGCTGTTGTTAATTTTATCTGCTTGTGGCTCGTTCCCATATCTAAAAAGGCATTTTGGATATTCACCTTCTATGCTTGAACCTTCCATGCCTGAAAAAAATCAGAGATTGAAAAGTTAAAAACCCAAAGAAATACATGACAAAATCTATTATGTATCATATTCTGCGTTTGAAGATTTACAAATACTAATACATATACCACGGAAAGCGTATATAACTGATAATAATACTAACAAAGACAAGACATAAGCAACACACCTGACCATGGCTGTCATTGTTTCTTTTTTCACAAAAAACAAGGAAAAAAAAACAACAATTTATAACACTAAGAGTAACGAAGAACACAACCATAAGCACACACACAAGAGCCTTATGCTACACCTCAAAATCAAATCACAGTCCTATAACACAACCATAAGCACACTAAATAGCTATAAATTCCCCTCAAAATCAAACCAAAGTGCTATAACACAGCCATAAGTACACACAAGAGCCAACTTCACCTCAAACTCAAATAACAGTGTTGTAACAGAGCCATAGTTAAGCACACAAAAAAGCAATAACTTCACCTCAAAATCAAATCACATTACACACACATCTATATGCTTATGGTGAACACATCTATATGCCAAATATGGATGGAAAAAAACACTTAAAAACACAATCTTTGGGTTTAAGAATATTCTCTAACAATACAAGCCACAATCACACATAAAAAGGCATTATGTCTATTTTAGCATAAAGCTTTTTACGTTACAAATGTAAATCATGAAACAGAAACTTCTAAGATATCCATGTGCCTGCTGTTTTATGTACATATACATACCTCACGTAGCTGCTCAACTTCAAGATTCAGAGTCTTCTTCACCACAGAGAGCTCCTGTAAAGCAAAGAGGAGCAAATTATTATAACAAAAACGAAGACAGTGAAGAATAAAGCTTTTGAGACCGTAAATAAACCAATTACTCACCTCACGGTGGACTTTAACTGGGCTGTCCAATTTAGCTCTCTAACTTTGCAAGTCCTGTGACAGTAAAGAGACATATGTATAAGCTTGATTTGTTTAGAAAAGACAATATATGCGTAAAGAACAAGCTGAGAAAAGTCGATATGAGAATATGGCGTTATAACCTGTTTCAGATTCCGGATCCAGTTAAGTAAATCAGCCCTTGATTCATTAAGTTCCTACATATAACGAGAACATGAATGAATTGAGATTCATAAATAGCAAAAAAAAAAAAAATGTAAAGGCATCAAATTTAAAGCTATAAACAACAAGAATTTTGAAGCTAACTAGAGTGAGTTGTTGGATTACCTGGGAGATATCGAGAAGCGGTGTGTGAAGCAGAGGAGAAAGAGGCGGTTTGAGTCACTCGGGTTTCTCCACCGAAAAAGAACACAAAGGAAGATGAGATTGTTCCGCCGGAGGACGAAGAAATCGATTGAGGATATAATGAAGAGGAGATTTAACAAATCGAAGAGAAGAAGTCGAGTGAAATCGATTGAGAAGAATTCATCTCCTCCGCCGGAAGAGGAAGAAATCGCAACTTCTCCGACGGCTGAGAGAGATTAGGGCAATTATCCCCAAATCGATTTTTTTCTTTCTTCTAAAACAAAGATGAAACCTCTTTCTCAATGAGAGGGTTTGCTCTTAAAATCATATTCCCAACTTTTTTTTTATTTTTTTTTTGACAAACGAAATTATGTACATTAAATTTTTTTCCAATTATGAGAATTAAAGGCAAAATAATATTTAAATCATTACAAAGGTTTAGATCACTAAACTTTTAAAATAAAGGTATAAATGGACAAAGAGCAAAAAAAAAAGCTCTTTTATTTTCAATTTTCCCTAATGTAATTGAAGATTAAAAACCATTTGAATTTTCATGTAAGTCTGCCAATTATTGGCAACGTAGTTAGTGATAAAGAAAATTGTTTTGATTTTGAATGATGTAGTTGAAGATTTGGAGATTAAAAACCATTTTAATTTTTGTATATGGCAGCCAATTAATGGCAACGTAATTTATGATTAAATTTAATGTGTTGTTATGTCATAATTGTTTTGGTGAAAATGATTGTGGAGCTGACACATAAACGTTTTTTCAAAATATCTATTGGTTATATTCTTAATCACTAGGTGATTTCCCGCTATATGTGGGGATAATAATTTAAAAATAAATTTAAAGCAATTTGATATTTTGCGTAAGATGGTGTAAGTCATTTTTGATATTTATTAAAAAAATTCTTAGATTCATGTTTATTATCTCATACTTTATCTATATCAAATTAATTGATGTTTTAGAGAAAGATTTGTTTTTTTATCAAATTAGATAATGTTTTTATTTTTATAGGTAAAAATTTAATATATTTTATCTTTTGTGACTATTTGAATTTTATAGTATTTTTTGTGATTAACTAAATTAATTTTATTTACATAATAAATGATTGTTTAGTATAGAGAATACATAAAAATTATATTATTTATGTTGTTTTTTAATGTGTATGCAACATCATCCTTAAACATCAAGTGATACAAATGGAGTATTAAAATACTTTATCCACGTTATATCTAATTATAAATAATATTTTCAAAATAAATAATATTCTCTAAATCATACTTTTTCAAGTTACGTCATAATTAATTCTTTTGGTGAGAGTAATTGTGGAAGTGACATGTAAGCGTTTTCTCCAAAATCACTTCACATTATTAGTTTTTTTCTCGGTTACTACTAATAATTTCTCCAAAAAAAAAATTGCCAATAGGTTCATAAAGTGGATTTTAGTAACAAAACAAAAGATTTTTATAAATCTCTGATCCAATAAACTCATCGTGTGATAAAAGATATTTTAGAACTATGATCGTTCTAGTTTTGTTTGTTATTTTTTTTTCCAACAGTTTGGATGATGATATTGACGATATTCTTACAAACTATGAAACTACTAAACTACATATGCTGATTTCTTTTTATTTAACGAAAAGTTATAGGTTCAGTTTCCTCTAAAAAAATTTGTGGTAGAGGTATTTAATGGGCCGGTTGGCATTGGGCTATGGACCTCAAATCAAATATAATGAAACCTATTTTATTGTGGGCAGCAAAAAACGACGTCGTTACTTTTTCCATAAACCCTAAAGAGATTTTCCTTACAACATCGTCTCTTTCAACTCCTTTTCTCGGGAGTCTTGTAATTGCTCTCGCAGGTTTGTCCGCAAAATCTCAAATCTTCTTTCTCTCTTTTCATTCTCCTTTTCTATCTCATTCGATTGGTTTCTATCTTTAAAATCTGAGTTTGTTTTGGGGTTATTGTTGAAATTTGCATGTTAAATGATCTTAAAAGTCTTCCTCCTTACAGTCTCTGATGAATTTTGAGTGATATGTTGAGACTTTTCATATAATAATTAGATAAAAGTTGAAATTTTTCTCTGTCTTGGGGAAACAGCTTCCTTGCTGTGTGTTTATGGTCAATTTTTGTGGGTTTAGTTTCAGTTTTACATGTCTGAGGTGGAGATAGTTCCATGAATCAAGCTCCTTTTTATGATTCCTCTGTGCTCTTGTAGGGATTTTAAGGAGGAGGCAAAATGAGATTGGTCAAGTGTTGGTTTTGCTCTTCCACAATATATCCTGGACATGGTATTCAGTTTGTCCGCAACGATGCAAAGGTAATTAAATATGGCTTAAATCTTGAATTGACAGAGATATAGTCTGCTTGAGAATCACATTAGTGTTTATGTTTGAAATTTTTTTTAGTATTCTCCTTTGGTTCGATCTTTCAAGTCATGCTTTGGACACACAATATATTCATCAAAATTTCTTTGAATGTCTCCTTGCTTGTATCTTGTTGTATGGTTCTGTAGCTTAAATTACCAGTTTTGTTGTGTATATTTAGTTGGAATTCGTCGATTTTCTATGGAGAACTAAGTGTCTATTCTTACGGTTTTTGATTGGTGTTTAGAATCTATGGCACCCTTGGCTAGGAGTTTTGTATATAAGAGGTCTATACAATTTTATTGTGTTTGCTCTGCCTATGTTGTTGAGGATATAATCAAGCATCCTAATGTTTTTCATGTTATCGGGTTTAGTCAGACGAGTACTCTCTTTAGCCTTGTTTCTTATGCATATTGTGATTCAGTTACACGTAAAACTTTCTTCTCTTTTTGCAGATTTTCCGGTTCTGTAGGTCTAAATGCCACAAGAACTTCAAGATGAAGAGGAACCCGCGTAAAGTAAAATGGACTAAAGCTTTCAGAGCTGCACACGGGAAGGACATGACTCAGGTTCTTATACTAATTTGATCAAAACTCTTTCAATAAAAGAAATTATAGTTATCTTAGATAAGGCTCACCATCACGTTTGTCTTTTTTGTCTTTCCTTTCCACAAAAGGATAAAACTTTTGAGTTTGAGAAGAAGAGAAACAGACCCGAGAGATATGACAGGAACGTAACAGAGAATACCCTCATGGCCATTAAGAAGATTGATACGATCAGAAGCGAAAGAAGTGCCAAACATATCGCAAAGAGGTATATATAAAATACCTCTTCTTCTAGTCCCAACAAATCCTTGAAAACAGTAGACTCGTGTTTTTGATTATGATTGATTCTTGTGTGTATTTGTGTGGGACTTAGGTTGAAGCCAAACAAACAGAAGAATCACATGGAAGAAATTAGGGATCTAGATAATCACATTTCATTGGTCCAGGCACCAGTATCTCTCCTACAAGATGCAAAGAAGATCAAAGTTGATGTTTCCAAGAACAAGTCTCTGCAAAACGAAGCCATGGAAGAGTGATTCTGTGGGAAACATTATGATCTATTTAAAAGCTATTCACTTACTTTGAAGCTGTTGTCATCTTTAAAAAAGCCTTCTTTAGTTTACTCTTAGCATCTGTTTTTGGAGAGGCCATTAAAAAAGAAACAAATTTTTTTTTTTTTTTGGTTTTTGTACTGATAAAAGAACTTAAGAAGATCATTTTCATTTTGCAATGTATTATTATTACCTGATTGAAAGGAAACAAAGTTAAAGACTAATTTTGTGTCTTCGTCTTCTTTGGTGGGTTTTTGGTTGATTTCATTTAAAAATAAGCTAAATTATTAATGCTTGTGCAACATTATTCTATACTGAAAACCGAGGCTCCGAATGGTGATGTTCTGCACCGTCTCGCTCCCACTAAACAGTAACAAAAATCTATATTTATATATATGTATCTAATAAAAATTTATATTTATACATATATATTTATATATTTTGTTACTATTCACCCCGCATCGCACTGTCTCCGGTCAGAACTTGAGTATATTTGCACGCATTTTGGTATTATTATTTTCTTGAAGAATGCATTAATCTTCTTACAATAAAAGACATGAGTACACGAGCATTACTTCACTCTTTATCCCAAAGGACCCAAACTCTAAACTTGGCAAAAAAGTTATTTCACATGTGTTGCTTGTCAAAACCCAAAATTAGATACGAGATTGGAAATGTAAAGTTGGATGTTTGATGTGCTATAGTTTCTTCCGAGTTTTGTTATGGAAGTCATCCTCATTTCTATTCATTTTCTTCTCACTTTTTATGGGAGTTTTCCTCCCAATATAACTTATTGAGTTGTGAGGAATATACTAATTTACTTTTGTGTTTCAAATGCGCTACTTTACCAAAATATGTTTTCCAGAAGCACACCATGTTAGAACTGGAATTAGAAACTGCTTTATAAACTGATAAACGATCAATAAAAGCGTAACCGAATCAAAAAAAAAATGAAATAGAAACGGAAAAGCAATTCAAGGAAGCGAGATGAATCTCTTTCCTTAATTCAAAATATCGCTCGTAGTATGATGGTCTAATGCGATAATGAATTCCAGGATACGACCTTGACGAGATTGATTCGCAATACCCGAAATCAGAATCTACGAACTATAACTACGATATACTCTCGACTAAACTTACTTTTGAAGAAGAGACGAAAGGAGAGAGAGAGAGAAAGTTGGATGTTTTGTTTCTGATCAATTTCAGAGCATGAACCAAATGAATGAAGAGATGGCTTGTTTTATAACCAAGGAGTGTGCGGTTCTGTGATCCGAGAATCTCTCTCACGTGGAGAAAATCTCTCAGCAGTTTTAACCGAGTGGAGAGAGGAGTGGGAAACGTTGGGCGAGATTTATGGAGTCAAAAGATATATCCAAAAAAATATCTTTGACTCGGACGCGGATCCAACTGAACCGAGACCCGACCCGACGACACATACCCAAATACCCAAGTGTCCAAGGGCCCAAGTGCCCTAAGTGCATATTAAAAGACAAACGAGCAAACGAGCCAACGAGCCACCGAGCCCACGGCCCACGGCCCACGTCCGGCCCGGTTCGGTTCGGCAGCGGTGGCGCGCGTGTGGTATTTTTTTTCCTCCTCTCTTACACATACCATGGTGTTAACCATTTGAACAAATACATATCTTTGTATATATTTATACTAATCCAAAGATGTTGATTTGGTCGATGTGGGACAAAAACCACTTTCATTTCTCTTCAAACCATAATTAGATTAACGAGGCTCATTGGCCCATTAAGTTTGTTCCAACAATCCCCCACGTGAATAGAAATGACTCTAAACATATGAAGACTCAACATACTCTATAGACTATACACGACTTGCCTAGACACGACTTTACTAGACTAGACAGACTTTCGAGAGTATATGCGAAAACTAACTGTGTCTGAGTTGGTGGCATTTTTCAAACTTGAACCACTCATTGTTAATATATATCGGGTTTACTTGGCCAGATGGTGAACATGATGTCTTGAACCATCCGGAGTTTGGTGTAAACCGAGACAACAACTATAACCCAGGTTCATTTTCTCGTAGAACTAAGTTCTCTATTTTGTTCGTTGTGGTCCTGAACATGCCTGGTTAATTATAAGTGAACTTGGAGAATATAGCATTTCCTTCATTCTCCTAGAAACGGCCCCATTTCACACTCACAAGGTGATTTTTCATTAACTTTGTTTGCAGAAGTATCCTGTAATACTTCATTGATATCTCAAAGTTATTGACTCAAATCATTAAAAGCAAAGCTTATCCTCTACATATACAGGAAGCACTGTACATCATCTTGGCAACTGGGAGAAGACAGTAGTCTCTCAGTGCTCTTAGCAAATTCGGCTTGATTTAGTTTTCCCTTTGAACCTACATCATGGGATCTCCAGTCATAGTAGGTGGGGTTTCCATCAAACATCCTCTTAATTCGTAGGCTTTAAACCCATTCCTCTTGATGATTTTGCAACTTGATTTCGTGTCAAAACTTTAGTAAATGGATCCGCTAGGTTGTCTATTGACTTAATGTAATCTAACATGATTACATCATTTGAGATTAGTTGTCTAATGGTTTTATGCCGTCTTCTGATATGACGCGATTTACCATTATATAGGTTACTCTGTGCCCGTGCTATAGCTGATTGACTATCACAGTGTACACGTATTGGAGGGACATGTTTCTCCCACATTGAGATATCTTCCAAGAAATTTCGAAGCCACTCTGCTTCCTCTGCAGCTTTGTCTAAAGCTATAAACTCAGATTCCATGGTCGATCTGGCCAACAGAGTTTGTTTGGAATATTTCCAGGACACTGCTGCACCGCCAAGTGTAAAGATGTATCCGCTAGTAGATTTTGAGTTTTTGGAATCTGCGATCCAGTTTGCGTCACTATATCCTTCCAAAACTGCTGGTTCTTTACCATAGTGCAGGTCATGATTTGTGGTATAACGTAAGTAGTTTAATACTCTTGTTATAGCTTTCCAATGCTTATGTCCCGGATTACTGGTATAGCGACTAAGTACGTTTACTGAGTGCGCCAAATCGGGTCTAGTACAGTTTGTCAAGTACATCAGACTTCCAATTACTCTTGCATACTCTACTTGTGACACCGCTTCACCATAATTTTTGGTTAAGTGAAGTTGAGGGTCTACTGGAGTTTTTGCAGTTCCAGTCGAGTAGATCTTAAATATATTGAGTATCTTTTTAGCATAATGATCTTGGGATAGGGTGATTCCTTCGGGAGTTCTTATAATTTTTATCCCTAGAATTACATCTGCTAGTCCCATGTCTTTCATGTCAAATTTTTCTTTGAGCATGCTTTTAGTTTGATTGATAATGTCTTTATTGTTTCCAATAATGAGCATATCATCTACATATAAACCCAACAAAATGTACCCTTTTGGAGTAATTTTGATGTATATGCATTTGTCGTATTCATTTATGCTGAAACCATTTGACATCATTACGTTGTCGAACTTTTCATGCCATTGCTTAGGAGCTTGTTTAAGTCCGTATAATGATTTCACGAGTCTACAGACTTTGTGTTCTTGGCTTGGGATAGCAAACCCTTCAGGTTATTTCATATAGATCTCCTCTTCTAAATCTCCATTGAGAAATTCAGTTTTTACATCCATTTGATGGATTTCTAGATCTCGTAAGGCTGCAATGCCTATGATCATTCTGATTGAAGTTATTCTTGTCACCGGAGAATAGGTGTCAAAGAAATCTGAGCCCTCTTTTTGCCGGAATCCTTGCACCACAAGCCTAGCCTTGTACTTTTCTATTGCGCCATCGGTTTTCAGTTTTGTTTTGAAAATCCATTTACACCCTAGTGCTTTAAATCCTTGTGGTAAATCGGCTATCTCGTAAGTATTATGTTGCAAGATAGAATCTATTTCACTATTAACAGCTTCCTTCCAAAAAAGTGCGTCTGGTGTAGACATGGCTTCTGAAAATGCTCTTGGCTCACTTTCTGCAAGAAACGCCATTAAGAAATCTTCGCCAAAAGATTTTTCCTTACGAGCTCTTTTGCTTCGTATAGGTTCATCTTCAAATTCTTCGACTTCATTTGTTGAGGTACCAGAAGTGCTTGCTTCGTCTCGTTGTTCACGAGTCCGCTTTGGATTACTTTTATCCCTACACGGGAATATACGTTCAAAGAATGATGCATTCCTTGATTCCATAACTGTATTTGTGTGTATATCTGGTATTTTTGATTAGTACACCAAAAATCGATAAGCACTACTGTTGTGTGCATATCCGATAAAAGCACAGTCTACGGTTTTGGGCCCAATTGTGACCTTTTTAGGTGGTGGTACAGCCACTTTTGCGAGGCACCCCCACGCTTTCAAGTATTTGTACGAATGTACTTTACCTTTCCAAAGTTCATATGGTGATTTACCAGTAGTTTTATGCGGTATCTTGTTGAGGATATAGTTTGTGGTAAGCAGCGCTTCCCCCCATATGTTCTGGGCTAACCCAGATTCCTGCAACATCGCATTCATCATCTCTTTGAGAGTTCGATTTTTTCGTTCCGCAACTCCGTTGGATTCTGTGAATAAGGAGCGGTTGTCTGATATATAATACCATTTTCCCTGCAGAATGCATTGAATGGTTCACTATACTCCCCTCCTCTATCACTTCTAACTATTTTGATAGTTTTCTGAAGCTGGTTTTCTACTTCGAGTTTATACTCTTTGAATTTTTCCAGCGCTTCATCTTTGCTACGTAACAGATATACATAGCAATATTTTATGCAGTCGTCTATGAAGGTAACAAAGTACTTTTTACCGCCTCTAGTTTGCACATATTTTAAATCACATGAATCTGTGTGTATTACACCTAGAAGTTCGGTAGTTCTTTCAACTTGGGGTGATGGTTTTTTAGTGAGTTTAGCCTGTACGCAAACTTCACATTTTTCTTTACTTGTTTTGCATTTTGGAATTAAATTCATATTTTACATTTTTCGAATTGTTTTATACTTAACATGTCCTAAACGTTTATGCCAAGTATCAAACGACTCAACCAAGTAAGCAAGAGGATTTTCATTCATTGGAGTTGAAACAACAACATAAGCAAAAACAACAGAATCAGAAGCAGACACATTTTTCGGGAGGACTGTCATTACAGACATTTTGACAAGTCCACCCTTCACAAACCCCTTACCCAAAAATACCCCACGCTTCCTAAGAACAAGATTATCATACTTGAAATTCACAGCGAATCCATGCTTGCTCAGCACGCTTCCGGAGATCAGATTCTTCTGCATGTCAGGTACATGCTTCACGTTGTTGAGGTGAAGCTCACATCCCGAAGTTAGTTTCAGAATCACTTTGCCCTTACCTTCAATCTTAGACACAGCCGTGTTCCCCATGAAGAGTTGTTCCTCAGCTTTGTTCTTCTTGTAGAGGCTGAACATGGTCTTATCAAAGCAGATGTGTGTGGTCGCACCAGTGTCGTAATACCACTCCACCGGGTTGTCTTCCACCATATTGGCTTCATTTACCATAGTACACATATCATCTTCCGTCAGATTTGCTTGAGCTTTCCCATTTTCCTTTGCCTTGCTCTTGCAAACATCAACTTTGTGCCCAATCTTACCACAGTGGTGGCACTTTCCATTGAACTTCTTTTCGAACTTGTTCTTCTTGAAGTTTGTGGAACCAGAGACTTTCAGAGATGCAAAAGTCTTTTTCTGGGGAGACATGAGCTTCCCTTTGCCTTTGAGCTTGGCCAACTTGGCCTTCTCTTCAGCCATGTTGACATCGTGTCCCTGAATCTGAATACCATGAGCAGCGCGGTTGTTATCCTCAATCTTCAACCTTCGGATCACATCTTCAAGAGACATTGCTTTACGCTTGAACGTGAGGTAATTCTTGAAGTCTGACCAACCTGGAGGTAGCTTCTCGATCAAACTGTTCACAGTGAAGATCCCACAGATCGACATGGCCTCCACTTCTATCTCTTGACAGATCCTTTGGAGAGCTTCCACTTGCTCCATTATTGGTTTGGAGTCCACCATCTTAAAGTTCAGAAATTTCGCCGTCGAAAATCTCTGTAACCCAGCGTCATCAGACTTGTACTTCTTCTCCAAAGCCATCCAGAGTGCCTTGGAAGATTTTGCATGACAGTAGATTTCATACAGAGGATCAACCAGGCGGCCTAGGATCTGGCCTTTGCACAGAAAATCCACATGGATCCAAGCTTCCACACTCGCAAGAGTGTAAACATCGGTGTTCCCAGGAGGGAGCATCGGCTTATCCTCTTTGAGGAACTTCTCAAAGTTCAAAGTGGTAAGAAAAAACAGCATCTTTTGCTGCCATGTTTTGAAGCCTTTTCCATCAAATTTATCTGGCATCAGTCCTTGGGAGACTGAGTTCGGCATCAACGGGATCACATGGTTAGCCTCGTTTGGCACTGCCACAGCATGAAGACCAGCACCGAATAGAGCTCGGCGTGTCGTTTCATTTTCCCCATTACGATTGGAAGTCCCAGCAGACGCATCAACGGTAGGTGTTGTCATTGTCACAGCGGGTGTAACAGTCATGGTCACATCCATGTTGTCATTGTTATCAGCCATCTGTGGACAGAAAAACACACAGATTAGTATCTGACAGAAAACTTAATGATTTATCTAAACAGAATAAATCAAAGTTAATTAATTGTGAATCTCAATGTAGCGTTTTTATCGAAGTTGCTGATAAGCATTTCCAGATTCGCTTACAATGGTGTTTTACCAGAAATCGCTATATAACGTTTCTAGAAACCGTTTGAGATTCCACATAAGCGTTTCAAAAATCGCTATAAAGTGTTTGTGAAAACCGTTTTATATTTCTGCTAGAAATCCGAATCGCAAACTCGCTTAGAGGCATTCGCGGAAACGGTCTGTTATTAGCGTTTGAAGAGTTTCGCAAACTCGCTTAAAAGCGTTCGCGGAAACAAAATTTAGATCGCTTAAGAATCGTTTTACAGAAACGCTAAGGAGCATTTGCAAAACCGAATCACGATTGAAACAGTAGAAACAAAAAAAACGTTTATGTACAAAAACATTTCACGAAAGCGTTACAAAACGTTCAAGGTATTTAAAAATCGAGCGATTTTGAAAACCTTTTGAAATCGTTTACTAGAATTTGCAGAAATCTATCCGATTTTAGCTATAGCTAGAAGCGGATATTTTGAATTAAGACTGTTAGAACCGGAATTAGAAACTGCTTTATAAACTGATAAACGATCAATAAAAGCGTAACCGAATAAAAAAAAAGAAATAGAAACGGAAAAGCAATTCAAGGAAGCAAGATGAATCTCTTTTCTTTATTCAAAATATCGCCCGTAGTGTGACGGTCTAATGCGATAATGAATCCCATGATACGACCTTGACGAGACTGATTCGCAACATCCGAAATCAGAATCTACGAACTATAACTACGATATACTCTCGACTAAGCTTACTTTTGAAGAAGAGACGAAAGGAGAGAGAGAGAGAGAGAGAGAGAGAGAGTTGGATGTTTTGTTTCTGATCAATTTCAGAGCATGAACCAAATGAATGAAGAGATGGCTTGTTTTATAACCAAGGAGTGTGCGGTTCTGTGATCCGAGAATCTCTCTCACGTGGAGGAAATCTCTCAGCAGTTTTAACCGAGTGGAGAGAGGAGTGGAAAATGTTGGGCGAGATTTATAAGTGTCCTAAGTGCAAATTAAAAGACAAACAAGCAAACGAGCCACCGAGCCCACGGCCCACGCCCGGCCCGGTTCGGTTCGGCGGCGGTGGCGCGTGTGTGGTATTTTTTTTTTCTCCTCTCTGTGTTAACCATTTGAACAAATACATATCTTTGTATATATTTATTCTAATCCAAAGATGTTGATTTGGTCGATGTGGGACAAAAACCACTTTCATTTCTCTTCAAACCATAATTAGATTAACGAGGCCCATTGGCCCATTAAGTTTGTTCCAACACACCAAACATTTTTTCTTTATCTACACTATTGCAGAAAATAATTATGGTGAGTATTGATGTAAATTCTGTGAGAACCCTAATGATCCAAAGAAGTAATTGTACGATCATGTATGAAAAATGTGGATCCACTCTTTATATCGATTGTGAACTTAGTATAAATCACCTTACATGAGGGCACGACACAATTTCCTTTAACCTGGCCATGACTCATGAGTTCCAAGTTGCGAAGTGCGCTCTTTAACCTGGTTTATTACAATCATATCTCTTGACCGTTTTGCTAAGTGTGGTCTTCCTATTGCGATGGTTTTGGTCTGAAGAGCAAGGATGAGAATACATTACGTCTATGCTATCTTAGATAATCTGTCTCAATTTTGAGATTGCAACAAATTGAACTATATAGTCTACAAAAAATGTCATGCAAATGTCTTAGTTCATTGGTGAACAATTTGGTATAAATTTATTAATACTATCAATATTAAATCAAGTTAACGACTAAACGCATGAAAAAATCCGTAGTCCATATGGTATTATGTATGATTATTGGAAAATCGTTTCCACGATTTTCTTCAATAAACTGTGGAAACTCTTTTGGTTGTGAATAGTGAATCAATTTTTTTTTCTGCTGCAAAAACATGAAATATCATGGAATCAATATTTTCTGTGTGTAGCAGAATACTTGTTTTTGATGAAAAAAATAATGGAATCGTTTTGATTTTATCTATTTATAAGAACATGTACATAAAACAGAAAAACTCTACAAACAATATAAAATACTTATCTTTTTTAGTATATCGAAACTATTAGCCAGTAATCATATAATCTTATATCGACATGATTGATAAAATTTCAAATTATATATTGATTCATAATAGGTATTCTTAAACGTCCAAATTTTATAATTGTTCTAAAATATATGTTTACATAGTAGATTTCAAATTTAAAATGAATAACAAAATAAAATATTAATTGCGATCAAAGATAGCAATCAAAGGAGATATATCCGAGTTAATAGGGTGATGAGGAGGGTTTCGAACCGGGATTATATAACCCAGGCTCACTGCTCATCTCAGAATAATCGCATCACAAAGCTTATTCTCATATTTTCTTTTTTGGCTTGCTCTTTTTCCGAAGGCTTTGCTTTCTACAAAGACGGATCTCCTCTCTGATAATTAGCTTCCTTGGTCACCTTTGGTATACGATGGCACAAAGCAGTCTGTTTCTAAAGATTCGATGGGAAAATCCCACACAGTGGTTACGTCTAAGCTGCGAATCAAAGTCCCTCACTTTGATAACTCTGATCTGGTACAGGGATACGCAAAAACATTGATTGGTCGATGTATGAATCCTGGGGCTCAAAATATCAGCAATCTTTTGTTTATGATGCCTCGGATATGGGGTGTGGAGGGGCGTGTGGCGGCTGCGGATCTGGGACTTGGTAGGTTCCAATTCGATTTTGACAATGAAGAGGACATTGTTGAGATCCTGAAGATGGAGCCGTTTTATTTCGATCATTGGATGGTTTCATTGGTTCGTTGGGAACCTAGTGTTGAAGCTAATTACCCTTATGAGATCACATTCTGGATCCGAGTTCTTGGTGTACCACTGCACTATTGGGCAGATCCAACGTTTCGAAGTATTGGCATGGGTCTGGGAAAAGTAAAGGCGGTGGATCTCGATAATGGGATGGTGCAAGTGGCTGTAGATGCTTTCTCTCCTCTTCGGTTCGAGAGTGCATTGGAGTTCCATAATGGTGAGGAAGTGTTGATCTCGTTACGGTATGAAAAATTGTTTGGTTTTTGTCGCCAATGTCACAACTTGTGTCACGATGCCACACGCTGCCCGACAAACAATCTAGAAGTCAACGGCGATAATCCAGGGCCTGGTGATGGTCCGGACAGCGGGGCTCATTTTAAGAGCTACAAAGGGGCAATTTTAGACAAAAAAAAGTAAAGGTGATGGAAAGGGACAGATCAATAAGTCGGAACATCATGAGAGATCAAAGGGTAAAGGAAGGGTTGATGCTAATGCACCGATGAGAAGAGCTACGGTTCCGAGGTTCAGAAGTAATCGCGTTGGGTTTCGACAGGGTGGAGAGCCCTCTAGACAGAGGCCTCTCCTGGAGGACGCAAGACCAAGAAATACATGCTTGGCTCTGGAAGACAAGGAGGTGGGGGAAGAGAGGGTGCAAGCAGTTAAGGTTCCAGAAACTCTAATGTTAGAGGTGTTTCAAGATATCACCTCGGAGCAGCGAATTGGCTCTGGGAAAAAGGTAAGAAAGGAGCTGTTCCCTTCGGTGGAGGCTATTGTGACAAATGCAGAGCAAGTACTATTGATGGAGAGGAAAAAGAGGCAGTTTCGGAGGAGGTGTCGCTGGGGGTAGCAGGTATATGGACCGATGTTTCAACAGCGGTGGTGGTAAGACATGAAGCAGGAGAGTTTGAGGAGGAAGCAAATATAAGCGAAGGGATAGACGATATGGAAGAAGACTTTAGCGCTGTTGAGCTGGGTGACTTCTCATTCGAGGAGTCAAATGAGGAACAATTAGACAGTTTTGGGACCGTATTGGAACCAGCGGTGACTGTGGTGGTCGAGGGAAGTGAGCTTGGGTAGCAAGGCAATGATGGTCATTTGGACAAAGAGGATCATGTCTCTGAGATGATAGATGACCAGATGTTTGCTATAAGGACAAATGTTAATGGTGTTAAAGAGGATATTTTGACAGGAGACACGGCTTCTTTGATTCGGAAGAAGCACAACAAACCGATACCGGTTTTACGTGGGATAAGCTCCAAGAATAGGAACGTGCAGACGTTGGTATCTCCAAGGAAAAAGGTGGTAAGTAAGAATACGATTCAATTTGGAGATGGGCTATATCCGGGGAAGAAGAAAGGAACCGGAACACAGGGAGCATCGCTTCCACTTAAACCAATTATTGATTGATGCGGGTTCTAAGTTGGAACTGTCAAGGTCTCGGCAACCGTACGATAATCAGCTATTTGAGGGAGCTATGGAAGAAGAATAAGCCGGAGTTTCTCTTTCTTTCGGAAACCAAACAAGCTCTTAATTTTCTGCAAAATTTACAATTTCATTTCGGTTATAATAAATTCTTCACGGTTGAACCGTGTGGTGTGAGTGGGGGGGTCTTGCACTCTTTTATAATAATGAATTTCAGGTTGACATTTTATTATCAAATAATCGGCTCATTGACATACAAGCGGTGGTTAACAAAAAAACAGTTTATTTAACATTTATTTATGGTGACCCGATTCCTAAGTACCGAGAACAAGTTTGGGAGCGATTGACTCGAATTAGTCTAACCCACTCAGATCTTTGGTTTATTATTGGAGATTTTAATGAAATCAAGGGTAATCACGAAAAACAAGGTGGTCCACTTAGACATCCATCCACTTTTGTTTCTTTTAATTTAATGATAAACCAATGCGGTTTATTGGAATTCCCGGGCCTGGGTAATACATTATCCTGGCGGGGAAGAAGGAGCTCCCAGGTGGTTCGGTGCCGTTTGGACCGTGCTTTGGCCAACTCGGAGTGGCATGAGATTTTCACACAATCTTTTGTGGAGTATTTACGGATGATAGGATCCGACCATAGGCCAATTATGGCTACGATTCAAGATAGGATACCAAAGGGGAGGAAGCAATTCCGTTTTGATAAAAGATGGTTGGGTCGGGAGGGTTTCATGGACGCACTCGTTGACGGGTGGAGAGGAAATTCAGGCGTGTCAGGTCCGCTTTTTGCAGACAGAATTAAAAATTGTAGACGTGAAATGTCGAAATGGAGAAAACATCATTTTCCGGTTGGTAAGGAATTAATTCCCCAACTACAAAGGGAGTTGGAGGAGATTCAAGATGATGATACAAGGACGCAGGAGGAGTTAACGGAGGCTACAAGAAAATTAAGTGAGGCCTATAGAGAAGAAGAGCTCTACTGGCAACAGAAGAGTAGAGTTACTTGGGCATTAGAGGGGGATCAAAACTCTAAATTTTTTTATGGTCAGATAAAACAACGAAGAGCCCGAAATTGGATAATTGGACTGTATAATGAGGAGGGCATATGGGTGGACACAGAACCGGCAGTAGAACAAATAGCGGTAAATTATTTTCGGGATCTATTTGCCACCTCTAATCCCTTGGAGATAGATGAAGTTATGATGGAAGTCCCTACTTTGGTGACGGAACAAATAAATGAACGCCTTACGGTCTTGGCGACTGAGGAGGAAGTACGAAAGGCATTATTTATGATGCATCCGGAAAAAGCACCAGGTCCGGATGGTTTTACTGCTTTGTTTTATCAGAAAGCATGGCGGGTCATTAAAAAGGATTTGGTGGAGCTGGTGAATGACTTTCTACGGACGGGTTCCTTTGATTACCGGTTAAACGAGACGAATATATGTCTAATCCAGAAAAAGACCGTCCTACTCGAATGACGGAACTCCGACCTATTAGTCTATGTAATGTGGGGTATAAAGTAATTTCAAAGGTACTTTGTCAACGGCTGAAGGCACACCTTCCAGGGTTAATTTCTGAAACACAGTCGGCTTTCGTCGCTGGTCGACTCATCTCAGACAATGTTCTCATTGCACAATAAAGCGTGTAAGGATAAGTTTATGGCTATAAAGACAGATATAAGCAAGGCCTATGATCGGGTGGAGTGGTCTTTTATTGAACGCCTTCTTCGAAAATTAGGTTTTGCAGAGGATTGAATTGGGTGGATAATGTGTTGCATAAAATCGGTAGAGTACAAAGTACTGCTTAATGGAAATCCGAGGGGGAGGATTGTTCCTCAAAGGGGTTTAAGATAAGGAGACCCTTTGTCACCGTATCTCTTTATCCTTTGTACGGAAGCATTGATTGCAAATATACGGAAAAAAGAAAGAGATAAACACCTAACTGGCCTCAAAGTGGCGAGGGCAAGTGTAACACCCGTGATCCGTGTTTGTATTTTTGGTTCGAGTGGAAGAGGAGGTTGGTTCGAACATGGTTGGGAAAAACTAAGAAAATTACCTAAGGCATGGTGGGCTACGGCAGTTTGACCCGTGGGTCACGTTTTACCACCCTTGGGTCGAGTTTCAGCTAGATTGGTGTTAATAAGCCGTGAGTTTGAGTTTGTTGCTAATGGGCCTTTGGGCCATGGATCATATACTTAAATGGATGGCGGCTAAGGGCTGGTTTGAGCCGGTTTGGAGTAAACCGAATGCCTTTCTCTCCAAGGCTAGGGTTTTGGGCATTTAATGCAGATATGCCTATATATATGTGGCCGTGGGAGCTCTTTTTCTCCATTTCCGCCACTTAGAGAGAAACAAGAGAGAGAAACAAGAGCAAGAGGCAGAGAGTTCTTCATTCTTCGTTCTTCGTTCTTCGTCGGATTTGCGAAATCAAGAGCTAAGGTTGGCGGATTGAGATTCTAGGTAAGAATCGATTGAATCTTAGTGTTTCTCTTCGTTTGATTGGTAGTTTGGCTCTGATTTTTGAGGATCGTGTTTGTCAAAAGGTGAAGGTTGTGTTCACGTTCGTGTTTGATCACCCGTGTCTGTGTCGGGCAGCGTTTGGGTCGTTTCCGTGCGTACCGCGTGTACTGCCGTGCGTACCAGGGTGTGTCCACGTGTGTACCGGGTGCATTTTGCGTGTGGTTTGGGTAAGGTTCGATAAACCATAAAATTATCATACGGTCGTGTTGTTTGACCGTGTAGAGTGTTTGTTGTTTGGTGGTCTTAATAAGACGTGATTGTGGTGGTTTGGATTGGACGAATCTAGGTGTACGTTTACGGCTTCTTTTGGGCAGAGCGTACTCGGGAGAGATTCATCAATCGTTTGTTGCTAAGGTGAGTTCGTAACCGTAGCTAATGTCTAGGGTTGTTTGTATGGCTCATGGAGTCTTGTTTGTGTTTGAGGTGATACACTTCGGTGTATGGTGGTATACTTATGTATACGGTTTGGTACGTTCGCGTATGGCAGATACACTTCGGTGTATAGGTATACTTATGTCTACGGTTTGAGGTGATGATAGTGTGCACACGTAATCATGTTTGGTGTTTGATCAACACGGTTTGGTACGTTCGCATACGTTTGATGTTAGATATTTGATGTTGATGTTTGATGTTTGATGTTGAGATTGGTATGATAATACGTTTGACATGGTGTGTGTTATTACGTTGATATGGATGTTAAATGCAATAATGGCTTATGATTGTTGTATAAATAACGTTGGATGTTAGCTGGTGAGACGGGATGACCGATCTCACTAAACAATTCGTTTGCTTATGCCCCCTTTCATGGTGGCAGGTAATGGAAGTGGCTAAAGAGCACGCGAGACAAGGCTGGAAAGGAGGGGATGGATTAGGACGGGGTTATATTTTATTAAGCATTCGTTTGATATTGGTTGGTGATTGCATACGTTTGATGCTTTGTCTGTTTTCGTATTGCTTAAGTTGGAACCTAATTATCGTTTGTGAACCTGGTTTAAAGTTGAAATAAATACTCTGAATTGCTTTTATTCCCTATGCATGTTCGGGAGCCCGCTAAGTTGTTAGTCTTCCGCTAAGTTGTAAATAATAGGCCGAAAATTTGACTAAGTAGTTACGGTCATTTGTTGTTGTGTTCGCTGGTATCTTAACCCCGGATAGGTTCACCGGGTTAGGGTGTCACAGGAAGCCCACCGGTGTTGCATTTACTTTTTGCGGATGATAGTTTGTTTTTCTGCAAAGCAAATGCTATGGAGTGTCAAACAATCCTAGAGATTTTACGAAAATATGGTTTGGCGTCAGGACAACAGATTAATTTTGCTAAATCATCGGTACAGTTTGGGCATCGGGTAACTGACTCGACCCGGGAGGAACTAAAGCAAATCTCGGGAATTACAACGATAGGAGGAATGAGAACATATTTAGGTATTCCAGAAAGCTTAGGAGGTGCAAAAACCAAGATCTTTCATTTTATAAGCGAGAGATTAAACGATAGGATTAACGGTTGGACATCAAAAATTTTGTCCAAAAGGGGCAAGGAAGTTCTAATAAAATCGGTAGCAGCGGCTCTTCCTACCTATGTGATGTCATGCTTTAGACTCCCTAAAACTTTGACGGCTAAACTTACTAGTGCGGTGGCAAAATTTTGGTGGAGCTCCAACGGATCTCAACAAGGGTTACATTGGCAATCATGGCAGAAATTATGTCGTGAAAAATCAGATGGTGGTCTTGGTTTCCGGATGATAGATGATTTCAACACTGTTTTGTTGGCAAAACAGTTGAAGTGCCCACCAAAATTTAGACATTTTTTATGGCAGGTTCTTTCGGGTTGTATATCGGTAACTCACAATTTACGGGCAAGGGGAATCAATGTTGATACTAGATGTAGTAAATGTGGTATGGAGGAAACCATCAATCATGTTCTGTTTGAATGCCCCCCGGCTTTGCAAACATGGGCACTATCTCAGATCCCTTCGGCACCCGAAATTTTTCCACGGTCCTCACTTTATACCAATATGGACTACCTCTTCTGGCGTTTACAGGCTGACCGACCAGAATTTCCGTGGATCCTCTGGTATATTTGGAAAGCTAGGAATGACAAAATTTTCAATAATTTGGATCGGGATCCTATCGGAATCCTGCGAGTGGCGGAAGCCGAGGCAAGTTTTTGGGCTTCGGCCCAAATGGTCCATTTGGATGCGGATGGGAACGGTCTTATGTCACCTAGTTTGCAGCCCACGAGGATGGTCCCTTCGGGACCTAGGTGTTTCGTTGATGGGTCCTGGAAAGATATTGATGTCTTTTCAGGAGCGGGTTGGATTTTCTCTTCCCTTGTTGATGCAAACCTCTTGATGGGTGCAAGGAACTTTAGACGCAGTCTCTCTCCACTACATGCCGAAATAGAAGCTCTTATCTGGCTATGCAGTGCATGCTTACTTTTCAGAAGACCACTGTCACTTTTCTCACAGATTCTACCGAACTAGTCAGCATGGTGACCTCACCACAGGATTGGCCGGCGTTTGCAATTCATTTGGAGGATTTTCAGCGGAGCAAGGAAGCGTTCATACATTTCTCCATATCGCACATTCCCCGAAGCAGCAACAACGAAGCTGACAACTTAGCACGGAGTGCTCGTGTTTATCCGCATGATATTTCGTATGTAAAGTCTATTCCCCCGGTTTGGATTTCTAAACCGCTTTAGTGTTTTTGCTGTTGACAAAAAAAAAAAAAAAAAATATTAAGAACAAACATTTAGTTAATTCATTTAATTACCCACTCATGGTATGGAAAGTACTCTATTGTTTATTTTTGTCCGACTCTGGGCAACTGCGAAAATTTCTACCCAATGTTTGAGACAGTGCATCCACGTACCCGAACTCAATAAAATCAAAATTTTATACCCAAACTTATAAAATTAGGCGTACACATACATAACAGATTACAATGTTAGTTATCCGTTAAATGTGCTGACTGAGATGCTGAGTCATTTGACAAGTCAGATGGACTTTCGGTTTATTCGTGCCCGAACTCTGGGCAACTGCAAAAATTCCTATCCAATGTTTGAGACAATGCATCCACATACCAAACTCAATAAAATTCAAATTTTCCTACCTAAACTTATAAAATTAGGCATACACATACATAACGGATTACGGTGTTAGTTTATTCGTTTATCCGTTAAGTGTGCTGACTGAGATGGTGAATCATTTGACAAGTCAGATGGGCTTTCAGTTTATTCATGCCCCAACTTTAGGCATCTGTAAAAATACATTTCCAAAATCTGAATAAATGTTTTGCTTGATTATTTTGTATTTGTTATGGTAATCTCCTTAACATAAATAATGAAGTGATTTTGGAAAAAATACTTATATGTCAACTCCACAATCATTCGAACCAATTTTACTATAACATGGCAACTCATTAAACTTAATCACAATTTTTATATAAACTACTTTTCAATGCCATTTAAAATCAAATGTTTAAATATATTTATTAATAGTTTAAAATTACGTTTATAAAAATTAAATAATTATGTAAAAAAATTATTAATTACGGTTTTAAAATCTAAACAAATATAAAAGATCACATTTTACAAAATACAACACAGCATCCGGTTTTGAAAATATAATGAAACCTATTTTATTATGGGCAACAAAAAACGACGCCGTTTACTTTTTCCATAAACCCTAAAGAGATTTTCCTCACAACATCGTCTCTTTCAATCTTGAAATTGCTCTCGCAGGTTTGTCCGCAAAATCTCAAATCTTCTTTCTCTCTTTTCATTCTCCTTTTCTATCTCATTCGATTGGTGACTATCTTTGAAATCTGAGTTTATTTTGGGGTTATTGTTGAAATTTGGATGATAAATGATCTTAAAAGTCTTCCTCCTTACAGTTTCTGACGAATTTTGAGGGATATTTTGAGACTTTTCATATATAATTGGATAAAAGTTGAAACTTTTCTGTGTCTTCTTAAGTGTTGCTTAGGAGTAAAACTTAATTCTGGGGAAACAGCTTCCTTATTGTGTTTTATGGTCAATTTTTGTAGGTTTAGTTTCAGTTTTACATGTCTAAGTTGTAGATAGTTCCTTGAATCAAGCTCCTTTTTTATGATTCCTCTGTGTTCTTTTAGGGATTTTAAGGAGGAGGCAAAATGAGATTGGTCAAGTGTTGGTTTTGCTCTTCCACAATATATCCTGGACATGGTATTCAGTTTGTCCGCAACGATGCAAAGGTAATTAAATATCGCTTAAATCTTGAATTGACGAGTAATAGTCTGCTTGAAAATCGCATTAGTTTGTATGTTTAACCTTTTTTAATCTTTTAAGTCGTTCTTTGGACACCCAAATATGCTATATTCATCAATTTTTCTTTGATTCTATATAAATGTGAATATGTGAATGTCTCCTTGCTCGTATCTTATATTTTGATGTGTATCTTTAGTTGGAATCTGTGGCATCCTTGACTAGGATTTTTGTATATAAGTGGTCTACAAGTATATTGTATTTGCACTATGTTTTTGAGCATCCCAAATGTTATCGGGTTTACTCAGACGAGTACTCTCTTTAGCCTTGTTTCTTATGCATATTGTGATTCAGTTACAAGTAAAACTTTCTTCTCTTTTTGCAGATTTTCCGGTTCTGTAGGTCTAAATGCCACAAGAACTTCAAGATGAAGAGGAACCCGCGTAAAGTAAAATGGACTAAAGCATTCAGAGCGGCACACGGAAAGGACATGACTCAGGTACTTGTTACTTTGATCAAAACTCTTTCACTAAAAGAAATTATAGTTATCTTAGATAAGGCTCACCATCACGTTTGTCTTTTTTGTCTTTCCTTTCCACAAAAGGATAAAACTTTTGAGTTTGAGAAGAAGAGAAACAGACCCGAGAGATATGACAGGAACGTAACAGAGAATACCCTCATGGCCATTAAGAAGATTGATACGATCAGAAGCGAAAGAAGTGCCAAACATATCGCAAAGAGGTATATATAAAATACCTCTTCTTCTAGTCCCAACAAATCCTTGAAAACAGTAGACTCGTGTTTTTGATTATGATTGATTCTTGTGTGTGTATTTGTGTGGGACTTAGGTTGAAGCCAAACAAACAGAAGAATCACATGGAAGAAATTAGGGATCTAGATAATCACATTTCATTGGTCCAGGCACCAGTATCTCTCCTACAAGATGCAAAGAAGATCAAAGTTGATGTTTCCAAGAACAAGTCTCTGCAAAACGAAGCCATGGAAGAGTGATTCTGTGGGAAACATTATGATCCATTTAAAAGCTATTCACTTACTCTGAAGCTGTTGTCATCTTTCAAAAAGCCTTCTTTAGTTGCTCTTAGCATCTGTTTTTGGAGACATCTTAAAAAAAAAAAAAAGGTTTTGGTTTTTGTACTGATAAAAGACTTTGAAATTGTTTTATTTTTGCAATATATTATTATTACCTGATAAAAGGGAAACAAAGTTGAAGACTTGAGAGTAAAATTATGTCTGTCTTTAGGTTGTTTTTTTGGTTGGTTTCATTTTAATAAGCTAAATTATAAATGCTTAATGAAATGTTTTGGTTGATAAAAAGAAAAGACAATTATAAATGTTTGTGCAATATCTTATTATATAAAGCTTGATGCGTAAAACTTCGTAATTAACACGATTATGACACGTGTCAGCCGGTCGATCGGATTTTGACACATGTAATTTTTTTTCCAATTAGATTTTGACATGTGTCATACAAATCTTATTTTTTTAAAACTTATATATTTATAATTATCAAGTAGATTATAAAAATCAAGATATATCAAAAAAATTAATTAGTTTCTAATAAATAATTCATTAAAATAATTAGTTGATAAACATGGTCTATTCTTTAAATATTGACTTTATTATATGTCTCGGTTTTGTTTTTTTCGTACAACCATTCTTTTTCCCCTCTTTTCCTTTACGTTTATTAAGATGAATTAGGTTTCAAAATTTTCTCATTAAAATATTAATTAATACACGTGTAAAATTTTTTTGAGTTCAAATATATTTAGGTTTGCATACATCTTCAAAGATTATAATATTTTGCCTTTATATGACAAGTTTTTGTGCTCTCTCAATCTTCTTACCAAGAAATTTCAAATTTCAATAATCTCTTCCACAAATTTTATTTCAGCTTTTTTATTAGAAAAAACCATCGATTACTCTCTTATTCGATAAAAACAACATATCTCAATATTTTCCAATTAGCTTATTTTAGTAATTCATAAAAAAAAAAATTAAGCTAGATATATACACGCTTACATATATTTTGATTTTAAATAGAAATAGATATGACAAAAAAAATCAAACACGTTTTCTCATTAGAATATTAAATACACGTGTAAAAATCTTTTGAATAGAATTATATTTACATACCAAAATCTTTAAGGATTATAATATTTCACCTTTATTTAAATAATTTTGTACTCTCTCGATCTTCCCACCAAGCAATTTAAATTTTCAATAACCTCTTCTAAAATTTTTGTTTCCAATTAGTTTTAGCCACATGTCAAAATAAATTTTTCCATTTAAAAAAATCTAATATCATTATATTTTGAAATCAGACTAAAAAAATGTACATTGTATTGTGGTTTTTTTAAAGACTTACCACTACGTAGACATCCTAAATATTATAAAATTGATGTATGAGAAGAAAATTATTTTCAAAGTTTTCTCATGTTGTGAAAATTATAAAAAGTAAGAAACCAAGTGATGAAACACATATAATTCGTTTTTCATTGGAAGAAAGATAATACTTGATTCATAAGTGAAAAAGAAAAATTCAAATATAACTAAAAAATGTGAGTAAATCTAATTCAAATAAAAATACGTAAATCGATTTGTCAAGAGTTAAAAAAAGATATATAAGTAGTTACATAATAAAAAGTAAACATAATTTAAATAGGAATAGGAAAAACTAATAATTTAGAAATATGTAAAAAAATTAATTGAAAATTCAGTTAATATAAAAAAAGTAGGAGAATCAAAATCAATAAATAATTTGTAGGCTTTTTTATGAGCGGTTTAACATCGACATTTTCAATCTTATTTTATTCATTTTTACGGACGATATGATTTTGTTTTCCATTTTTGTGCGGTTTATAAAATATTAAAGGAGTCAAAATAATTCAACTAAAACATGAGAATAAATTCATCAAGATTTAAAAAATGGATTAAAAAGTAATATTAATTCAAATAGAATAGGAAAACTAATAATTTGAAAATATGTGATAAAATTTAATTGAAAATCAAATAATAAAATAATCAAAGTAAATAAATAAATGTTAGGCTTTTGAATTAGTGGTTTTACATCAACGTTCTCAATTTTATTTTATTTATTTTTTACGAGTGATTTAATTTTTATTTCTACTTTTAATTGATTAATTTTTTTTACAGTTTATAAAATATTAGATTACAAACCCGCATATATGGGGGTCCTTTATCTAGTCCTATATATATTAATAGAAGAGATATTCAAAAAAAAAAATAGGTGTTAAGCAATGAGTAATTTAAGGGACACACCATTTAATTTTAACCAATCAGAATATTTTAATTAAAAATATATGACATGGTGGAAATTTCTACATATTCTCATCAATTTTATTATATGAGTCCATTAATAAATGTTTTACAAATTTAAACCCAACTAAATATAATATTTTAGACTTGCCATATCTTTTTTTATTTTTATTTTATAATATATTAACAAGTTTTTTTATTATTATGAAGATCAATTTAGACGGAAAAAATGAAGATCAATTTTACACTTAAAAGATATTGAAATAAATAATATTTGCATATTTTTAATCAATTTTATACATAAAAATATTAAAAATAATGGCATTAAATATGCTTGATCAAAATTATTTAAATTTATTACATTTATGCACAATAATATATATTATTTTGAATGATTATAGATATTAGAAATCGCATGTTTTGTTATACACGTTTAAATATTAAAAAATTATATGTGTTAAAATTGATTCGTCAACCTATTTAATCATTTAATCTCGTGTTTAGCGTGGGTCAAAAAAATATAGTATACTTGATTGATAGTCTTTGCAAGTAACTTCATCGTGCATAACAATATGCTCTAATAGAATATTAAAATCGTAGGCTCTTAATTACAGCTCACACATTAATTTATTCATGGAGTTTAAATGAGATCAATTAAGACCGTAACCAATAAAATACAAATAATTAAATAATTTTATGTAAACAAAGACTTAAATTTGCGATTATAATTAACTAATGTTTACATCATGAATGGTAGTGAAAGAGCTTCCTCAAATTATTTAACTCTGGCTTGTCTTTCTCCATTGCTCAACTGCAAGAAAGATTCTCACAAGACTTGAGACATAATTAAGATCTTTAAGACCATTTTCACTTTTCTTACCAACCAAACTAGTTCACAAATGTCTCGTGTATTGCACAAGTCTAATCCCTACGACATCTCGATTTCTCAGAAGTTTCCCATTCACGATCATCCTTTATGCTCTACCACGGACCACTCACCCTTTTCATCCCCAACACTCTCTCTGGCTTTTCAAGCGTGAAAGTCTACCACATACTAACCTCGATGAAAAATGTTGCTTGTGTGGCGAAAAGCTTATGTTATTGGTCTATTGTTGTCTCATATGTGACTTCAAGTTGGATCTGTCTTGTGCCAAGAACCCACCATTGCTTGAGATTGACCAACCTAAGGTGGATCAACATAAACTCCACCTCCTGATGAAGAATGTCTCCTTCACTTGTGATGCTTGCGGGGTATAAGGTGATCGATCCCCTTATCTTTGTCTCCCTTGCAATTTAATGTTCCATATCCGTTGTGTCTATTCCCCACATGACCTACGACACATAAATTCTCATGAAAAGCATCCTCGCTCTTATTCTCTTGTCCCCAAATTTTGGTCTTGTGGATGCGGAAACATAAGAGAGGGAAGAGCACTTGAAGATAAACCAAACGAGGATGAATCTATATATCCATTCAAGGTAGTAGAATTAGACGACGGTGAAAAATGCATACTCCATTTCACACATGAGCATCATCTAGTATTTCACAAGGATGGTAAAGTTGGTGATGTGAGCAAAAGATGTGAAGCGTGCAAGTTACCTGTTGTTTACACTCCTTACTTATGCTGCTACATGGGCTGTGAATTCTTCCTAATTGATGAAAGTTTCGCTAATCTTCCTCGGAAAAAGAGATCTATTCTTCATAACCATCAACTTGAATTGGACGGCAAATCTACAACAATTATGGAGTTTCATGCAAAAAACTTTTGTTGCAGTGCTTGTGGCCAATTCCATGATGGGTTCAAGTATTCATCTTGTGGTTTCAACTTGGATGTACGTAGGATGTGCTTCAATCTCTTTTCCCTTCGAATCGTCAATTCATCCACACCCTCTTACCTTTAAATCAAACGACGCCAAAATTTGCGAAGTTATGGGCTTCTCCTGTTCGTGATAAACTAAACTAGCAAGGCACAAGTACGACGACCATCTTCTCAGCTTAGAGCTTACCAAGGATAAGAATCGTGAGGGTGATTTTTGGTGCAAGATATGTGGGAAGAAAGTAGATGGGAATGCAATATTCTATAGTTGTAACAAAGACTATTGTTGCTCCACTTTTCACACTCATTGTGTAATTGATGCTTTACACTTGGAGTTAAGACTCTGCTTCAAGTTATTTAGCCATGAGTTTGAGGTGGTGGAGAACAGTTTGGCTGCTCCAAGACATTGCTGCATATGTAGCTTGGAATGCAAAGGGCTTTTGAGGTTATAAAGAGCAAACATGGTGGTGATAAGTACTTGTGTTCTTCTAGCTGTTTGATGAGAAACCCTCGTCTTCTACATAATTTGTAATCGTTAATGATGAATTTTTCTTTGAATCAATCCTTCGTCTTTTTTTGTCTGATCAATGCAAACAAACTAAGACTGCTTCAAGATCAACTTTTCAACCGATGCTCAACTTTCATTTGTTCGAGAAACATAAAAAAGTTGAAAACTTTTGTCGCTTTTTCAATCTATTCAGAGATTATGTGAATAACCCATTTGATTTTGTTAATAATGAACATCCTCTCTTTCCAATTTCAGTCATGAACATGATCCAAAAACACATAAAAATCATCGATTCAACTGCGCTTGAATCCTCTGAATCAATTGCGCTGTGTTCTTCCTCGAGTCTCATAAAGTTTCCATTTTTCTCCTCGTCAAATCGGAAATGGTAAAAGACAATCCAACGGCTAAGATTCACCCACTATAAATACAACGCGAGATCGACCGTCCTTAACTCTTAACAAGAACGAAACCAAGCTGCGATCAAGTGCTACGCGGAGTACAATAAGTATCGTCTTTCTCTTTCTCTAAGGGGTTTTAGGGCTCGCTTACTGCTCAACACGGCTTTTAGGCGGCTGCCGCTTCTTTCTTCTTCTTCTTCTTCTTCTCCTTCGCCTCGAAGGTTTTAGAGTTTCGATTTTTCCGGTATGGACCCTTATGGAACGGAAACAGTTGTGGAAGATGAAATCCACGATGCCAAACCATCCGAAGACGTTGAGGACGATGACGACAAATCTCAGCCTCACTCTGGTGGTGGCGTCGATAGTGCAGGGTACGTTTTCTCTCTTTCTTCCGAGAAAGATTCTAGATTCTGGAATTAGGGTTTTTGGGTGTTTCCTCAATTTCAAGAAAAATTGAGATAAAGAAGAAGAAGATATCCTTTTCGATTCTGTTAGGGTTTTCAAAATTACTCGTATGTTTCGCTTAATTCTGTGAAATTAATGGCTTGTTAGGGTCTGTGTTATAGAAATTTGAGATAGAAAAGTAGAAAAGTTTCAAACTTTCTATCGCTACTCTTACTGATTGGAGAAAAATTTAGATGAAAGTTTCTTCGTTACCCCTAGAGAAATCTGGAGTGGAGAAGGATAAGTTTAGTCCTCTTCTCTGGTTTCTTTTTACTTAGTGAATTAGTCTACTTATACCATGTTTTGTGGAATTTGTAGAAAGATTTTTGTTGGAGGTTTAGCCAGGGAGACAACTTCAGGTTAGCTCTTGTGTCTGGTTGCAACATTGTAAAGAGGTTAGCTCTCTCGTTATTGGGTTAAAGTTCAATGCTTTTATAACTATGTTTTTGATTTGTTTGTGCAGCTGAATTCGTCAAGCATTTTGACAAGTATGGAGAGATCACGGATTCTGTGATTATGAAGGATCGGAAAACTGGACAGCCCCGAGGATTTGGGTTTGTAACATATGCTGATTCCTCGGTTGTCGACAAAGTTATCCAGGACAATCACATCCTAAACGGAAAGCAGGTTAGATTAAGCTGTGTGCCTTAACAGTTTAAGTGTGTTTAGTTGTTGTGCCTTACAGTGCGATAACACACTTCTTTTTTGGCTCTTCAGGTTGAAATTAAGCGGACGATACCAAGAGGATCCATGAGCTCAAACGATTTCAAAACCAAGAAGATATTTGTTGGTGGAATTCCTTCATCTGTGGAAGATGGTAAAACACTCAGCTATATCATCCTGTATATACAGTTTCTGTTATTATGTTTATCTATGGAGTTACTCATATAGTGATTGGGATTTGTATAGATGAGTTCAAGGAGTTCTTTAAGCAATTTGGAGAGCTGAAAGAACACCAAATTATGCGTGATCACTCAACTGGAAGATCACGTGGCTTTGGGTTTGTGACATATGAAAGTGAAGATATGGTTGATCTTCTCTTGGCAAAAGGGAACAGAATTGAGCTCTCAGGGACTCAGGTAACTGAACGCTCTTGCAAAGATTGTTGAGATTCTAAGGCTTTGTAGATAATCGGAACACTAACATCTCCCCCTTACTTTGTTTTATTGTCTCCTATAGGTAGAGATAAAGAAGGCAGAACCGAAAAAACCAAACTCAGTTACAACCCCATCAAAGCGGTTCAACGACTCACGCTCTAACTTTGGTGGAGGCTATGGAGATGGTTATGGTGGTGGATATGGTGGTCCAGGTGGTCCTTACAAGTCAGGTGGTGGAGGCTATGGAGGTGGCCGGTCTGGTGGTTATGGAGGATACGGTGGAGAATTTGGCGGGTATGGCGGCGGTGCATACGGTGGTGGTGTTGGACCTTATAGAGGAGAGCCCGCACTTGGATACTCTGGTCGTTATGGAGGAGGAGGTGGTGGTTACAACAGAGGCGGGTATGGTATGGGAGGTGGTGGAGCCAGTGGATATGGTGGTGGACCAGGTGATATGTATGGTGGACCATACGGTGAACCAGGAGGTGGTTATGGTGGACCAAGTGGAAGTTATGGAGGCGGATACGGTAGTAGCGGAATTGGTGGGTATGGTGGTGGGATGGGTGGTGCTGGTGGAGGAGGCTATAGAGGTGGCGGATATGACATGGGTGGTCTTGGAGGCGGGAGTGGAGGAGGAGGATACAGCGGTGGTGGTGGCGGCGGGAGTGGAGGAGGCTCGTTTTATGGAGGAGGAGGAAGTAGAGGCGGATATGGTGGCAGCGGACGGTACCATCCTTATGGAAGGTAGAAAGTTCCATTAAAGCTTTCAATCTTCTTCTTCTGGCATTCTTAGTTCATGTATTGTATTCTGAGAGAGAGGAAGCTTTTAGGGTTTGATTCCCTGAGTAGTTTTAAACACATTTTAGATAATCTTGTTGGCGTAACTCTGCCAGATTTTTTTTTTTTTTGTTTAGAACACTTGTGGCCACTAGACTTAGCTTGTATCATCCATTACTTCTGAGTTTGACTGAATCCTACTAGACTCTCATGCTTGTCCGTCCGACTACATATTTTTCTCGAGTAAAACCTCTGTTTGTGTCCGAAGGTTAGTGTCTTGAGTTCTTCTTCTCTTCCCTCAAGTGAGAACCACAAATAGACCCAAAAAATATCTGGTGGTCAATCATCTGTCGCAATCGTTTGATTCTTCTCTTTTTCGTGTTCCATTTCACAATTCAGAGAAAATAATAACTGGGTTCAAAATTTCTGGGGAAATTTGCAGCATTTTCTGGTTCTGGGTTTGATAATCCGAATTCTGAAAATGGCAACACTTGCATCAAATCTCGTCTGTGTCGGAAAAGTAACGATCTTTTGGAGCGAATTCAATCAATCGCAAATCTCTTTTTTGTGATTTCTTTCCCCATAAAAAAAAGATGGTAAATAAAAGGAATTAGGGTTTAATTTTGCAGGTAGAGAGGTTGGAGATAAATTGCAGAAAGAAAGAGAGGGGAAGAGATCAAAGCAATTATCCTTATAAAGTAATTGAAATCACACCTCCTCCTAAGTCTCTTGGCGTTCGTTGCCTTCCTCATGTGAGTCTCTCAATCTTCCTCCCTTTCTCATTGTTTTCTCGAGAAAATTGCAGAAGAAAAATAGAAACCCTCACTTGCATATTCCAACTGGGAATTCTTCAATCCCATAAATCTTAGATGATTCGAATAGGGCTGTACATTTCGTCGGATATAATACATATAATTCTGATTTTTTTTAAATCACTATCTGAAATCTTTTTCAGATCAGATAAGTGTTAGATTCCTATTCGCGTAATTTGAGTAATTGGAGAAAACTTGGTAATTTTGAATAATTTTTAGATGAATTTTGTAAAAATACATGAGTAATTATTCGAATCTGTGTTACTGTTAGCTAATAATCGAATAATTTAAACACTTTTACCCTTAAAATTAGGATAATTTGGATCCGAGACCCGACTTTGGTTCGAATCTTATTTTTGAAATGCTATATTTGCAGAATCTTCAGTGTGGAGAGAATGTGATGATAGAAGGACAAACATACACAATCTCGGCGGTGACTCATCGGTATCAACTCCGAAAAGGTAAGTACGAGCCGAGTGAGAGGCGACTCGATGTTCTCTCTGCCGCAAGATACGTTTTAAACCTTTACTTCGACAATTTGCTCCAAAATTCTTGACCTTTTATTTATTTTTTAATCAAAACAGCAATGTAATAATCCGTACGATGGATCATTGTCATGATAAACAGTTAAATAAATAAAAACTGTACGATGATAGTGTTCTCTTGTTTTTTTCTTTTTTCTTTTAGGCCGGGTGTATCAATTTGGTAATTATTCTCTTAAGATAAATTGATTAACCATTTTGTAAAAATTTGTTCCTCTAAAGGAGATGTTGGAATCGGAAGTTGCCTATGAATCTCTCTGACTTCGCTCAAGAACAAATTAACACGAAGCATGACGAAGGATAAGAATCAAACATAAACAAAGAACATGAGATTTACAAGTTCGGGTTATTCGCGATTTGCGAATCCCTACGCCTTGCCAAGAGCAACTACGCTTGGATTTTATTTGATCAAAAACGACTGTACATAGATTTTTCCAAGCTTTTTTGCTTTCTTTCAATTGGATACAAAATTGACCAAATTTCTCTACCTAAATCGAATACACGAGAGGAGTATATAAAGCCCTTCCCTTGGACTATCGCCGACTCTCTTCGATCTTTATCAACAACTTTAACTTAATTGAACTTGTTCTCTCCACGACTTGAAACTAACTTCAACAGTCATCAACGTTGACCTTATCTTCAAGCTCCTTCGATTTGGATCTCATAGAAAAGTTAAAACAGTGATTTGGGTCCTCGTACGCTCTCTTCGAGACATACCTTCCACGATTCCACAAAACCAACAACAAGCACTGTGTAAAACACAACACGAAGACTGTCTTGGCAGTACGGGGTCAGGGCAATGCCCTCGAGAAATGTCTTTTTTGCCACAAGCTGTTACGCACACGCTGCACAAAAAGTAACGGATCCTCTGAGTCAACCACCCACACTCGAAGACATTTTTTCTCCCTCTCAAGGCAGCCCCAGGGTCCTCGGGCACCTGTCCATCAAGTTTAGCGTCGGCACTCGGCCTCGATCCAAGAGATTGACGGAGTGAAAGCAAACCTACAAGACCATTAGAGAAAACTACACCCCGACCTACTACGTGACGAGAAAAATAGGGATGGCTAATCCTTCCAGGTCCACGAAGATGTCCCTCATGACATAGTAAAACCATCGCCCCCTGGAAAATTACGAATGCTAATCCACGCGGCAAGTGCCACGGCCTGGGAGCTCCGACCAATAATCCCAGGCTAACTCTGACTGACGAACGGTTATATGGACTGTAGGCTCGGTAGACCAGAGTAGCCTGGAGCGTACCCTGATTGTCCTCAGATAAAAACTAACACGATCGTGAAAATCTCCAGAGTTAGTATCCAGTTCTAGAAACCCTACTAGGTAAGAATAGTTAAACCATATTTTGATTATTCTTTTGCAGAAAAAGCCACATCACCTCATCAAACACGACAAATGCTTCACTCTCCGCCTTTTATACAGCGAGAACAAGATGAGGAGTCGGGGGACAATTGTTAAGAATGGTTTTGCGTCAATGAATTGAAAACTGCCAAGTTAGGCTAGGTGGCATGAGCCCTTCGATCGAAGACAGACCTAACCTACTCCCGGGTGTCTGTGGTAGAGTAGTCCTTCTCCACGTGTGTCTGACAGGTTAGGTAAGAGTTAACTTCACTTGTCCCCAAAATAGAACTGTACCAACCACTTGACAAAAAAGGTAAGCGAAGTGGCAATACGTAGGATGAAGAGGACCTTACCTAAAAATATGGTGAAGTATCTCCAAGGATGCGGGGATCAAAGAGGATGCACCAAAGAAGAGAAGAATAAGACATAAGGATCTTCTAGCAAGGTCCCCAGAATAGGAAAATCCCGCGGAGAGAGTTCAAACCCCACTCTTCCTGAGATTTTCTCTTATCTTCTTCTTAAACCATTTCTTAGAAAACAGGCGTTGTCCACGACCCTCAGACACATCAAACTAAAGCCACACTTATCTTCCATTGGACCAACTCTTGGATGGATGTCTGACTTGGACATCAAAGAGTTTTCGGGAGAAAAACCCCTTCTCGTCTTCTGAAAAAAATTTCTGACCATGTTACTTGTGCAAGTGAAACAAGGATCTAGATGGCCCGCCTCACCACATTCCATAGGTAATACTAGTCAAAGATGCATCTCTCATCTCTCTTTTGTGGACAAAACTCATATTCGATACTCTCGAGGTTATTCTACGATGGCATCCAAGGTCTAAGGCATGAGATCAACTATTCTTGTACGGTGGATCTAAAATTTATCCCAAAAAATATCTATGAACACTACTAATTTTCACGAATGACTAAATCCTTGATAAATTATAGTCTTATAGCCTTTATTTCTACTATTTATAATAACATATTTCATCTTTTAAATTGCTTTATACCTTTTTATTTGTTCAAGTTATCATTTAAAGAATTCAATATTTCTATTAATTGATCATAATATTAAAGGTGTTCTCGGAATATCAAAGGAAGGAAAGAAATTCCAATCACAATTGCAAGGCTGGTTTACCAAAAATCTTTCCCAATGGGGTAAAGAGATCCTCCTAAAAACAGTGGCCTTGGCATTCCATCTATATGCTATGTCATGTTTCAAGCTACTGCAAGGTCTATACGTAAAAGTGATATGATGAGAGTTCTGGTGGAGGAATAACAAGAAGAAAATTCCATGGATGGTGGATTAGGCTTCCATGAAGAAATTCCATGGAAGAAACTCTGCAGAAAGAAAGAAGGTTTATTAGGCTTCCATGAAATAAACAGGCTTTGAGAATATAGAATCAGCCACAATAATTTCTCTCCCAAGTGTTAAAAATGGCTCTTTCTTGAATTGCAGTTATGGGGCAAGACCGTCATATGTGTGGAGAAGCATCTTTCATGTGAGAGATTTGCTAAATCTATTACAGACGGAAAATAAACTAGAGTATGGTATGACAATTCGATAATGGATAAATTCCCTAGATCTCCGATAGGCTTGCAGAGGAACAAGAACATAATGTTTAAAGTCTTAGATTTGATCAATGAACAGATTGGAGTTTGGAAGAAGATCATGTCAGACTTCTATTTGTGGGAGTGGATGCAGATTATATTCTTAAAACTCTGTCTCAACATGCCTACAAGACACTTACATATGAGATTTCTCTAAAAATGGTGCATACAACTCGCAAAGTGGATACAAATCTCTCTACTTTTCATTTCGAAACCACTTCTTCACCTTTTAAAATGTTATTTTTTAACTCTTTTCTTTGTACAAATTAAATTTTTGAATAATACAATATTTCTTTAAATCCATCACAATAGTCTTAGTTTCTCCGAATTTTGATTATTTTTCTTTTTAGGATTTGACATAAATTTTCATCCACTTTTGGTTTTCACATTGATAGGCAAAAAAATTTACCTAACATAGAAAAATAATTGTTTACATGTCTAATGTGGGAGTCGAAACTCGCACAACTAAATTTTGTAAGAAAAATTTAGGGATTCAAAAACTTCTATGAAAAGAAACACAAGAACAGAGATCCAAAGATGGTGTTTTCTTATTAAGCTGTTCTGCCAAGCTTTTGATATGAGAAAAGTGTAAAGTAGATGACAAGTGTTTTGCTCGGTAAACTTGCGGATCCCTTTTTCAAAGGGGTACATGTCTATTTAAACAAGAATAAGTCGGCTATGCCTCTTCCTAAACGATAAAGGAAAACTTCCTTATTCCTCAGAATTTTCTTTCTTCTCAGATTTGTCTAAGTCGGTTCGGGTATGGGCTTCTTTGACTTGTTACATCGGCCCACCAGACTCTTGTGGCTCGTTGCCTTGGCCCAACAAGATGTTGGGCTCGTTGCTTCGTTGGGTCATTAGAGGTCCGGCTCGTCGCCTTTTCTTTTTGTTGGGTCGTCAAAGGTCTGGCTCGTTGCCTCTTCGTCTTGTTGGGTCGCCGAAAGTTTGGCTTGTCACCGTCTAGTCGCCTGTCTAGATCGTCGCCTCCCGCCGCCTTGTCGCCTGTTTGGCTCGTCACCTGTCTGGCTCGTCGCCTGTTTGGATCGTCGCCGGCATTTTGGCTCGTCGCCGGCGTTTTGGCTCGTTGCCAGCATTTTGGCTTGTCGCCGGTGTTTTGGCTCGTCGCCTACAGCCGAAGTTGGTTCGGCCCATCAAATCTCCCGCTGGGTTTGGCTACGCTCACTACATTTGGCTAGGCCCAAAATATTTACTTAGCAATTTTCAGCAGTTAATCTCGATGTGGTGAAAATTGACCCCAACAGTTAGCCTCCCAGCTCGGACTCAGTGATGACGATGACGAGGTGAAAGTTGGTCATCTCCGAGATTGACATTCGAGACTTCGCTTACGTCGCCGGACTACTTTGGTGAAAATATTTGCCGAACCGTTTTGGCTCGCCATACTGCCGAAGTGAGACATTATTGCCGAGGCATTTGTTACCGAGCCATACTGGAGTGTCATGTTGCCGAGCCATCTTCTTTTTGACATGCTGCCGAGCCGTTCAGGCTTGCGCTATCGCCGAGTCATTCGGCTCGTCACATCATCAAATTGTTTGATGTCTGGTTGCCGAGCCATCTTTGGTTCGACATTATTACTGAATTGTCTCGGCAGCCGGCATTGCTGAGTCGTTTGGGTTATCTGGCTGCCGAGCCATCCTTTTTTTGGCGTACTGCCGAGCCATCATGGCGATTGTGTTGCCGAGTAGTTTGACTATGTTTGGGTCTGTTTTTGGCTCGGCAGTGAAATGTTTGCCCGGTAACCAAATACTTAATCTCGAATCATAACTTTATTAGGAATCACAAACGTTTAAGTCGGTTCCCAAGGTTGTGTGATGCCACGCGCCATGCTTTAACTGACTATATATTCTGAGACTTGCTTCACTTCCTCTCATAACTTACTTCTCCAAATTTTCGGAAAACAGGTAGCTCACTTCTCTCTCTTCTTTTCTCTCTTTTTATGTTTAAGTTTTGGCTAGATTATTTTTGTTTTCTTTTCTTCCGCCGCCGAGTCTTTGAGTTTTCCGATCCACCTTTAAGTGTGGTTCGGCGGCTCCTTAACTTTTCCGACCCATCTTCAAACTCCTCCGGCGATTTCTTTGCGTTTCCTGATTCATCTCCAAACTTCTCCGGTGAATTTTTGCATTTCTCGATCCATCTGCATCTTGATTGCGGTGCCTCCCAGATCTCTCGAAGTTTCTTTGATTTTTTGCTAAGTGTTTGACTTTAAGCCGAACCAAAATCCCTTATGTCTTGTACCGCCGAGCTGGAAGATCTGTTAGTTCGGCTAACTCTGCTTCGCTGCTGGGTCGTAAGATGGTTTTGTCTCCAAAGATTACCGAGCCAGTCGAGCCTGATTCTCTGCTGGGTGAGATTCAGATTAAAGTCCCATATTTGGTTGATGATGCTTTTGATGCCGAGGCAAGCTTGAAACAGAGGGCCCTTGAAGAAATCAAAGCCGAGACAACAGAGTATAGTCTTGACGAGGCCGAAAAGATGCGGTTGGAGAGGCTATTTGCGAGCCAACAAGCTAGCACATCGACGAGGCAAAAACTTAGAAAGAAGAAGGCTCCTAAGAAACGAACCGACCCACCTGGTTCGCCTTTGTGCACTTCAGAATCCTTAGAAGCATTGAGGCATCGATTCAACATTTCAGAAGACGTTGACTTGATTGTTCCTGCTTCAACAGACCGAGCCGAGGCTCCGCCGCCAGGGCATTTTACTCTCTATGAGAGTTACTTTTACCAAAGTCTGTTGTGGTTTCCAATTCCTGGATTGATCATCCATTTTCTGTCCAAGCATGGATTAGCGCCGAGCTAAATTCCTCCTCGGGGGATGTGTCACTTGGTTGGAATCTTGGTTCGAAGCTACGAGTGCGACGTGACTGTTCGCGTTTCGCATCTTTGGCAGTTCCTTGAATTTTGGAAGATTCCAAACTCCAAAACTTATTATATCTCTAATAAGAAGAAGAGAAAGATAATCGAATGCTTCCGAAGCAAAGACAACGACTGGAGAAGAAATTTTTTTTTGTTCCTATTAATGATGCCACGGTCGAAGCCGAATGCGTCCGTCTAAAGGCGGAGTGGGGAACTATTGGTGGGCGAGCCATAGATTTTTTAGAAGATCTATCAAATGTTTATCTTGTTGCGAGCTGAACAATTCTTTTTCCTTGTTTTTGCAGTGCGGCAGATCCTCCCACATTTCCTAGAGGACACGCTTACACTTCGGGACACGCTTGCTGCAGGAAAGTGCCACTGGGAAAATCACTTTTACCTGAAGAGAGTTGAGAAAGCCTGAGCTATCTTTGTTGGCGTTGAAGTATTTGATAGCTCGGAATCTGAATCTCCATCCCGAAATTTTCAAAAAGACGCTATGGGAAAGAGACCAACAATCCGTGATAAGCAAGCATTGAAAGAGAAGAAAGCAAAGGAGGCCGCTAGCCGAGCCTTCGAGGTGACTGATGTGGTTGTACAAACCACCGAGCCAATTGTCGAGGTGGTTGGCCAGACTGACGCCGAGGTGAAGTAAAAAACTCTTTCCGAGCATCCAGTTCTTGACGCCGAGGCTAGGAAAGTGGTTTCGACTCTTGTTTCGGTTGCCAGACCTTCTGTTTCAGCCATAATGAGGACAAGAGGTTGACTCCTCATAAACATTCTGCCTCTGAAGCTGACAAGGGAAAGCCAAAGACAAAGAAGAGAAGAGACAACGCAAAAAGCCTGCCGATCCTGCTTCCACCAAGCCGCCGCCAATGTCATTTAGGCACGAAGGATCCGAGCCAATCTGCAATGATGAGGCAGCCTCGGCAACCCTCTTCTCCAAAGTTTGCTGCTCAGGTGACCGTTTGCCGCCCCTTGACATGCTATCTCATGGTGACCTATACACCGACATGTTTCTCCGAGGCACCAAGGTACGTTTGGAGACTGCATAATTTTCTAAGTAAAAACACGAAGTACTAATCCTCTTTCTTTCTTTGATCAGTTCGTCGCGTCTATCAACAAGATCGTTGCCGCCTTCGAGCAGGATATGCGAAAAGACAGACGTCGGATCGATGACTCCTAAAAGGACGCCTCTTTCTTCAAGAATAAGATTGCCGAGCTGGAGAGTAAACATGTTGACGAGCTGGCATCTTCTTCGGCTCGGATTGAAGCCCTTGAGAAGGAGAAAACGTTGCTCAAAGATGAGTGGAACAAGGCTGGCGACTTAGCTATGAGGTTGGATCGTTCCAAGTAAAAGAAAGCCGTTGAGATCGAATCTCTGAAAAGGCAGCTCACCGCCGCTCACGTCCTGCATGAGTCAAACATAAACAAAGCCCAAAAGGAGGCGAGGCGAAAGATGGCGGAAAGTTCCAGGGGCGGCTCGCTAAGATTGAAAAGTGCATTGCCGAACTGAAGGAGGCGAAAGAGAAGGAACTTGATCTTGCTCAAGTTGACAACAACCTCCAGTTACTCGAGATTTTGCAGAAAGAAGATGCGCCAGCTCTGGACTCTGAGGTGATGAAGTTGGCAGAATGGAGAGTTGACTTGGCCAATGCAAATGAGATGTTTGGGAGAATCGAGGCCGAGCTGAAGAAAGATTTGACACTTTCACCGATTTTCTCTGATTTTCTGGATTCTCTTCTTGGGATCGAGCCAACGGAGAATGCAGCAGCAAAGGCTGGAGTTACAGACTTTTCAGGCTCAAACATCGGCACGCTTGAAGTTGCTGATCTTGCCGATGAGAAAGTTTCCGAACTGGATCCTCCCAAATGATCTTTCTCTTAATGTTTCTTTGATTCGAACCTTTTCTTTGGTATTTTGAACACAACACCTGGACGGCTTTATCCACTTAGTTTTTTTTTTATGAATTACGGCCTTATGTTTTGTAATAGTCCCTGACTTTTGTCTGTTGGCGCGACGCCTTTTATCCTTGTTGGATTATTTGCTTGCTTATTTTCTCGTTTGCGTATTTGTTTTGTTGCGCTTTGATGTGATATGTTGTGGACCATCGTGTTAAGAAATGTATGGTTACTGGATTTCGAGCGCTTTATTGTCAGTTTTAGGGTTTGCGGTGTTCCGACTTACATTCTCATTTTTTTACGATGAAACATGTTTAAAATCTCATACTAACTGGTGGGTTTAGTATTATGCCTCCGAGATGGTGACGAACAGTGTACCGAGAGGTACTTACGGATCCTTCTCGAAGGTAAACTTTGTAAGAATATCGTTCAGGATATATCTTTCGGATATTAGACCAGGATATACCCGGTCGAAACTTATATAGCACGCTTTTATACCAGTGGGAGGATGTTGGAGAACCCTATTCCATATATAAATAATGGTTAAATCCACGAACGATGCAGTAGTTCGTCTGTTGTGGCCAGCAACAGACGGGATGATAAAAATTTTTGAAGGATGTAAAGTTGTGATTTGTGAAGATCAAGTGATAAGAGTTTGTGTTTGAAAAAAGTTTGAAATCGGGATAATTATTTTGGAGAAGTGTAATGTGAAGGATCGCGTTTTTGAGATATGGGAGTATACATGTATACGTACCCACTCCCCCTCCTCCCTCCCCCCCCCCCCTTTTAGGGAGGGGGACAGCTGAACCCATCCGAAGACGAGCTGCCTACGTACCCTGCTGTCCTATAGTTTATGTTAATATGGGATCAAGCTGTCCTGTAGTTTATGTTAATTGTCTCAGTGATAGTACTTCTTTAGGTGCATTGCGTTCCAAGACCTCGATATCGGAACGTCATACATGTTAGCGAGCTCGTACACTCCTGGTCGGACTACCTTGGTGATTTTGTAAGGTCCTTCCCAATTCGCTTCTAGCTTGCTGGCGTTTATTTCGGCTGTGTTCTGGAAAGATATTCGGAGAACCAAATCGCCTTCATTGAATTTGCGATTTCGGACGTTGGAGTTGTAATATTTAGCCATCGCCTGCTGGTAGTTTTGAATCCGGATCAACGCTTGGTCTCGTCATTCATTTATCAAGTCCTATTCATCGAGTAACATGGGGTGATTCAGTCCTTCCTACCCCGAAAGAAGTCTGCGGCGGATTCCGAGAAATTCCACTTCGAGTGGAATTACGTATTCTATGACGTAGACAAGGGCGAATGGTGTTTCCCCGGTGGCTCATCGTGGAGTCATCCGGTGTGACCATAATACACCTTCAAGTTCATCCGCCCAACGTCCCTTTTTGCGTCAAGGCATTTCTTCAGACAATCAAGGATAGTCTTGTTTGCTGCTTCAGTTTGTCTATTCCCTTGTGGATAGCATGGCGTAGACTTGCTAAGTCGTATCTTCCATTTTTTGCAGAAATCTTCAAATCGTTTAGAGATAAACTGCGAGCCGTTATCGATGACAATTTCGTATGGAACTCCATGCCGGCATATGATATTTTTCCATACGAAATGTTCGACTGGGGAGTCTTTTATGTTGGCATAAGAATCTGCCTCGATCCATTTGGAAAGGTAATCCGTCAAGACTAGAAGAAGTTTCTTTTGGTTAGATCTATGCAGAAAACCGTCAATATCCATTGACCAGCGCATGAAAGGGTAGGGTGCCGATATTGATGACAGCAATTCACTTGGTTGGTGAATCATCGGGGCATGTCGTTAGCACTTTTCGCACTTAGCGGAGAACTTCTCGCAGTCCTTCACCATAGTCGACCAGTAGTAGCCGTGACGCTTGATCTTGATCGCCAAAGCTCTCCCGCCGGAGTGATTGCCGCATGATCCGATGTGGACCTCTTCCATAATTTTTCTAGCTTCGATGCCTTCGACACAGGCCATATGCGGTCCTGAGAATCTCCACTTGAAGACGTTTCCGTCTAATAAAACGTATCGAGCAGCTTGAGCTTTGAGTTTTCGGGCAGCCCATTTATCTGATGGTATATCGCTATCCATGATGTATACGCGGATTGCTCCCATCCATTCTTTACCGTATGCGTAATTCGCTTCTGTTGGTTGTAGATCTTCCTCCTTCTCGACTGCTTTGTCTTCGGCTGGAGGATCTGTTTTGGGCTCCTCCTCTACCTCAATTGTTTCGTCTTCAGTCGAAGGCCACTTGTTTTGGTCTTCTTCCATAGTGGTGGTGTCAGCGCCGCCTTCTTCTGCGATAATTCTCCCGGATGTATCTTTGGCTTGACTGGCTGTTTGGGCGCGGGTAACCGCGTTCACGTTATCAGAGAGATTGATGCTTGGGTGTTTGATGAATTCCACTGGATTATCTTTTTCAGGTATGGATCGGAGGTGGATGCGAGTGCTGCTAGTGCGTCTATCGAAGTGTTCTCCCCACGGGATATTCATGTCAACGTGAATTCTTCAAACTATGCAGTTAGTTCCTTGACGATTCTCAGATAAGCTTCCATTCGATCATCTCTGGCTGTGTACTTGCGGCTGACTTGGTTGACCACCAGCTGCGAATCACAGTAAGAATGGATATGTGAAACCTTGAGTCCGCGAGCGAGTCTCATTCCTGCGATTAAGGCTTCGTACTCTGCTTCGTTGTTGGATGCGCAAAAACTCAAGCAGAATAATTGTTCTAGGATTTCGCCTGTTAGAGAGGTTAACCTTATTCCAACCCCGGATCCTTGTTTTGATGATGATCCATCTGCGTGGAGCTTCCATACTAGGCTTGGAGTTAATTCTTCTATTTCTTCTTCTGGGAGTTCGATCAGGAAATCTGCGAGGACTTGAGATTTCGCGCAGGTTCGGTTCTGATACTCGATGTCATATTCGCTCAGCTCTATAGCCCACTTTGCCAATCTCCCGTACTGGCTTGGACTGTGTAGGATGGACCGCAACGGGAAAGTGGTGAGAACCACTATGGAGTGTGACTAGAAATACGGCCTCAGTTTTTGGGCGGACATATTATGGACAATGCCAACTTCTCCATCTGCGGATATTGGGTCTCGGCGTAGGTGAGAGTTTGACTAACGTAAAAAATAGGTTTATGCTCACTGCATTTTTCTCGAATGAGTACTCCACTGACTGTTGTTGCAGAAACAGCCGTGTAAAGGAATAATGGTTCGCCTTCCACTGGTTTCGTAAGTACTGGAGGACTGGCTAGGTATTCTTTCAGTTGTTGAAACGCTTATTCGCATTTTTCTGTCCATTCGAATTTCTTATTGCAACGCAGAGTATCGTAGAAAGGCAAATACTTCTCAGTTGACAGAGAGATAAACCGATTCAGTGCGGCGACCCGTCCTGTCAACCTTTGGACTTAGCGCTTTGTTTTCGGCGACGCCATTTGTGTGAGCACGTTAATCTGATTCGGGTTGGCTTCGATTCCACGGTGAGTGACCAGGTATCCGAGAAATTCTCCGGATGTCACCGCAAATCCGCAAATCTGCACTTGGTCGAGTTGAGCTTCATGTTATGCATGTTTAGTTGCTCGAAACACTCTTCCAAATGAGTTACGTGATCCTTTCCTTCCAAAGACTTCACCAGCATGTCGTCTATATAAACTTTCACCATCTTCCCGAGCTGGTCAGCGAACATTCTGTTCTCTAAACGCTGGTAAGTTGCTCCGGCATTTTTGAGGCCGAATGGCATCACTTTGTAGCAGTATACTCTGTGGTCCGTGATGAACGCGGTCTTCCCTTGATCTTCTGAATTCATTATGATCTGGTTGTATCCGGAAAAAAGCATCCATAAATGAAAGGATTTTGTTGCCCATTGTGGCTTCTACCAATCGATCGATATGTGGAAGTGGAAAGCTATCCTTTACGCAGGCCTTGTTCAGATCAGTGAAATCCACGAACACGCGCCACTTTCCGTTCTTTGTCTTTACCAATACAGGATTAGCGAGCCAGTCTGGATATTTTGCTTTAACTATTGATATGATGCGTAGTAACCTTTCCACCTCGTCATTCACCACCTATGCTTTTTCTGGCCCAAGTTTTCTTCTTTTCTGTTTCACTAGTTTGAAGGTCGGATCCACGTTTAGCTCGTGGTACGTCACATCGATACTGATGCCGGGCATGTCTTCTGCCACCCACGTGAAAGTATTTACGTTCTTTTTTGGCTCCGTGACGGGATTCCTGAGTTTGTGCTTTGCTAGGAAACAAATGCGGGACTCTTTCTGGTTCCCCCAAATTTTCTTCACTCCACCGGGGGTTTGAAATTTGATGCAGAGGTGGTAGATTGACGGTACGGCTCGCATGGAGTTTATCCAAGGGATGCCCATAATTACGCTATAGATCGCCGGATGATCTGCGACCAAAAATTTCACTATCTTGGTTACTTCTTCAGCGCAGACGGGAAGCTTGATTGTTCCAAGGGTCATCGTTGTTTCCCCTGAGAATCCGGTCAAAGGATTTTGAGTGGTCGTGACTTTGGATAGGTCAATGATCATCCTTCTAGGAGTTTTCCGGAAGATTACGTCTACGGAGCTTCCCGTGTCTATCAGAACTCGGGCGACATAGCAATCATTCATAATCAATTCTATCATGAGGGGGTCGTTATGCGGTCGGTCGATGCCGGTGGTTTCCTTTTCTTCGAACGAGATTACGTCGTTGGGAAGCTTGGAAGGCTCTGACCAGTAGACGCTAGCATCGGCTTTCCACTGGAATGCTTTGATTGAAGACACCGTGTCTGAGCAGTATTGTGATCCTCCCATTATTATGTTTATTATCCTCTGAGAGCATGATTGTGCTGCCTCGTCATCTCGCCTTCCTCGCTTGGGGGGTCACCATTTTGGTTTGTTTGGTTAAGCTGATCTTTCTCATCTTCTCGTTCCAAATCCTTAAGGCTGACAGCGTTGTCGAGCTTTCCAGCTACCATTTTTGCCCAGGGTTCGGCAGTTTGCAGTTGAGTATCCGTGCATGTGATGATACTCGCAGTAGGCCTTTTCGTCGTAAGAACTCGGATGTTGTGTCCATGTGTTCCATGGAGCTTCGCCTCGGGCTACTCCTACTTGATAGTTATGGGCTCCTCTGAAGTTGGTTTTCTCGTGGTGTACATATCTGGTTCCTTGATTGCTCTTCCTGTGAGGCGGTGGGTGCGGAGTTTGGAAAGAACGGCTCGTCGTTTTGGCCACTCCATATTTTTGAGACAACACCTTCATTTTCTCTTCATTGACTATGAAATCTGAGGCTCGGTGTAGCGCGTCTTGGATTGATAATGGTGCATTCAAAGCGATTTCTTTTCGGAACTCTGATTCGTACCACAATAACTTCTTCAATGCGAGCAGGGCAGCCTTGTCACTTACGCCTTCGACCTTTGATATCACCGTCTTAAATCTTCCCATGAAACTTCGTAGTGTCTCTGTAGGCCCCTGAGTTACTGTCCAGAGATCGGCATCAGAAGCTCCTCGATCCATAAACATGGAATAATGCTTCAGGAAAGCGGCAGACAGCTGTTGGAAATCGTCAATGGAGTTCTGCTTAATTCTGGAGAACCATTGGAGGGCTGCGCCTTTTCGATGCTCCACGAACAGAAGGCAAAAGCCAGTATCTTTTTCCCTTTCCCTAAAATTGGCTCGGCTCATTACTATGATGAACGCTGTTATATGCTCCTTTGGATCGGTTGTTTCTTCATATACCGGAACTTTGATATTTCCAGGATTGGAGACCCTCGCCATGGTAATCCGAGCTGTAAACGGCGTGTTATGCGCTTCTTCTAATACGCGGTCAATCTCCGGGACTTTACTGGTTATCTTGTGCACCTGGGATCGGACGGCTCTCACCTTAGGAGTGGCAGGATCCAAGGAGGCTCGGATTTCATCTAACTCTTCTCTCTGGGCTCGGCTCGTCATTCTCGGCTCGTCAGTGTATTGCGCCTGTTGGACCCATAGGAGATTTTCTTCCTCCTTTGCTAAGTTCCTGGCTCGGTTTGGGTTGACGTCGCCTTCGCTAATTTGGGCTCCCGTCATTGTTTGTGCGAATCCCTCGTCAGCGAGATTCTCCGTGTTGTGGTCTCCTTCTTCGCGCCCCTCCTCATCGAGAAAGATTGTTGCAGCCGACCCATTGTTGGTGCGTTGGTCACGTCCATCGCTGGCTCCTCTTTCTCCTCGGACCAGTCGAGGTGGCTCGATGATATTTGATCTGGTCGCCGCGGGTGTTTGTTCGTCAGTTGGATGTGGCGGTGGAAATCTTCCAAAAGTCTTCGGTGCATCGCGTGGTGTTGAAAAATCTAGGGTCGTTGGATTCAAGCCAAGTCGTCTAGCGATCCTGCTAACAGGTGGATTCATCGTCGAGCCCATGCCTCCGATTCGTGTGTTTCGCGGCTCTCTGTAGCCAGTGTCTCGATTTTCTCCGTCAGCGAGCTATTCAGCTTGTCTTGCTCCTCCGCCTTCTTCAGCAGCATGGTCATCATGTTTTTCAACTCTGTCAGCGTCTCTGAAATGGCTTCCGTGTTCGTTGGTGGCACAATATTAAATTTTATTAAATTTATCTATGACACAAACTATCTTTGAAGTCATAATAATTTCATAATTATTATATATTATTCTCACCGTTTAAAAATATAGGATGTTTTAAAAAAAGTTGTTTCAAAATATAAGTCGTTTTCACATTTCTATGTAAAAATTTAATATATTTGATATTTTATGATCGTCTGTATTCTGCAATCTCTTTAATGATTAAATGGGTTATTTTAATTATATATTGAAATATATTATTTTTTAAAAAGTAAATTTCTTAATCTTCGCGTTTTTAGCCAAAGCATCATATTTTTAAAACAGAGAAAAATAACTTACAAGTGAAAATGAAATTTTCCCATAAACTCGCTATGTCTAACTATTTCTTACTGTCCCATAGTTTTTTATATCATCAATTTATAATATCTATAAAAATGCATGAAACATTTATTTGTAAAAAAATAAAACAACAAAATTACTGTTTAATATAATGACTCAAAATTTTTAAGAATGAATAAATAATTGACAAATCGTATTACTCTAGTCTCTTTTTCTACTATTTATTTATATTGTTTCGGGGATTTTAGTCGTTTTGAACAACCACTAGGGGGACAAGCTTATACGCAACCAACAAACACATGAAAGCCGGGAAAACACGATTGGGAGTATTTTTCGAGGGTTATCCGTCGCTCAAGTCAGAAAAGAGCAAAAGAAGAGAAAAGAATAGACCATATGGTGGACATCGAGAACTGAGAAAAGGGGTCGTAAAACGAAGAAAAAGAGAGAAATGGTGACACTGGGCCGAGCAAGGGATGATCCGCAGTGTATCAGAACGTTTGAGTATAGAAATTTAGGGGTGAGACAGAGGAAAAACATAGTGTTTAAGTGAGAAAGAAGGTCAAAAGATGACCAAAGAGAAAGACCCAAGATGGGTCGGAGAAATGACCTAAAGCTGTCAAAAGAGACGAAGCTTCGAGAAAAATGAGCCTTCGTCTCGAGAAAAAAGAGTGGGCTCGTAGATTTTTTCGCAAGATTCCCGTTAGATTTATGTGACGGATAAGAGAGATATCTATAGAGTTTTACATGTCCATACTAGAATATTGGGCAATGCGTCTATAGTCGGGTCGGATTGGATTTGATGGTTTGTCCCGGTACAATGCACTCGTGCTTTTCACCTACCACTTTTGTCTTTTCGTGCCAGCTGTCCGATAATACGGCTCTGTGACGCTGCGCTATGCCTTTATCTTACTGGTCGCAGTGTCTAACGAGGCGGATCTGACGTCGGGGTGTTCCTTGTAATCATCATTATATGCTTTAATTGTTCTGTGAAGCAGGGATCACTTACTTTTACCCAACACACGCATAAGGCGGAATTTTTTCACTCTTTGACTGAAGAACTAATTCAATAATATTTGAAAAAGTTTGTATTTCGCGCCTAAGAAAGAAAATTCATACATAGCCCGAGTTCTTGATAGGAGAACTTGGCACCGCGTGTTGTCTCCCGGGGATTATGGCTACATGTACGTCTAACAACTCGGTTTTCGACCTAGATCATCTCTGGTAATGTGGCCACACCACCCGGGATGGAAGACAGTTACATGTGGCCTTATCCATCAAGTTATTTGGGACATTGCAGATTCAAGCCCAAACATCTCTAGGACCGGCCTAATAGACCAACTGCACAAATGGCACTAAGAGATTCACCCAACCTAAATACAGATAGTGCTAAGAGATTCGCCTAAGCTAAAAAAGATTATTTTATCCCTAACATATATTATAACACTTTTTCACCTTTTAAATTGTTTTTAACTTTTTCTTTGTTCAAGTTACCTTTTAAGGAATACAATATTTTTGTTAATTCATCATAATTGCCTTAGTTGTTCTAAATTTTGATTATTTCTCTTTCTAGGATTTTGCAAATAAAATTCGTTCACTTGTAATTTTCATAATCTTCTCTGTATGATACGTATGAGAGACAATAAAAAAATATTTGTAAATGCGAAAAGAATTGTTTATATGTCTAACACTTGTAAAAAATATTGAGATTTTTATTTATGATACATACTTATCTCAAATAACTTTTTATACCTCTAGAATCATAAATGTTTTATAATTATTATACATTGCAACTTACATGTAAAATTCATTCACCCTTAAAATGATTATGTGCAACTAAGCACTTAAAATGTTTTCTTATTGCACCATAGGTTTCTATATTATCAGGTTATAATATCTACAAAAATGCATTAAACATTTATTTTCAAAAAAAGAAGAACCAAAATGAGTGCTTAATTTAGTGACTCGCAATTTTGACGAATGACTAAATATTTGACAAGGCATAGTCCTCTACTCTCGATTTCAACTATTTATTTATATACACTTTTCACCTTTAAAAAAAACATTTACCATTTTATTTGTTCAAATTAGTTTCTAAAGAACCTAATATTTCTATCAATTCATCATAATTGTCTTAGTTCCTTCGAATTTTGATTTTTACCTTTCTAACATTTTGCATAATTTTTCATCCACTTATGGGTTTATAATTTTCTTTTCATTGATAAATATGAGAGTCAAAGAAAATAAAACTTAGTTAAAAGAGAAAATAATAGTTTACATGTCTGACACGTGTAAAAATATTAAAAAATTATTTATCTACTCTCGATTTCTAGTATTTATAATAACATTTTTCACCTTTAAATTTGCTTTTTACCTTTTTCTTTGTTTAAAATACCTTTTAAAGAATACAATCTTCTATCTTCATCATAATCGTCTGTGTTTCTCCGAATTCTATTTCTCTCTAGAATTTTGTAAAATTTCTATCCATTTTTGATTTTCAATATCTTCTTTCCGAATTTCTGAACCTTATCCAAATTTTCTCGGTTTTGTACCCAGATCTAATATTTTTGTTTTGTTTTGTCAAATCATTTTCATCATCGTTGGAATTGATTTTGTTTTCAAATGGACTTCTCGTTGAATATCACCAACAAAGATTTCATCATAAATAACAATCAGCAGTCTCTTTTCGATGATGATGTATCTGGTATACAGAAAAATCATCTTAGTTTTTTCAGTGATAGTTTAGGTCAATCCTTTCTCAATGGATGGACTCCTCCACCAATTCTAGCCGATATTTCCGATCACTATCAACAAAATCTGATACCAATGATCCCAAACCAAAATTATGATCCCCTACATCAGAATTTTGTTACTACTCAAAATTGTCCGGTTTACAACTTTCCCTCATATGAAATACCATCAGAATATCCAATTAGGGGCATCAATTCCTACTCAGGATTTGATACTTTTGGGGAATCTATGAATAACATAGCCAACAACAATAAAAACTATATGGCCTGTAACATCTCAATATCTGTAAAACCTAAGGGTCTATTCAACAATTTTCATGATTTTCGAGGGAATACTATGTGGGATGATACTATGCACAACGAAGGGCTTATCACCAGTGGTTATCAATCATCCCTTAATAATATTATGATTGATTCTCATCCATTTGTTCTTCCTGTGCAAGAGGAAATAAGAAGCACAACTAGAGAGATAACTAATTGGGGTCAAGATCAGGCAATGGTAAAAATCAATCAGAAGAAAGATAAGAAAGTGGTGACGAGATGTAAACGTCTGAGAAAAGCCAACATCATCAAAGAGAAATGGACTCATGAGGAGGACAAGTAAGTCTTCATCTTTTTTTATCCATAATTATAAAAACTAGAAACTAAATCTAAATTTCTATTTCATCGTCAAAATTATCAGTATTTTTTATATTGTATATTTTTGAGGATGTGATAATATAAGTATGTGTTGGGACATGTAATATTTAGAAAATTGGTAGAAAAAGTGAAGCTTTATGGGACAAGAAAATGGGGAATGATAGAAAAAATGCTCGAAGGACGAGTAAGAAAACAATGTAGAGAGAGGTGGCACAACCATCTTCGTCCTAATATCAAGGTGATCTTTTTCAATATTTTAATCCTTCTTGTTTTTAAAATATATATTTGTATGTGTGGAATGTGTAGCCGTATATAGGTATAACCACAACTCATACGTGTATATTTATACATCCATTATATATAATTAACATGTGATTTCAGAAAGGTGCTTGGACTGAAGAAGAAAATCAAATATTGGTCGAAGCCCACAAGGTTGCTGGCAACAAATGGATCGAGATCGCTCAGCAACTCCCTGGACGAAGCGAAAACACTATTAAGAACCATTGGAACGCCACAAGAAGGCGGATGTATTTGATGAAAACTAAGAGAAATGATGAAAATGCAAACCCGCCTCACAATATTCTGGAAAACTACATAATGTATGTCGCAATCAACAATGATCCTCCCAAGACCACTGAAACTGCATACACTAAGGATGATGATATTTTTGATGGGAAGATGAATACGAGCATGAGCGTTACAACAAAGACCATCGAACCGTTGGTCAATTCATCTTCATCATCAGATTATGTTATGGAGCCAGCAATGTTTACGTGGGAGAATTATTTTAAAGAGGTTTCTGAATTCATGGATGACACTCATACACTCATGTAAGGGTGGGAATGATTTTGCGGTGAAGAAAATTTCTCTCCTTATTTCCTCATTATCAGCTGAGGTAATATATCTATCTATCTATCCTTTAAAGGACATAATAATATATTATGTTATGTGGTGTATTGTTTTGGATGAGAGACTAAATATTTTCTTTCTATATTTATATTAGTCAAGCATTTCCATCTTACAACTGATATGCATATTTAAAATTTATATTGAATGAGAATTGTATAATTGTTTTTGTGTACAAGAGAAAATATGGTTTTTAGATTAACATTTTCTCTAAATAGATTTCAGCCATTTATTGGCACCAACATTAATTTGTGAAAGCCAATAATAATGGTTTTGAAATCCATGTATTACATAAGAAAATTGCAAAATCATGATTTGATATTAAAACTTTGTGAAATTTGGAATATTGAGACAGTTTTGAAATTGCAATTTGAATTAAAATGTTGAAATCACAATGTGACGCAAAGATTATGTAGTTATATTTGAATTTGAATGATAGAATTGCGGGCTCACAATATATCGTCAAAATTAAATTCACGATCAGTCGAGTTATTCTGGGATCGGTTTGGATTTTGCAAGATGTCCTAAGTATAAGTGAGTATCCTGAAATCCTAATTAATTGATTGAACCAAGTGACTATACATAGTTTGCTTAGATTGATTGCATGAATTAAGTGAGTATCATTCTAGTTATATATATTTATTTGGTTTTCAAGGAAAGATGATAATAGTGGTATAGATTCGATTTAGATGTGCGAAACTTATGGTCCTTAAGATGAATGATGATTAATCCTGGTAGTTAGGCAATTTGTATAAAGCTGAAGCATTTGAGCAAGCCGCTAAATTTTACACTTAAACTTTTTAATTATCTAGATAAAGTCTTGGATTAATTTATCTTTTAAATGCATATAAACTCTATATATTGACACGAATCAAAGCATTAAATTGAACGAACTAACCTAAAGATCATACTTTTAAATTACAATGAGGTTGGAAATAAATTGCAGAAAAAAAGAGAGAAGAAGAGATCAAAGCAATTATCCTTATAAAGTCATTGAAATTACTCATCCTCCTAAATCTCTTGACGTTCATTGCATTCCGCATGTGAGTTTCAAATCCTCATTTTCTTCCCTTTTTCTTAGTTATCTTGGGAAAATTGTAGAAGAAAAATAGAAACCCTTATTAATTATCAAAACAATATAGAGACAAACAAAACGTTACGCTGCATCTCAAATTTGTTCTTTAAACCACAAATTCCAACTGAGAATTCGTCTAACTTGTCTTGGTTTCCCGTAAATCTTAGATGATTTGAATAGGATTGTACATTTTGTTGGATAAAAGATCGGGTAATAATCGGCTGGATATTTATAAAAAAGGTCGGTTGATATCGGATAGAATACGGATAATTCTAATATATAAAATCACTATCTAAAATATTTTTCAGATCATATAAGTGTTAGATTCCGATTCGCGTAACTTAGGTATTTTCAATTACCATTTGGATACTTGAGTAATTATTCGAATCTGTTCTATTGTCCGCTAATAATTTATCCAACCAAATAATTTAAACACTCTTACCAATAAAATTCGGATACTTTGGGTCGGATATGGATAATGTAACCTGATTTTAAATAGACAAACCTTTATTTGAATCTTATTTTTGAAATGTTATATTTCAAAAAATTTAGCGTGGAGAGAATGTGATGACAGAAGGACAAACTTACACAATCTCAGTGGTGACTCATTAGTATCAGCTCCGGAAATGTAGGTACGAGCCGAGTCAGAGGTGGCTCAATATTCTCTCTGCCGCAAGTAGAGATGTTCTATATGAATATCGGTATGGTTACATTTCGGTTTTCTCGGTTTTTTGGTTTTTTGGCTTATGAAAAATAGTTACTATATTGAATCTATATATATTTCGGTTTGGTTCGATTTAGATATTTTCGGTTTCCGGTTTTTTCAGTTTCGGTTTTCTTTGGTTTGAACCTGAATAAACCATAATTAAATAGTAACTTTATGAGTGAAAAAAATACACAAACAACATGGTGAAAGACAAAAATCTGCAATTCGACATAAACTTCTTGATTTTCAACTGAGATCATAATCAAATCAAAGACCAAAACATATATCAAACAGACAAAAACAGAAGAACATAAAAAGATTAATTAAATTAACTTATTAATTAATTAAGTTTTTAATTTAAAAATAATTGACTCATATTTATTAATTAGTATACTAATTGATACATAAGTAACATATTATTAATATTTTATACATATGTATACGTATTTATATAATATTATTACTATTTTATTATACTAAGAAGAAAATAAACGGTTTTCGATTTAATTGGTTTATTCAGTTAAAAACCAAACCATATATGAATCATGTGGATTCTATAAAACAATATCCATTCGATTTATACATTATATCCAAAATCCATCCATATTGTTCTATATTGAATTGGTTCGGTTTGGTTCGGTTCGATTTGTCCATTTTGAACACCCTCAGCCACAAGATATGTCTTAAACCTTTGCTTTGATAACTTGCTCCAAAATTCTTAACCTCTTTATTTTTATTTTATCAAAACAATAATGTAATAATCTGTACGATGGATTATGTCATGGTAAACAAACAAAAAATTGTATGATGATAATGTTGTGTTATTTTTCTTTTTGCACAAATACATTTTGTTAGCTTTAATGTGGTTTAAGTTGGATGTACCAATTTGATAATTAATCTCTTAAGGTAAATTGATCACCATCATGTAGGAATTTGTTCCTCTGAAGCGAAGATATTGGAAACGAACATATAAACACGAAACCGGAAGAAGAATAGAAGAATCATAATCAAATAGAAACAAAGACCACGAGATTTACAAGTTCGGGTTATTCGCGATGTGCGAAGCCCTTCGTCTTGCTAAGAGAAACTACGCTTGAATTTTATTCGATCAAAAACGAGTGTACAAAGATTTCTCCAAGCTTTCTTGCTTTCTCTCAACTGGATACAAAATTGACTTTATTTCGCTACCCAAATTGAATACATGAGAGGAGTATATAAAGTCTTTCACTTAGAGTCTCACCGACTCTCATCGATCCTTATCAACAACTTTAACAGAATCCAACTTGTTCCCTCAACGACTTGAAAATAACTTCAACAGTCTTCAACGTCGACCTTATCCTCAAGTTCTTTCGATTTGGGTCACAGAGACAAGGTAAAACGTGATGTTTTGTTAAGTTACATGGATTTTTAACTCAAAAACAATTGGTAATGAGTGAATCGGCATAAATCCCTTATATATTAGGATTTATCGATTAAACTAGTTGACTTAGAACTAAATCAGTACATAGCTAATTCGAGTGGCTTAATCAATGATTAAATGATGTATATAGCTAACAATTCAAGCTCGTGCACGATTCAAATAGCCGAAACATCAAATCTTTAATAAATAAAAAAATTATTTCTACGAATCATACATATAACTCCTGTACTTGACTTTACATTACTAGCATAGAACATTCAAACGTTCATCAATTTATAATCAAAAATTAAAAAAGGTCAATTGACGAGTTCATCGTAAACTATACGATTAAGCAATGTATATAGCCAAGAATTAGACTAAATGCGTAAAATATTTATTCTTCTTATATCTTAATAACTAGGATTTATTTACATTATCACCACAAGGACAAAGGTTAAGAAGAAGTATTTAAGGTCATAATCAGACAATTAGCTTGCAAAAAAATGATATAATACGTGTGATACCTCTAATTACAATACAGTTGACCAACGTGGCTTGTTTTAACTAAAGAAACAGACTGTCACAGAATTTCAATATGACGGACGAATAGATTTGTATTAATCCGTGAGTTTATGTCACTGACATGTCATCTCACAAAATGTGGGACCCAGATTCGTGTGGGTGCCTCAAGACGTGTTGGGAGGAATCGCAAAATGCAGAGATGATATAAAAATTTGAATATTTTTCGAATTAGCTTCTTCAATCTCTCTCTCTCTCTCTCTCTCTCTCTCTCTCTCTCTCTCTCTCTCTCTCTCTCTCTCTGTGTCTCTTTGCTTCTGCGAAACCCTAATTTTTGGATATTCTTACTCGTCGTAGATGGCGACTATTGAGAATCTGAGCTCTGTCCCGGCGTCGGAAGACACCGAGTTTGGGTTTAAACGGCCGGAGATGTACAGCACCGACATCGCTAATTCCATTACTTCGTACGGTCGCCATGTTTTTGTTCTTTACAAGACTCCTGAAGCTTGGCTTTCACATGTCGAAGAAGAAGGTTTACCTCAGCGTTTCGCTACGTTGCTCAAGGATCGCAAATCTGATCTCCTTGTTCAGGTACACAAACTTCAGATTCGGTCTTGTTGATGCATTTTATGGAGAATCTGCTTAGCCATTAGGCTGACTTTTTTTTTTCGTTTTTTTCGATTGTAGACGAAGCTGAATGTTTGCGAAGGTGGTGGATCCGATGGAGATGTGTTGATTTTTCCGGATATGGTCAAATACAAGTGAGTTCGTCTTCTAGGTTTTGATTCTTAGCGTAATTTGTTTTGGTGAAGAACAGTTGACTAGAACATGATTGACTCGTATTTAGATTTCTGGAGAGTGGAGATTGCATAAGCTAATTTTAGAAACTGCAGAAATTCGATTAGTTGAGCTTGTTAAACCTGAGATTTCAGAGAATTTTATTTC